>OX579649.1:16652508-16832508 GCA_951230895.1 Carpatolechia fugitivella | reverse complement strand
ATATATTTTAATATATATTTTTATATAGATATAGAAACATGGTATAAAAACATTAATGATTAATATAAAATTAATATTAAATATTAATCATTAAAAATAATAATAACATAATATAAAAAATAAATAATAATAAAATATTAATTATATAAATATTTTATTATACTTTGTTATTTTATTTATTATATTTATTACAGATTTGAATTCGCTGTTGATCGTCCATCTTGGGCTAACTAAAGAGCTTAACTACTAAAATGACGTGTAAACACTTACACACTTACTTAAAATTTAGTAGCTAAAATTTAGTTGCTACTGACAACTTAATACGTGTAAACCAGCCATAACTGTCAAAATTTAGTCTTGTTTTAGTGCCTACCTAACACCATGAATGAGATTCATGTTTGTTCCGTTTTGTACAGACCGATTTTCGTGTTACCGTTTTGTACAGAAAGTTTTTTGTGTACTACATGCTTGCCTTGGACGGGAAAAACTGTGCGAGCAGATTATGACCGACCCGTTTTCTGCAGCCATTGTTTTCCATCCACGTTTTGCGCAATCGAATTTTCTAACCATTAGCCTTTTTGAAAAATAATCTCCTGCGGTCGCCCGGCCGCTTGCCGCGGCATGCTCGCTCCGCTCGCTCGTCTCCCTCCGCCTGTTGTTGACAAAAGTCTAACCTAACCTAACCGAAGTGTATTCTTTCTGGGTAGATATTTTTTACTGCGGGGGGATGCGCCTCCCAAACCCCCCCTTTGGGTGCTGCCCAGTAAAAAACAACGAAAAAACACAGATTACTAAAGTCGACCCATTATTTTGACATGTAATAAGTGGCTTAGAAAAACGCGGCGTACCAAAACAGTTGCGTTCAAAACTGCACGAGCACTTTTTGTACAGACCTGTTTAAGGATGAAACTTTTTAGGCATCCTCGTATTGAATGAATGCGTATTCGTTGTAAACCATGTACATAAAAAACGTGGCGTACGAAACCAAGAGCGGTCATGAGGGTTTCCCAACACCGTGACGACTAAAAAGCCACTAAAATTGACAGTTAGTCGTGCGTGAAGTCAAAAACAAAACAGATGATCTTCGGTCCCTTTTCAATTAAAAATTATAGAAAGTGACAGGGCTAATTTTTAGTTTAGTTTAGTTGGGCGTATGCCGAATCGACACCAGTAGTAATGGTAAGAAAGATGATTCCGTGCTTCGGAAGGCACGTTAAGCCGTTGGTCCCGGCTACTATCTAGTCGTTACATGCATAAGCAAAGTCCTTTGGCGGCTCTATAACACTGACACCAGGGTTGTGAAGTCGGTTGTCGACCTTACTACCCACACGACGATGATGATACAGTTCTGATACACGTGTCACTAATAGGCGAGCACAGCATTACACAATCAGGAGTGGAATACAAGTACTTACTTATTTATTTTCTGCTTTTTTTTTTTAGAATGAGATGGCGCGTGCGCGGAATATCTGGCCTGAAAGTTTTCGTCATGTTCTGGAAATACAAAATCTGGAATATGAAGGATGTGTGGCAAGATCAGGAATTGTAAGTATCCTATCACTGGGCAGCTTCTGATAAAATTGTAGATGAATTGGGGAATATGAACCAGATAAACACAAAAATATTTTATCAAATATCTTCATCTGAAACAAAGTTATAAGGCTTCAAAGTTGATGGTTAGACAGAGAGGTCCGACGTGACATGTGACGTCATATGTCAGCTATAGAAAATTTTGTTTTTGTAAGAGGGACAGATGTATATTATTATTTTGTTTAATAATGTTAAAAATCTAGTTTTTTTTTTCGATTAATTTCAATTGTGTTTTGACTGTAGTTTTGTTTTGTATACTTTCAGACGAACTATGAAAAAAAAGGCAATATTATTTTTATGCATATTGCCTATTGGTACAAGTACCAAAATATGAAAAAAAAAATGGTGTTTGCTGAACTGGCTGGCAGTAATTGATATAGCACAAAAGTAGACAATGATTTTCTGAATTTAACTAAAAAAAACATTTATAAAAAAAACAGACTTAAAAAAATGGAATAAATAATTAAAAAAGAAAATATGTTATGATTGGAATGAAATTATTTGCAAAATTATTTACCTCACTTCTAGGTCTAGGCATGAGCTTCCATCAATTTTTTAAGAATTGTGGTAATAACCCGGTAGCTACGTGTGTTATTAATATTTTTAAGAGTAAATAAAGTTCTTAAATATTAGCTAACATTATCACTTGTACATTTTTTGCAAGTTGTATTTTCATTGTGTTTTGCAGATGGTATGACGGCTTCTCTACATTCTACGTGGGTCCCGATGGTTTAATTCAGAAACACGTTTGCGATAAGGTAACACTACAATGTTTATTAGTATTTTTTTTTTTTAGAATTTATCATTCAGACTATATTCAAGAAACGTAATTACGCTTCAAACTTGAGCTCACCAAATGAATACCAAAGAAGCCGGGAAAAAAAACTATACCATCATCATCAGCCCGTTACCATACGACATTCGAATACGCGGTACAATGATGTTTTATATGACTCGGTTTGTAAGAACGTCGACAGTTAGCTTCAATGTACAGCAGCGACATCATCTGCCTGTCTCAAAACTTTGAAGTTACCTACGAGTGCATTGCGAATAATTAATACAGCATGAAATTTACATCGTTTTGTTCCCGCCGTGTAGTGATAGTACCCGTCAAACAGAACAACTTTTCACGAAAAAAAAAAATCCTGTGACAAAAAAATTTTTGGTCTCTCCATACAAAATGGGTCGGTCGGGAGTTTCACTGTGTATGGAGAGACCAAAAATTTTTTTGTCGCAGGAAATTTTTTTTCGTGAAAAGTTGTTCAGTTTGACGGGTACTATCACTACACGGCGGGAACAAAACGATGTCAATTTCACGGTGTACAGCCAAATTCATTGTGCGAGTTAGGTGCTATGTTTTAGCGGGTTATGTTAGGTGGTTACTCTTCTTGACTGTTGTGGTTCATTGTCAAGAATCAAGAAAATAATGCTACTTTTTAACTGACGAAAAAACAAAATAGGGGAAGGTTCTCAAATCGACACATATTTTTAATATTTTTTTTCAGTGTATGTGTGTTTTTTTTTTATGATTTTGATGATAATTTTTTTATTGGATAGAGTTTACATGAAAGTTGGTTTTAAAATAAAATTGTAATTGTCACATTTTTTTTCAGATGATGCCAGACCAAGACACCATCATAGATGATGAAGAGAAGGCGCCAATAACGGCTAAGATAGCACTCCTCATCGGTCTTCTACCTAGGAACTACCTTTCCGACATCTCCCCATTCTTCAACTCATCGGCAGGCACGACTGAAACGACGTCGTTGCCCTTCAAAGTCCTAGAGTAACAGAGTTGCCATTAGAAAAAAATGTAAAGAGCTTGGTAGATTAAACGGCGTTCAGGTGAACCTACGCTAACTAAAAATGAAAAAGAAAATTTCCGTGGCTTTTCCAATTTTTAGGAACATGTTAGAATTCCTTCTTATTGGACAATTCTTGGAAATTATTGTTGGTGATACAGTAAAATCATGTCTACTTGTCTAGATAATCTAACCACCTTAATGAAATGAAATTATGTTTTTTTTTAATCACGTTGAAACAAAACTTCTGTTTTGTGATGATGTTATTTATTTTTATTAAAATTAATTTTATTGGTTGTTTTTTCACAGGTACTTATTTCTATTAGTAGACATTTTAGCGAGTGATATTTATAACTGTGAAGGCATTGTATTAGTTTAACGCAAGTTGTTGTTTCGCGGTACGTAAAATAAACGTTAATTAAACACTAGAATTAGCCTTTCATTGGTAGTAAAGTAAGTTACATAGTTTTTACATCTACAGGTGGTGCGACAATTAAATAAGGGTTCCTTGAATGAATGAATGAATGAATATACTTTATTGCACACACAGAAATAATAAATGACAGAATGGAAGTAAGAATAGGTAGTCATGTACAGTTAGGCGGCCTTGTTGACTACGGAACCCTAAAAATGGGTGAATCCCACTTTTTACATGAAAATAAGAAATTTAAATTATGGGAGTAAGCGGCTCCTTATGTTTATTTTGGTATAGATAGAACCCTAAAAATAGTGTTGCTACTGAAACAGTGAAACCATGGCATAATAATACGAGTATAGTGAAACAATCGCGTCTGGCTGTATCAACCAAGTTTACAGACTACTGGGCACTCTTTCACATAGCAAAGATTTCGCTTGTTACTCGCAGGACATAGTATAACAAATTACAATTTGATATTCGCCTAAACTGTAACCCTTATCGCGGAGGAGAGAATGAAAGTGGAACGGCGCGCGGCCGAGTTCGTCCACAAAAATATCTGGAATGAAATAAATTGAAAACTTTTGGCAATGAACCACCTTGAAAGGAATTATTTTTTGTTTCGTTTTGGCAGAATGCTACAGACCTACCAACTCAAGGAATATAAAAATATTGATTCTGACACACGGTTATCCTATTTAAAACTAGTTTCATCATATCGATAACGCAATATCCAACCGAGAATCGAACCTGAGACCGTTCCTTGAAATAGTCTACCAACATATCTGTGAAATGAAAGGCGGCGGCGCACAGTGGTGGACGTTGTATGGCGCGGCGGAAATAATTGTTTTATAGAAAGGGAATGTTATAAATGTTGGATATTAGTTCATAAAATAATAAGAAAGCATATTTTTCATAATGTTTTAGTTATATTATAGTATCGTAAAAATCAGAAAAGCAGTAAATGAAAGAAAACTAAAAAATAAATAACAAAATAAATTAAATCATTAATTTTTGTGCATTTTTTAAGACATATACAATAATGAATATATATATACAAAGAAAGCATACAAATACATACACAGTAATGAACAGGAATAAAAATCATTAAATTAAGTTTGAGGATCATTCTTCATTTCCTCCATGCAGCAAAGCTTTTACATCTTCATGCAAGGGCAAATGCTTTGGGCTACGCATAGCCCTTAAACTATTTGTGTACGGATCTGAAGAAGCCAAAAGCATGTGAAAAACATCTTCGTTCGTCAATTCACGTGAGCATTTTCGAGAATGGTTTAATCTGTATCGACGGTAGTCCTTGTTGCGCGCCTCTTGGGCTTCCTCAGATAACATTCCCACTGGCAATGCAGCAGCTGAAATTATATGACTGCCGTGCATTAGAACCTTATGCACTGTATTTGGCATATAGTACCAGTCATATAACCCAACATACAGTCTTGTAGTCTCTTCACAATACTTCCCGAACTTTTCTGAGTCAACTGAAGCCCCGGAGTTGATTGTCTGCAATATTATAGAAAATCGATGAATCAACCTTTCATCGACTCCTGTAATTTCTGCCACTATATCCACATTATCAAAAAACCTCCTTGACGTGTTTCCATCATTCGACGAGCCCATTCCTTGCTTAACGAAGTCCACCTTAATTCCCAATCTTTTGAAAAGCTCGTCTTGTATTTTTTTCTTCTCTTCTTCTTTAAGTGGCAGCGTGTTGGCATTGGTTCTCCAGCTTTTAAACGATTTATTATAGGCAATATGCAAAATACATTCCATAAATTTCAGTCTTGCATGTAACGGACTAAGGCCTACTTTAAAAGCGTCCGTATTTACTTCTTTTGTTTTTAAATGTTCCAGCTTATTCATTTCAGTCGGCTTCGCCTTGCATATATAGCACACTGCATTAGAAGAAGTATCTGTGATTGTTTGTGCAATTTTACCATCGATCATGGTTAAATGAAGTTCATGAGTCACTCTAAAAATCCTGTTGTTCATGGAAATCGTTGTTTGATTTAGATTAGCTATTTCACTTTCCATTCTTGAGATCTCGTTTTTACTGACATCCGTTGTTTCTTTCATGAACTGAAACTGTACTGGTCTGCAATACCTGGTTGAAGAAGGAGTTTCATTTTTCCAATACACCAAAGAATTATTTATTTTGTTGTTAAGACGGAGCGGAACTAATGTTGTTAGAAATATGTTGGTATCTGTAGCACCATCTTCGACAAATGACTGTTTGTATTCAGTGTGGCCCGATGAGCCATCGCAACCCCATTTTGATAAAAGTGTTACTTCCTCACTCATACTTGCCAATTCATCGTCAGTTTTTGTTTTATATATCCTCTTTACAGTATGATCTAATAATTCTTGAAGACCTACGTAAGCGTAGCTTTCTGTTGCATCTATATGAGGAGGATAGCAATCTTTCTTTGCATTTAAGACATTATGATAAGCTGGAAAAATATCACATCCAATTTCCTTTGCAGCTTTTCTAAGAATTTCATATTGATGCCTTGTTAATGATGCATCTAACATTAATGCCCACGCTTTCTCCGCACTAAATGCTTCACATCTTGTTGATTGATCGCTTATTCTCTTAGCTGCTGCAGCAATTAATTCAGGTTGGACAGTTTCGCATAGCTTTTTAACTTTATACCTTTTGGCTCGGTCACAACATTCATCGATAGGTTTTTCTGGTCTTCCACTGTGAGATCGTTTTGATGATCCTGCTGCAATATCTTCATTAAGAACCGTAAACTTTACTGACAGCCATTTTTCATTTTTAGCAAAAAAGAACTTCTTATTCCGAGCTGCTTCATTCCACTTTTTTGTAAATTTGGGAAAAAAGGTTTTGATCAAATGTTCACTTATTTTCACTAACATGATCTCCGATAAATCAGTATGATGATATGATATGCCGCGGCGTTATATAAAATGTTATTTCAACCCTACGAATAAGGAAGCTATTTCAACCCACTTCAACCAATCACAACAGTTTTGAAAGTTAACAGTTCCGTAATGGTTCTCCAATTTTTTTGCCATTTCACAGATACGATGGTAGAGTAGAATCTAGTTCTGTAATTAGTTATTCACGATTTTGGGTTTTTGACTGCACTGGCAAAGTGTTTTTCAATCTTAATCTTTTTAAAACACCAAAGAGTGTGGCTACCTTCTAATTTTTCCATATTAAAGAGGAGAAATATGATAAAGTAGATAATTTATATTATTTTTAAATCAATATTTTTACACCGTAAAAATCTGCTATCAATTTATTTAATTTTGTCCTGCAGCTTACAATGCAGAAGGCAGACCGAACACATGCCAAAAAATAACTTTTTTTTTTATTTAACAGAAAATCCTGCAACATTATTTTAATGTGGTAACACTAGTTTTCAAGTTGTCCGTCGGTCGAGTCCATATAATGCATATCCAATAATGTACGGCCAATATTGCACAACCCGATAATTCGAAGCCATAAATGGATTTCAAATATCGGGCTGTACATTCCTGGCCGTGCTTTATTGGCCGGTCTTTATCAATGCGGTCCGACTTTGTCCGCCCAGGATTGTACAACCAGTAATGTACAGCCAATAATTCGAATCCATGTACACGAATTATGGGGTTGTACAATATTGGCTGTGCATTATCGTCTGTAACGAGAATGCCCATTTTTATAAGTCTGTAAGTACATTAAGTGACAAGCTTTTGGCATGCCTGCAAGCAGGCATGAGGGGTCACAAGATAACCTAACCCCGAAGGGTATGGCGGAGGGAGCCGTGCTCGCTTCGCTCACCTAGCTCCCATCCGCCATCCCCTTCTAACCTAATCTCACCGAGTCGGGGTGCCCCGAACTCCCGTGCTCGCTTCGCTCGCACCCGCCTATGACTTGGCATGCGCTGTGGATTGGCTTCGTTTTATCGGGCTGTACATTATTGGTTGGGCATTATCGGTACAGGTGATAAATCGTGTACATGGATTCGAATTATTGGCTGTACGTTATCGGCTGTGAAATATCAGCCCGTACAGATTTTGTTCGGTCGATATTGCACATCCAGGAAAGCACGGACGATAATTCAAGTACAATGTACTCGAATTATTTGGCTGTACAATATTGGCTTCGGGCCGGCCTTTATCATGGTTGTACATTATCGGCTCCCCGTCGGTCGAGTCGAGAGCGAGATTTTGTTGTCAAAATATATCGAAAAAATCTATATTTAGTACATATGAATTTTACGAATATAACTGTATTAAAATCAATCAAGAACTCCTAGTGATCGAATCATTAGAATAATTTACTTCACTGTGTTTATTCTCTATTAAAATTGAGTGTTTTTTGGACTATTGTTTGTGGTGCAATTTTGATCGAAGAAAACGAGATCCAGGCCTTCGCATCGCTCTGTTTGCGTGATGTCATGACGGTGAGTTTATCAGTTATCTCTGTTCATAGTGGGAGAGCTAATGAATTTGTGACTGAGGACCCTTGGGGTCATTGCTCCATACGTCTTAGGCGAGACGGACGGGTCGTCGGAACTAAGCAATTGTGTTTAATTACTTATCGAGTATAAGAGGCAGTGCATGTCGTTCGCGTATTTACGATATGGAATTTTGCCAAGTCGGACGTTCGCGGTATTACAATTGTTACATGCAGTGTGGGAATATTGAATTTCAATGAGATTTGAGCATCTAAAGTGTCTGGTTCTGTTTTCCTGTGATTATCAGCTATCAGCTATTGAGTTTTGTGTTGTGCCTATAAAGATCTGGGTGTTAGTTTTATTTTGCAACTTGATTGGAATGCTAAACAGGTTTGTTTCTTGTTATTTTGAATTTGTGAATCAATGCAGTTCATTCAATGAATTCCAATTGATTATTAATGAATCTTCATTTTCATTGATAAGTTTTCTGATAGATCTCATGGAAAAGCTAATAATATACCTACGTCTACATTATTATTTTTTATCTTTTTTTATTACAGAAGCTTGTTATAACTATTTGTCCTAAAAGTATCTCTTTCTTATCACCACATTTACTTAGTTACTCAATACTTCTTTCACAATTCAATCTAAAAATAGCTATCATGGGAACCCTTTTATCTTAGAATAGCAAACAAAGGAATTTATAGATCTTAATTTTTCAGCAACCTTGATGTAAAAACAAAGGATTGTTCTTATGAATAAACTTAAATATTATTAATACTTTGTTACAGTTAACTATTTGTAAACATCACACATGTATGTTCTATTCAACTTTTATTTTCTAACATCCACAATGTTTTTTAAACAAAACCAAATAATGAATAAAATTATGATATTGTATCCCACTGCTGGGCAAATAGGGTGTATTTGCCTACTGCTTCAATTTAAGAACTTCTTCTTTTTACTTTTTTGGAAAAATATTAACTAACAAAAGATTAAACATTTTATTGTAGACCAAATTCAAAGTAAGAAATCTTGTTCAAGTCATAAATATAATTCATATTGTATGTATTTCATGAAAAGTTTAGGCCAGTGTGTACCGTTAACAAAGTAGGCTAGTGGCCAATTAACATTTATTACACACCACGGTGTAGAGAAGGTTTAAATTTTGATTCATGTTTTAAACAAGCATTATTAACCTCAATTCATTGAAGAGGTAGCCAAAGGAAAACCAAAATAAATTTAGTTTAATAATTGTACATTGAATTCTGTAAAATTATGATTCATTTGTATGTTGAATAGTTGTTTTTGTATTGCAGTACTAGTTCTCTGATTGTTGATACATCCATGTTGTATTATAAGTCGAGCGCAAAGTTATTATCAAATAAAATATAAATCATAATCATACATAATATTTTCTTATTTTTTATATAAAGAATATTTTTATTTAATTACAGAATCAGCTTCTATCAAAATAAAATTTAATAAAGCATTCGTTGTCTTCTAATTATAAAATAATCATTTTCATTGCCTTTGTTGTTGCCAAAGTCTGAACTAAAATAATATTGTTTTAAAATTGCTGACTCATGAATTCATAAAAGAAATAACCATTGGTGATTCAAACCTCTGTGTATTAGATAGATATTTAAGTAGGTATGTGTCATCTGTATGGCAGCTGCTACTGTTGTAGGAAATTAAACATACTTTTCTACATTTGTATTATCTTGGTATTATGATGTTGTATTTATTTATATATTAGATGATTGTATAGTCATCCAACATAGATGAGTATTGTATTTTTTATTATTATCTTTATTAAGTACACTAAGATCATTTATTCCGTATTGGAAACGGGTTACGAAACTGCGGTTACGTAGGCGGAAGGGTATTTAACTGTGTTAATTAGCATGACTAGATTGGTATACACCACATGACGAGGAGACTCCGCTTCACATCCTATGCGAATGCGATGCCCTTGTCAATAAGAGAAGCCGGGTACTGGGAGGACCCAAAATTGCCACCCAGGAAGCCCAGGCTTTAAGCCCCTTATCGACCGTCAGCTTCTTCAAAACTGTTGGTCTAGAGGAGGCTATTTAACATAGAAGGGCTGACTACAATAGATCCATCTCGGGTCGCAGTGGTCATTGGGACATCACTTGCCCGATCCCTTCTACCTAAATCATAATCATACACCACATAGAAATGTACTTAATGATCGTTAAAATTAAAATAAATAATTATTACCATTTAACTTTAAAATAAAATATTTAACTACAGTTGAAAAAAAAGCAGCATAATACATTGAAATAACCATACAATTTCAAGACATTTCGCCCTCACTCAGTAAAATAATAATAATATATGGGTTGGTCCACAAGTACACAATGGTCAGAACTGTTGAGTCTATGCCATTATTTCTGTAAAACAATGGATTATTTACGGTCTGCATTACGCGTGGTGTTTAGTTTGGAACTAACGCCGCCGCCTGAACTCTTTATTGTTACTCTCTAACTTACTGGGAGGAAAGGTGAAGCTGGAACGGCAACTATGCAACAATATCAAATTACCAAACAAAATTATTTCATAGGAGATATCGAAAATTAATTGCAGAGATATGTAATAAATTGCTCACCAATTCTTCTAAAGATATATTTGGATACTATCTAATCACCCGAAACTTCGCTCACTTACTTTAAATATGGATTTTTCCCACCTTGGAAGTAAAGTAATACATTGATTATTTTCGGGCTAATCCCGTAAGCGTGCTCGATATATTTTTGCATATTGAAATGATGTAGGAAATATACAATTCAATATAAAGAAATCAGCATGACTCTAAATACATCTTTTGACGTTGTCGTAGGATCAAGGCGAGAATTTTGGTGCGGGAGGATTGGCAGCACCAGTGCCGCACTGTTTATCGTTCAAGGCTCAAAGTGTTGGGCGCACGCAACTATTCAAGCGAACAATGCGCCTGTAAACACCTGGAGCCCTGCTTTTACACAATCGCTTCATTTGTGGGGCTTCCTCAAATGCAATAAAGAAAACACCGTCACGTTTCGACTTATTTTAATACGCTTTTATTTAGGAAAATAAGTAACATGGTCTTTTAGGTTTGACGTTTTCTCTGCCTAATTAAACTATTTCACCCTTATAAATAAAATAGCTCTTCGGTTGATCTAGTTTGCATGGCTTTGTTCTTGTTCATCGTGTGGGGGTGTAAGGTCAACAACCGACCTCACAAACCCTGGTGTCAGCGTTATAGAGACGCCAAAGGCCACTGACTTGGCTCATGTAACGACTAGATAGTAGCCGGGACCAAGGGTTTAACGTGCCTTCCGAAGCACGGAATCATCTTTATTTTCGAACAATCAGGTGATTCAGCCTGCAATGTCCTAACCAAACTGGGGAAAGTCTCACAAAGAGATATTTGCTTGACAGTGTCCCCACCGGGAATCGAACCCGAAACCTCCGTAATGGGCGTCGAAATCTCGACCACTCGGCCACGGAGACTGTAATATAGCTTTGTAAATTTTATACTACAAGAAACAGAATCACGTTCAACTTCAGTCTCGCCTAAAATCTGACTACGAAGTCGAGCAAGGAACATTTTGTTAGAAGACACTCTTCCTTATTCATCTACTCCTAATTTCTACACCAGTTAAATACAAATGCAGAGAAAAAATAACAATATATGTAATACGTTTCTCTCAGGAAACGTAGTGTGGAACGCCCCCCTGCCAGGTGGACTGATGACCTGAGGAAGGTCGCTGGTGGTGGCTGGATGAGGAGAGCGGGTGATCGTGCGCTTTGGCGTGCCCTTGGGGAGGCACACGTCCAGCAGTAGACTGCAATAGGCTGATTGATTTGATTGATTGAATACGTTTTATTTTATGTAAAACATCTTTTAACCGCCTATAATAATTATTGTTACAGGTACAAGACTGATATGATGATATAATGATATAGTGGACCCACCAGCGCCATGTCAAAGGTGTTCAGTGCCCTGGGCGGGGCGCTGCCGGACGAAAGGCCGCTACTCTCGCTACAAATCGTGGAAACTGTCGCGAAATGCCCAGCCGGATACGTGCCGGTCAGCAGGACCTATGATGAAGACGCTGACGCGGGGCTGATGAAGCAGAATGGACTCTTCGGGAAGAAGCCGAGCCACTACATTTGCTTGTCTAAGTCGGAAGGTGAGCTGTTTTATGTTTACGATCTGATTTGAGCTAAGGATAATGGTGCCGCTAAGTGAAGTGAAGATCTCTTGCTCTATGTCTCCACCGAGGGGCTCGAGCCTACCCTGAATTAGAGCGATTAGGCTTAAATCGACCACGCTGGCCCAGTGGTTGGTCGACTTCACACACAACCTTTGATTTTCTTCGCAGGAGTGTGCAGGTTTCATCACGATGTTTTCTTTCACCGAAGAGCGTCGAATAAACGTACATATGAATTCGAAACTCGCAAACACAGATACGTGGCGGGGATCGAACCCGCGTCTCCCGGACGGGAGGCAGCGGCCCTAGCCACTAGTCCACCGACGCTCTTTATTTTATAATTCCTGATGGAATTAGAAACCAGTGCTATCCACTTTACCAGTTCTTACGTTCGGAGTCATTTTTCTTTAACATATAATAATAGGCCGGTCGTAGACTGCATGTCAACTGACTTACATTTAACGAATTATCTATAGTCTAGAAGAGTAACCGTCTAACAAAGCCCGCTAAAACTTAGCACCTAATTAATTTTGACAGACGACGACGACGACAGACAGGCAGATGATGTCGCTGCTGTACATTAAAGCTTACTTTCGACTTTCTTACAAACCGAGTCATATAAAACATCATTGTACCGCGTATTCGAATGTCGTATGGTATAGTTTTGCTTCTTTGGTATTCATTTGGTGGGGTCAAGTTTGAAGCGTAGTTACTCTCTAGACTATAGATAAATAATCGTAGCTTACATTACATTGCGAATAGGGCCTCTGCTGCTACGGAATAATGTTAGAATAGAATAGAATAAAGTTTATTGTTTTAAAAATAGTTAATACAATTTTTAAGAAATAGTTTAAAATGTAGGTAAATATTGTATTACTATAAAGACCCTGCTCCTTAAACTAAGATTATCTCCTGTATTTTAAGGAGCAGTGCTCGACCGCGAAGTTTTAATTTTTTACCTTACATTCCACTGCATATTATAATGGTCGATAGAATTTTACAAACATGTTTTGAATGTGTGAGTGTATGAGTGAGCATTTATATATGTGTGTTTTTGAATTTGTGTGTGATGAATATCTGGTGATGTACGTACGTGTGAGTAGAAGTGTTGAGAAAAAGAAAGACAAAAAGGGTGTGAGTATTATGTGGCATTCATTAGGTGGAGAATTTAAGTAAATCCTCAGTCTTTATATAATCTAATGAGTTGAGCCATTTTGTTACTCTTTCTGGAACTTAATGTTACTTCAGAAGTAGAAATAGGGGATCGGACTGTTCCTAAATCCTATTAATATTATAAATGCGAAAGTTTGGATGTTTGGATGTTTGTTGCCGAATCACGCTTGAACTACTGAACGGATCGGGATGAAACTTGGCACACATTTTAGGCCCATGTTAGGCCCTGGAATAGGACATAGGTTACTTTTTGTCACGGTAAAACACTTCATTCCCACGGGAAAACTCATTTAACGCGGGTGAAACCGCGGGCGGAAAGCTAGTTTACCATATTTTATGAATTATTTTTAAAATATAGATCAGTAGCAGACGATTTGCGAAGAAAAAAACAGAATCGGTTGAAAAACGAATTTATAGTGATTTTTTAAAGTTTCAATATGTCTGTCTCTTTCAAAAACCATTTTTTGTATGGAGATTTTATGGCGTTACTAACAAATGACGTCAGGAAGTGGGAATGTGCCTCTCTGTCTAATCTTGAATTTCAAATCTCTATAACTCGGTCAATTTTAAAGATAGAGCAAAAATTCTTTTAGTGTTCGAGCAGAAACCAAGAAGTTTGGATTTATAAAATAAAATAAATAGTAGTCCGATCCCCTATTGTTACGTGTTACGTGCGGACTTTACCATCTAGAAGGTTTCACGCATATACGTGGAAATTTCGTACATAAACATCGTTGAATACGTAGTTCTAAGTACGGTAAATTCTGCGAATTGAAAATCGCGTGATGATGATAACCTCCGAATATGTGTGTGTGAATCACACAGTTGTGGCCCAGAAGCCGCCACAAGCTGCTGAACACCACACGAAGAGTGTTGTAGAATAATAAAACAATGAAGTGTAGCAATAAACAGAGCACAATCCGAAAAATAGGTATTTATGTATTTATATATTATATTATACAATCAAGAAAAATAGTAACATGGATAATTGTTTACTGTTGGAGATCAGGACATGAAGTGAAGAATTTAGCAGAAAAAAGACAAAATCGAAACGTAAGAAATCTAAATTTGAAAATGAATTTAAAATTAAAGATAAAACTGCAGGCAAGAAAGGTTGCCAGTCATAAAACAGGAAAGAGGACGAATGCTTTCGTTACACAGTGATGTTGTATGAAGAAGTCACGATCGTAAGTGGTTGTTTATGAATGAGGTTTATTCGGGCGCCAGTCCTTCCACGTCATAAAACTTCACATTTCATTTGTGTGCGTCACGAACTAAATTATATATTTTAGAGCATTGAAAGTTAAGTCGACCCGCAAATATTTTCATATTGCATAGAGCCTCGTCAAGAGCACACATTACGGAGGTACCGGGTTCGATTCCCGGTGGGGACACTGTCAAGTAAGAATATCTTTATGAGACCTTCCCCAGTTTGGTTAGGACATTGCAGGCTGAATCACCTGATTGTGCGAAAGGAAAGTAACGATTCCGTGCTTCGGAAGGCACGTTAAGCCGTTGTTGGTCACGGCTACTATCTAGTCGGTACACGACACGAGCCAAGTCAGTGGCCTTTGGCGGCTCTATAATACTGACACCAGGGTTTGTGAGGTCGGTTGTCGACCTTACAACCAACACGATGAAAAAGAAGATAGGTATGTTATTCTGGTCTCTATTATCTGAATAATGTAAACTCATTCACGTTATGTAAATCAGATTATTTTGCTGTTCGAACACGTAAGTGCGCTACACCTCGGAATCTATTGCAAATTTGCAAGACCTTCAGATTTGCACTAAGTATAATTATATTATACGAGAGCGTGTCGGTGGTCTAGTGGCTAGGGCCGCTGCCTCCCGTCTGGCAGACGCGGGTTCGATCCCCACCACGTACCAATGTGTTTTCGAATTTCGAATTCATATGTACGTTTATTCGACGCTCTTACGGTGAAGGAAATATCGTGATGAAACCTGCACACTCCTGCGAAGAAAATCAAAGGTTGTGTGCGAAGTCGACCAACCACTGGGCCAGCGTGGTCGATTTAAGCCTAATCGCTCTAATTCAGGGTAGGCTCGAGCCCCACGGTGGGGACGTATATGAGCTGTCGATGATAATATATTATAATATTTACTTTGTGCACTGTGAAATTGTATTCGTTTTAAATTCTTGAAAACATTCCTCAAGGAACACAGACGTAGATAGATAGATAGATGACAAAAAAACAGGCCTTCATAAACAAAGCCGCCTTGTAGCTGATTGATTTATTATGGGAGACGCCATTTTTTTGCTACTTTTGTTCCTTAGGGCACAAAATATATAGATAACTCATACGCGCTCAAAAAGTGGCACACCAAAAGTTGGCTAATTAGCCAACCTGAACTTAGTCACGCGTCGCTTTGTCTCTTTTTCGCACTTATGCGTAGACTTGCCGTCCTTGTCTATGTTTTGTGCCATGTTAAACACCGTTTGCCTTGTAAGTGACCTATCTACACCTTTTTACTTATAACATCATTGATAATAGTAGTCGGTTGTTTAGTTTCATAAACTGGGTTCTTTCCTTGTCACGATGTATTGTACCTAAATGTAGAATATTGGTCATATTATTATTGTTAAAATTAGTGTTGCTATCTGAACACGCTACAGCTTGGTTCTAAACTATTGCAAGACCTACAGATTTGCATCGTACTTTCTATCGAGTATCGACCCACATACAGTTTACTGTTATAGATGGCCGTAGGAGAACTCGGTAAAGTGGAACGGAGCCTATTGTTTCAGAACTTTGAGCACAAAACTTATGAGGTGACAGCATAATATAAGTTCATAACACAGCCGCGTGATGACAGTGAGATTAAAACGATAAAGCCTTGCAGTTTAGGCGAATTAACTACGCAATGAATATCAAATTATAACGGGGCCGTGGAGCTTGCGTGGAGCACACTGCACATTTTTTGTTGTACGTCACTTGTTTTATATTCCGTGGCCTGTAGTTTGGGTGATAGCAGTTTGACCTCTTTGATACGTTTACGAAATATAGGTACGATGTCGGAGGTTAAAAATTATGTTGATAATATTTTGTTTAAATTCTGAGTACGTTCTTATCTCTTAGATAAATGTTTGTTTCCCGCTCGCTGTCTTCCCAGTTATATCTTATTTAATTTAATTGGGAGTTCCCGATATTTTTTATCGTAATCATAGTTAGGTTTGTTTAAAAATATGGAAAACTAGAAATTAAAATATCCAGTCTTTCTGTCTGTGGTAGGAGAAGTACTACATATAGTTATAGTACTACATATTCTAATTCATGATATGAATTTAATACGAGGCTGCTATTTATGTATCCGGAATAACAAAAAATAACAAACATCTATAACCAAATATACTTTTATTGCTTTTCAAAATATTCCCCGTGATGATCGATGCATTTTTTCATACGTTGAAACCAACTTTCGTAGCATTTTTTCCATTCTGTATCGGGTATCTCCAAAACGTGCATTTTGAAACCATCAACGGCTTCTTCCCGGGTCGATAATCGGTGTCCACGTAATTTCTTCTTCACGCTTGGGAATAAATAAAAGTCGTTGGGTGCCAAGTCGGGACTGTACGGCGGATGACCCGTCAATTCGATCATTTGACTATTTCACACATCACACTCACACTCTTGGCGTTTTGTAACTATGTCTTGAGATTTTCATGGTTGTTAAATTTTAGTGCATTGGTACAATAGTTATAACTAATAACAGTAATAAGTAACCAATAGGTTATCACTATTATCATAAAAAAAAATTAAAAATAAATAAAAACAGTACTAAAGAAAACAAAACAGTTTGTTATATTATATTATGTTTGAGATTTTCGTGGTTATTCAGTGCTAGTGCACTGTACTATTGGCTATTCTATTACTATTAACATAATGTAAAATATATATATATATTTATATAAAAAAAAATTACATAAAGTTAAAATAAAGTTTAATAAAATGTTAAAACAGTTTGTTATATTATATAGGTAATAGTTGTAAGAAGAGCGGTGCCTCCTGACACAGGTTTGTAACTTAATAGGAGACACCTGCCCCTGGTGAAATGTAACCGCTGTTACAAATAAAGATATTTTATTTTATTTTATTTATTATTTAAATACTCCGTTGTTGCGGCCGAGGTGTGACAGCTGGCGTTATCGTGGTGAAGGATTATTCTTCGTTGTCGATTGTTCTTGCGTATTTCCCCAAAGACTTCTGGCAAGCAAATGGTGGTGTACCATTCAGAATTAACCGTTTTACGATTCTCGAGTGGTACTGTAGCCACATGTCCACTAATACCAAAAAAGCAGGCAACCATTTGCTTCAAAGTGCTTTTTGCACGAACAACTTTAGTTGGGTTTGGCTCATTTTGGAACACCCAAACCGTTGACTGCTGTTTAGTTTCGGGATCACACGCATATATCCAAGATTCGTCTCCTGTGTAGATATTATGAACAGCTTTTGATGTACCACATTTGTATTTTCTATCATTTTTTTGCACCAATCAACATGAGCCTGTTTTTGTTCAACTGTTAAGTTGTGCGGGATCCAACGAGAACAAATTTTTTTACAGCCAAATGTTCGTGTAATATTTTATAAATACTCGTCATACTAATGCCCAAAAATGCCTCTATTTCGCGATATGTAACATGACGGTCTTGCATTATTTGTTCGCGCACAGCATCAATATTTTGTGGTACAAGGGCGACCTTCTTTAAAATCGTCCGCAAGCACACGATGACCACGATTAAACTCACTGAACCAGTGATACACAATGGTTTTCGATGGGGCTTCCTCCCCAAAAGTCGACAAAAGTTGATCCATGCACTATTTTTGAGTTAATCCACGCCGAAAGTCGTAATAAATCATAGCACGAAAATTTTCACGAGTCAAATCCATGGTGATGATAGACAATGAATTTTAAAAATGGCGCCACAATGTAAAAACAATTGACTGATGAATGAAACAAACTTTATTTTACAGCCAAAGAGTTCTATTTTTAAATGTTATAATTTCTTTTTAAATATTGTTTATGTAAGTGGCCAGTTCCGGATACATAAATAGCAGCCCTTGTATCAACAAGAGTGTGTTTGTCTCTGTATTGTAGGAATGATTCAGAATGTAGAGCAATTCGATCGATATCGCCCCAATTATCAAACATAATCATATCAATATTATCTTGTCAATCTGATACCGCAAATGACTAAACGCATTACCGGCGGCCATTAATACAATAAAATAAGCTTGGTGATGTTTTTTATTTTCTCCACCTCATTAGTCTTCTCTATTTTCAGTAAAACTAGCTTTACCTGTTTTTAAATTTTCTCCACCTATTGTCTCTCTCTCTCTCTCTCACAGATACGACTTTTTATGGATTCGAATTGGTGCAATATATTATTCATTTCTGTCTAGACTCTCGACTAGACGGTTCAAGTAACAAGATAGAGGCAGGCAGGTTAGGTTAGTTTGGGGTAGAAAACAATACGAGCGAACTTAATAAAATATTTCGATGTTTCTTAAAAAAAAAGTGACTTGCGAAGCCAAATATTACCGATACTAAAAACGTGCACTAGCGAAACTTTTTATGGTAGTATTTGTCAAACGGTTCTCTTTTAGCAGTTATAGCAGTAATTTTTCGTTTTAGTAGCACACGACAGCTTGCGTTGTGTTGTTGATAAAATAACTTCACAGCAAAAAAAAAAAACGATTTTTGCTTTTCTTTAGCCATGGTAGTAGGTTTGAAGCAACCAAATAAAATAAATGTATTCCTTGATTAAAATCAAATCAAATCAACGGTCGTTACAGTCCACTGCTGGACTATAGGCCTCCTCCACTTAAGTGGAGGGTTTTGCCATAATCTCCACTCTTGGCAGGCGGGTTGGAGATCGCAGATTAAAAGGTTACTGTATCAGAGAGCGCTGCTGCCCGTTCCCTGTTCAATGTGTAGTCCCTAAGTCGCCTCTTACGACACCCACGGGAAGAGTAGGGGTTGGTGACAAATGTATTCTACTCTGTCGTCACCACACGGCTAATTCCTTTGATTACATACATACAATCAGTCTACTTAACGACAAGTTATCTGCAGCATGCTTTTAAATACGTGACGTTTGAACTGATACGGCTGGAGCACGTAGATAGGGAAGCTATATTTAAATGCAACGTACGAGTCTTAACAGTGTTACCTATTTACCATTACATAATAATCTCTTTGTGTTTCCGTTTGTCTATATTTGCTCTAGAATCAACTTCCGGCCGACCGATTTTATTATTCAATTTTAAAGCATCAATTACATTTTCCTAAATATCGGATGCTAACTAATAATAATAACAAGTTTATTTGTTCATAAGGTTACAATCATACATAACCAAAGTTAACAAACAAAAAGGAAGGTACCTCAGCAAAAAGGTGCTGATTTTCAGGCACGGGGCCGTTTCACGAAGCTACAAATTACAAGTACAATTCGATGTATATTGCGTAGACAAAAAGATAAAACGATAAGGGTATACAGTTAAGGCGAATTGGCTACGCAATGAATATCAAATTGTAAAAAAACATTACCAACATTATGTGGGACGAAAATTAACCAAAATTTTATGTAAGTATAAATTGGTCCGTTTGCCCCACCACACCAAAGTAAAATTGTAACAAGTCGATACTGCCCCACTATGGTGGCGCTGTAGGGTGGCAAAGTCGACCAATTCAGACGATGATGAATCGGAAAGCTCAAATCTCCAAAAAAATGTTCATTGAATAACGCCAAACCTTTCGGGTGCGAGCTCACTCCATGAAACTGACCAACTACTGTTAATTTTTTTTTTATTCATACTAATTGACTCGGCTGAGGACAAAAGTTCTTCGGCTTCAAAGACTGTACCATTTTACCATTCTAGAGGCATTGCGTTATTTTTTTAAATCGTAAGAGATTTCGAATCGAGAATCGTAAGCTGAAATGGCAGTGGACTGGCGCAGAACCGGTGAGCGTTGGAGCAGACGGGTTCTCGAACGGAGACCGCGTCTCGGGAAACGTAGTGTGGGAAGTCCCCCTGCCAGATGGACTGATGACCTGAGGAAGGTTGCTGATTTTGGCTGGATGAGAAAAGCGGGTGATCGTGCGCTTTGGCGTGCCCTTGGGGAGGCAGCAGTCCAGCAGTGGACTGCAATAGGCTTGATTGAAGAGATTACGATATTGCCAACCAAAAATAGGCGCATACAAATACAGCTTACGAAAGATACAAATTCACTTTCGTTAAACCAGTATTTGATATTGAAGGTCGCTTGGTCACTCCGACACAAAATTAACGTAACAGTTACGGGATTGATAATTATGGCACATTATGCTACGCTACGACTATAGAGTTCCTATGCTGATTGATTAGTCGACCGTTGAAACTTGGCATTGAAAAGAGAATATTGATCGTGCTGAATGAAAGATCTACGATTACAGATTACATAGTAACTGCTGTAGTATTTAGCAAAACAGGGTCGTCTATTATCGCTTTGTCTCGCACGCCACAAGTATAAACGATTGGAATTTTTAACTGGAATTCCCTAACAACAAAATATATAAACAAACACATTTTTTTTTTATAATGAACTTTTTGGTCTGGACTAGCTTAAACCATATAGACATGAGGTTCCTTCATCATAAAAATATCTTTTTAACCTGTAAACCATCCGTGGACCAACAGACAGCTAAGAAATATTTATCTACTAGATGTACGCCCGAAGACGCTTTGCCACTCACGTTGTTTTCTATGATTCCCGTGGAAATAATATTTTCTCCTGTGGTACTTATGGCCTTAGCCCGGTTTCCACCAAAGCGGAGAGGAGAGGAGATCCTCTCGCCGCGGAGCTTGCCGCTCGCCGCTCCGCCGCCACCGCGCGCCGCCCGCCGCCGCCCGGCTATACACACATCTTCGCTCGGCCGCGCCCCGCTTGCTATAGAAGAATTAGACATCTCCTCTCCCGCTCCGCTTGATCCATTTCCACTGAAGCTAAGCGGAGAGGAGATGTGGAAATAACGAAATCTGATTGGTTATTCAAACACATCTCCTCTGCTCTCCGCTTTGGTGGAAACCGGGCCTAAAGCACTTATGTATTCTATTACAAATCCTTGATAATTCGTTGCTCAGTAGCTGCATGCACTTTCTGTAGGGCAAGTAAGTACTGAGATGCACTATCAATTAGTAACTAGGTCATTGTACACAAATAAACTTATTCTATTTGCGACTATCGCCTTGACTTTGTTTATTTTCTGGGTTTTCTGACCAGCCTTGGCGGATGAAAGTGAAAGATTGACAAGTTATTCGCTAAAGATAGCTGGGTTTTTCCGATGGACTTCCATCTGTTTATAGCACGGGTGGGAATATTGATAAAGCCATAATTTATTAAACAGCATTCAGTTTTATAACGATAAATACAAAACCTTTTGATCTTTCCGATTCAATGCTGATTTTTCATTTTTTTTTTTGGAATTTATGGCCCGGTTACTAGTCCTTTGGTTTTTGTTATAGGCTGATCTTATTCTTAATAGATGCAAATGTTTACGTGACTTTATTTACTTACAAGAGTAAAAATAATGATAAAAAAGTTACTTTGATTATAATATTCATAACAAGTTTTCATGTCCTTGTATTTTTTTCTGCTACCTATCCCAAACCAACGAATTACTTATTAAACCTGAATTGCCTGGGCAAACTTCCGCTTGTCTAACTTGTATGTATGTATGTAAGCACTTTATTGCACAATAAAAGTAATATTTCAATAAGAAGTCACAAGAAAAGTTTACAGTGCAAAGGCGGACTGGTTTTATCATACGTATTCGATTTTTTTCCAACATAAGAGTAGCACTCTTTCGCACTTTTGTAAACCTCTTTCAAATACTTTCCTTCATCTTGCAGGCGTCCCAGGGTACGTGATGGACGGCGTAGTCGTCGTAGGCGAACGCGAAGCCGCGCCCGCCGGCTTCAGCGTGGCGGGGCGGCTTGGCAAGCGAAGACTGTGCACCAGGGTCTCCCGTAAAGCTGCTACGACTCCTGCCGCCGCGCCGCCGGTCACTGACGTCATCGTCTGCTCCAAGATGCGGTGCGCGCCGCAAGGATTCATACTGGCTGGGTAAGATTCAGTTTGTTGCCGACTTGGTAAGAGAAGATTGCATCAGAGTCTGTAGTAAAGACGCCTGCCGCCGCGCCGCCAGTCACTGACGTCATCGTCTGCTCCAAGATGCGGTGCGCGCCGCAAGGATTCATACTGGCTGGGTAAGATTCAGTTTGTTGCCGACTTGGTAAGAGAAGATTGCATCAGAGTCTGCAGTAAAGACGCCTGCCGCCGCGCCGCCAGTCACTGACGTCATCGTCTGCTCCAAGATGCGATGCGCGCCGCAGGGATTCATACTAGCTGGGTAAGATTTAGTTTGTTGCCGACTTGGTAAGAGAAGATTCCATCAGAGTCTGTAGTAAAGACGTCTGCCGCCGCGCCGCCAAGCCGCCATCGTCTGCTCCAAGATGTGGTGCGCGCCGCAAGGATTCATACTGGCTGGGTAAGATTCAGTTTGTTGCCGACTTGGTAAGAGAAGATTCCATCAGAGTCTGTAGTAAAGACGTCTGCCGCCGCGCCGCCAAGCCGCCATCGTCTGCTCCAAGATGCGGTGCGCGCCGCAAGGATTCATACTGGCTGGGTAAGATTCAGTTTGTTGCCGACTTGGTAAGAGAAGATTGCATCAGAGTCTGTAGTAAAGACGCCTGCCGCCGCGCCGCCAGTCACTGACGTCATCGTCTCCTCCAAGATGCGGTGCGCGCCGCAGGGATTCATACTAGCTGGGTAAGATTTAGTTTGTTGCCGACTTGGTAAGAGAAGATTCCATCAGAGTCTGTAGTAAAGACGTCTGCCGCCGCGCCGCCAAGCCGCCATCGTCTGCTCCAAGATGTGGTGCGCGCCGCAAGGATTCATACTGGCTGGGTAAGATTCAGTTTGTTGCCGACTTGGTAAGAGAAGATTCCATCAGAGTCTGTAGTAAAGACGTCTGCCGCCGCGCCGCCAAGCCGCCATTGTCTGCTCCAAGATGCGGTGCGCGCCGCAAGGATTCATACTGGCTGGGTAAGATTCAGTTTGTTGCCGACTTGGTAAGAGAAGATTCCATCAGAGTCTGTAGTAAAGACGTCTGCCGCCGCGCCGCCAAGCCGCCATCGTCTGCTCCAAGATGCGGTGCGCGCCGCAAGGATTCATACTGGCTGGGTAAGATTTAGTTTGTTGCCGACTTGGTAAGAGAAGATTGCATCAGAGTCTGTAGTAAAGACGCCTGCCGCCGCGCCGCCAGTCACTGACGTCATCGTCTGCTCCAAGATGCGGTGCGCGCCGCAGGGAATAATACTGGCTGGGTAAGATTCAGCTTTGTGTAGCCTTGGCAAGAGAAGACTGTGCACCAGAGTCTCTCCCGTAAAGCTCGGGGCTCGAGTATATCCTGAATAAGGGCGATCAATCCTTAGTCGACCACGATATCACAGTGCGGGTTTCTTTTACTTCATATTTCAATTATTTTATATTATACTTTATATTATACGCCGTGTGGTGACGACAGAGTAGAATACATCTGTCACCAATCCCTACTCTTCCCGTAGGTGTCATTAAGAGGCGACTTAGGGACTATACATTGAACAGGGAACGGGCAGCAGCGCTCTCTGATACAGTAACCTTTTAATCTGCGATCTCCAACCCGCCTGCCAAGCGTGGAGATTATGGCAAAACCCTCCACTTAAGTGGAGGAGGCTCATAGTCCAGCAGTGGACTGTAACGGGCCGTTGATGTTTGATGATGATATTTCAATTCAATAAGTTTATTGCATTTTTTTAATAGGTAAATACATAATTTTACATGAACATGACAAAAAGTACACATACCACCACATAGACCCTGTTGGGCATAGTAATTTAATAGCAGAGAGGAGAACAATATCATATCAATCAAAAACAGTTTTAAATTAAACATAAAAAATAAAATAAAACGCATTATATATTTTATTTTCTTCGCAGATATGTGCAGGTATGATGAATCAATAATGTGTCATATTTCCAGGGAGATCAACGGCAAAGTGGTGTGCTATAAGTTAAGTGGAGGCAGTACGGACACGTCGCCCACGCACGCACCTAACGACTACGAGAACGTGGTCAGCAACATCACTCCGGAAGCCAATAGGAGGTGAGTCTCGCATATCAGGGTTTGTACAGAACTCGCTTCGATATTACCTCATAATATTGGCACTAAGGCATAATAAACCCTCGATCCTAGCCTACCCTGATTAAGGCCTACAGTGCTACGCCGCGCCATACAAAGAAGGAAGGCGGCTTAGCATCTTCTCATCTACACCAACATAACCCCGTCATCATAACAGCAATATTAAATATTATAAAAAATAGATTTTTCTCTCACAGAATATTCTATTTAATGTCATTTACTCGACTATTGCAGGAAAACCACAACGAAGGTACAGGCTTATTAACCATTGTCCTTCCTTCAATTGTATGAATCAAAATGCATTACTTACCTAAATATGTTATAGTCTCCATTTATCCCTCACGAGTAGCGAAAGGGCAAGCACCAGGTACAGACTGCAACCATATTTGGGCAATAGGACCGAAGAATATTTGAAATAGCTTTATTTAAACTAGTATACTTATTCACGCTCGCCAACAAAGTGCGTGTTCTGTCGAGAGGAACGGTTTAAAGGCTCTCGTGGAGCAGGATTGCATTATTATGATTTTCACTTTATTATGGGGAAACTTCTTTAGTTCACTTAAAGAGTAAATTTGACGATGACATCGGCCAATGGCAAGATATCACCGCATTTGTTACTTTATTATTAGCATTATTTACTATTGGTGTTCCAAAAACTGATTCAACAAAAAAATATCGAGGTATATATTTATTGAACCTGCTCACAAAATTTCACGAGAATCGGTTGAGAAACGCGACCTGTACATGAGAACAAACAGGCAGACATACGAAAACAATTTTGGCCAAGCTGAAACGGAGACGCTTCGCTCACTCGGCTGTTTATTTAAGAATTAAGTTGTTTACTGTGTAGAATAATCAATTTTTCCAATGAAAAATTGCGTCATGCTTGATAATGTTATGTTTCCGAGCCTTTTTGTCATACAAATAGTCGCCAAACGTATCATCAATCAATCAGCCTATTGCAGTCCACTGCTGGACTGCTGCCTCCCCAAGGGCACGCCAAAGCGCACGATCACCCGTTCTCCTCATCCAGCCGCCACCAGGGAGCTTCTAATGATCATTCCCGTTACTGTTACGTTAATTTTGTGTCGGAGTGACCAAGCGACCTTTAATGTCGAATACTGGTTTAACGAAAATGTATTTGTATCTTTTGTAAGCTGTATTTGAATGCGCCTATTTTTGGTTGGCAATATCGAAATCTCTTCAATCAATCAGCCTATTGCAGTCCACTGCTGGACGTAGGCCTCCCCAAGGGCACGCCAAAGCGCACGATCACCCGCTTTCCTCATCCAGCCACCACCAGCGACCTTCCTCGGGTCATCAGTCCACCTGGCAGAGGGGCGTCCCACACTACGTTTCCCGAGACGCGGTCTCCATTCGAGAACCCGTCTACTCCAGCGCTCATAGGTTCTGCGACAGACGTGGCCAGCCCACTGCCACTTCAGCTTGCTACACTCCTAACACTCCTTGGTCCTCTGCCGGATGATTTCGTTTCGGATTTCATCCCGTAGCGAAATACCAAGCATAGATCTTTTATATAGCTCGCTGAGTGACATGTAACCGGTGGGCCAGCTTCACCAAACGTATAATATAGTTTAATTTGTTTTAGTACATAGCTCTTGTTTATAAATTTATCTAAAATAACTTAAAATAAAATTCAAACAATACCAAAGCCCTTTTATTTAAATTGTTAAATTACAAATTATAGTCTTATTTTATTATTATTTTCAGTTGTGTGACGAATTTATATAATGAATTGAAAATGCGGTTCAACGGGACAAGTCGTAGCTACCACAAGTAAAGTACTTGGAGCACTTTTTGAGCATGATATTGTGATTGCGAAGCACAAATCAACATGTCGTTTGTAATTTGATGTTTGTACTGGGTGGCGCAAAAGTAATGACCCTATTTGGTTCAGCTACAACATCTATTCTAAATTAGAAAACTAGAAATAGTTTTTCATATATGTATATTTAGGCCATGAAGTTTCATCGCATTACGATTTGAAGACGATGTCTTTTAAATGGTGACCTCCAGAGTTGATGCACATTTGAGCCCTATTTATGACATTTACCATATCTTGCCGTAACACTTCCTGCGATATATTCCTTATTTCTTGACGAATGTTTTAGGGCTGCGAGAGTCTGTGGCTTATTCATATAAACCACAGATTTCAAATAACCCCAAAGAAAGAAGTCTGGACAGGTGAGCTCGGGTGATATTGCAGGCCAGGGTAAATCGCCAAAACAAGAGATAACACGGCCTGGTAAAGTGTCCCTCACTACGTTCATAGTCTCACTAAGTCTCTGGAGGTCACCATTTAAGAGACATAGTCTTCAAATCGTAATGCGATGAAATTTCATGGCCTAAATAAACATATATGAAAAACGATTTCTAGTTTTCTAATTTAGAATAGATGTTGTAGCTGAACCAAATAGGGTCATTACTTTTGCGCCACCCAGTATTAGCGTATTTCGAAGCTCATTTACTTTACCGCCATTCATATTATATCAAAGGGCTTTTGTAGCCCAGCGTAGGTAATAAATACATTTAGTTATTTGTCATTTCAGTACTTACGTAAAACTATCCAGTCATGTTGATCATCATTAAGATTTGCAATAGATTAAAATTCGTAAAAAGAACTTTCCATTTCACAGAAATGCATCAGCACCACCTAAGGGCCGATTCACGAAGCTACAAGTTACAAATTACAAGTACAATTCGACGTACATTGCGTAGACGATTATATAAAACGATAAGGGCTTACAGTTTAGGCGAATTGGCTACGCAATGTATATCAAATTGTAACTTATTACTAGTAACTTGTTGCTTCGTGAAACGGGGCCCTAGACGAATTACGGAAATGTGTCTGTTAGTAACAAACAAACTACGAACATTAGTCATTCATTACAAATATCTTTGTGACTGTGTAATTAGGCACTATAACTGCGACATAAGCTAAATTGAGAGCCTCGGTGGTCTAGTTGGCTAGGGCCGCTGCCTCCCGTCCGGGAGATGCGGGTTCGATCCCCACCACGTACCAATGTGTTTTCGAATTTCGAATTCATATGTACGTTTATTCGACGCTCTTACGGTGAAGGAAAACATCGTGATGAAACCTGCACACTCCTGCGAAGAAATTCAAAAGTCGACCAACCCGCACTGGGTCAGCGTGGTCGACTAAGGCCTAGTCGGCCTAATTCAGGGTAGGCTCGAGCCTCTCGGCGGGGACGTGGTATTGATGAAGCTAAGTTCAGAGTCTCAAATTTATTTGTCGCGTTTCAGCCAATCATTGCCATTTCCTGTGATCTGTTACCATTCACTGCAGATTAGTAACTTTAGTTTCAACATGATATACGAGTAATTCTCACTCTTTTATGTCGCATTGTATGTTATCTTCTTGTTATCACCCAGCTCGGACCAACCACCCACTGGAAACCACATGTAATTAGTTTGTTAGTAAATTATACAGAATGCGGCGTCCAGTGGATGGTTGGTCCGAGTACCTAGCTTCTCGTATGAAAATACTAAGCCTTATACCTTTCTTCAGATTAAGAGCAGTCCCCGAGCGGCCTCCCAAGATGTCCCCCCTGGTGAACGAGCTGAACAACCTCAACCTGAAGCAGTCGCCGAACGCCTACCCCAAGATCGAGGAGTTCCAGACGGACCGGGACTACGAAGTGCTCAGCATGTCGTACAACATCAAGCCGACGAGGCCCGCGCCCCGGCCTCCGTCGGCGGTGTCGCCGGTCCCTCAGGGGAGCCCTAACTTAAGTCAGGGTAAGGCAGTATAGTTTTTGATATGTATACAAGGTGTAAATAAATTAGCTGACACTATTTTAAAGGATCAACCTACCCATGAAACTGAACAACTTTCCCCAAGAAACAGGCTGTCGGACGACAAAAAAATATGCATCTTCGATAGTAAATCGATTAGCTGCCCGCGCGGTATTGTATGAGAGGGACAACTTTTTTTGTCGTCCAATAGCACATGGCCTAAGCGTCCTAATTCAGGGTAGGCTCGTTAAACGAGCTAAGCTCGGTCAACCAGGTACTATACTTTACTGCACACAAGGACATACCTTAAAAGTACAAAAGATAGATAAATAATCCAATTCATATGGCGATATTCTTTTTTCAAGGACCAACGTCTCCAGTACCCCCAGGTAGGAAAAAGGGCCCTGCTCCTCTGCCAAGAAACAACACCTTATACTCAACACTGGGAGGATACACCGGCCTGGAGGGAGTGCCGTTCGTACTCAATCCCAAACTGAGAGGTCTGCCGGGAGACACGTTGGTAAGTTTAAAAACATTACATACTAGAATAAAAAATAAAAAAACATATGAAGTCATTTGTTTAGCTGGAGAAGAAAATAATTCCTAGGACATCACCTTGAGATACTACATGATAAACACTGAGAGTATATTCTGATTTGGAAGGACTATACTCTTATGAGTTTACCTTCATGGTTTATATAGCTAAGGGAGAAAATGGTTCCAATGATATGATGACTTGCAGCCAGTGCCAATCTAAGAAAGACTGTTGTTCCAGGCACAGTTCCCAGTGATAACGAAGCGTTCTCGATTCGACCTGGATCGGGATTACTCGTACAAGTTCACCGTCGAGCGGCAGACGTGAGGCCCGACCCACGACCCACGACCCACGACCCACGAGCCGGGGGGTAAGCTAGACTCAGCCCGTCACAATGTTACACACGACACTGATCTAACTAGTAGATCAAAGAAACGTGCCGCAGTAGCGAGGCACGGTAGCGTTGTTTTGTTTAGGACGTCACGTGAAGTTTCAAGGTCTTTGCCTGAGTATTTGGTCTGATACTTTCGGTCTGATGACTTTCTTTTAATGTGTCAAAAGATATGACATCACGATGCATTATAATCGTTACGTTGTCTTGGTTACAATCTAGGTTATAATACACTTTCGCATCAAAAAAATCGAAACACCTTGCAAGTTTATGTTTTGTAAGGAATAACAGAAAAATATGTATATTTAGGAATATAATGTCAAATGTCGTTTAATAGTGAGTAATATGAGGTTTTCAAATCCTATGTGATCATTCATTACTCACTATTAAACGACATTTTTCATATTCTTATATATACACATTTTTCTGTTATTTCTTACAAAACATAAACTTGCTTGGTGTTTCGATTTTTTTGATGAGAAGTATATTTCTGAAGCGCTTCAAGCGAGCCTATCAGACCTCTTGGTTGTGCGCAGCGACTCCAAGCGTGTCTTGGTATATTTGTTTTCTGTTTGATTTGTAATAATGAATCTACTTAATAGATATGATATAACATATCATATGATATGACGCACAATATTAACCGTAGATTTGTTTTAATAGTGAATTTGAATACAGGTAAATACCTTATTAACTAATCGTCAGTGTCATGTTTAACTGGTTTATAGTAACAGGGGATAAAGTTTTATACAAAATATTGACATAATTATAGTCTATAGATATAGACATAATTTATATCACAAAAAAAAATAAAAAAAATCTAATATCTTAATCATTGGGACGGGCTATGATAGTTGAAGAGATTATGTAAATAAATGAGATAAATAATAAGCGGCGTTCGCATTAGAAATATTAAAGAAACAAAAAATGCCATGTTATCACGGAAACGGATGTACAATCGCGTACAAAAATGGTAAGCGTGTTACATAGAAAACTGCTAGTAGCTCGAATTAAATAAGTAACGTCTAACCGAATATAAAGAACGAAAGGAAAGATCGTAATCGTTTCATTCATTCATTCATTCATATTTGTAGCTGCTAATATACCAGACCTTGTTGCAAAGGGTCAATGTGAACTGTAATATTGGCAGAGTCATAACAAACACTATTTTTTTTCTGAGCACTGCAATTTCTATGTGACATGCGAGTTATAGTAAGACGTATCTTAGCTATTGACTTCGGAACTAGAACTTTGAAATGTAGCACGTCAAAAAAAGTTTTATTGGAGAGAATTCGAGATCATAGAGTTGAGGAATTCAGTTTGAATTAAAAGAATGAAGTTGTAAAATTAATTTTGGCTCAAGCGAAAAATTCACATATTATTATGCATATTTGCGTAAACGTATCAATTAATCGTACATTAATTATTATAATGTTTTGGTCTATGATATTTGAATGTAATCAAACTATAAATTTATCGGTTGTGTAATCCATGTGACAAATTATTTAAACTTCTTTCGAATGAAATGCAATGAATTGAGTGCGTAAATTGTAAGTGATGAATTGAAAGTCGATATGCGGCAGGTCCGTCGTATAGAAAGAGAAAGAAAAGTGTAAGAAAGCGATGTATACAGAAATGAATTTGTGTCGCCGTTGTCTGATCTTTTAGTACGCACCAATTTAATTCCAAATGATTCAAATGAACTTTAGGTGGCTTATAATCTAACCTGCGTTCTAATATAGGAATCTCAGCTTTCTCTCTCTATTCGACCTACCTGTCTAAAAGTGGTTACTCGCGATACAATGTGTTACAGAAAGTGTTTCTAGTATGCACTGCTACTCTAATTTTCCTTCGCACAGATGCATCACTTTCTGTACGCACATTTTCGATGTATACATCTTTTGTTGAGAGCATATTACCTTAGACTCTTATTATATTAACACGCTTTCAAACGTAAAAACTTGTATTAAATTCTAAACAACTTACATAAATAAGATATAGGCCTCGATTCGGGATGTCACGCTCTAATCCTTAATTTAAGTTAGTCCGTCCTTTTTACCTTTTAAAGATTGAAAAGGGACAGGAGATGGCCATCCTAATATTAGAGCTGTCAAACATCGAATTTGAACCTTATGGCCGTGTCGATTGCACAATTTTAGAGAGCACTTAAAACATGCTACCATGCTACTTAAAAATATCTTAATCTAACAGCTATGCCCTTATTTTAAGTTATCATTCGTTCATCACCTCTATTTCATTTGTAATAAAAACAAAAAGGATAGCTGGATTTTAAAATTAGAATTAGAGCATGACATCCCGAACCGAGGCCATAGTTTAAAAAAACTAAAAAATACGCTTTTAAAGCACATTAAACTAAAAAGTGAAAAATAATTCTTAATATAAGCTGAAAACAATAATTAAAGAAAAATATGGCATAAAGCACCCCACGCTTTTTTCGCAATAATACTAGTATTTTACGTTCATTATTGTTTTCAGCTTACATTAAGAATTATTTTTCACTTTTTAGTTTGATGTGCTTTAAAAGCGTGTTTTTTAAACTATATTTTATTTTTAACTTTTTAGTTTGATGTACTGTGAAAACGTGTTTTTTTTTTCATAATACATATTTCGAAAATTCGGGAAAAAAGTTAATCAAACTATGTTGTATGTAACCCTATGTACTGGTGATTTTATCTCATTTTCTGATTAACTTTCTTCGGAACAAAGGTTTACGACTTAATCAACGTCGTCATAGCAAACAGCTAAGGTAGTGTGCTCTCAGCAAACGTTAGCAGAGATGTTCGTTGTGATGGAGTGAAGCGTAGCGTTAGACACCCGAGGCCTTGATCTGTTAGACTGATTTGTTGTGTCGAGTTTATTGCGTGCTGGGAGATGCAGGCCAGAAAAAAAAAAGTTTAATAACAATATAAGAATACTACAATAGTAAATGTACCTAGTATTTGACGTACATTGTTATATTAAGTACGTGCTATATTAAGAAGAATACTGGAACGAAATAGTGTCATAATCTGTCAGAAATGACAAATTTTCACTGTGCAGTCGATTGTGGATCTGTGGCAGATTCCGAGATATACTCGTAAGTTTTTCGACGTACCTTTCTCAGTTCTAAACTAAGGTACCTTTCTCAGTTCGACGTAGGCGCAAAACAATGTAATAACAAAATGAAAACTTTTATTAAGATCGACCAACTTATCTTTCAAATGAAAGGCGGCCATGTTAAATGGTACTGCGACCAACCACGACAACTCAAGTTGAGGCTGTAGCTCCATTTAACAGATACTTAGATAAGCCTGTATGTCAGTCGGTGTGCATGTCCCAACACGCACTTGGTAGAGAAGCGGCGAGTTTACAGATATGTACGTTCTATTGAGTGTTCTTAGTTATATTCTCGCTGGTTAGAGCCCTTGTCTATGAATATTCATTACAATACTATACAAGTCAGGTAGTTTGAAAGATGGAATATTTTCCTAACACCCGCACTTGTATAGCTGTTGATATAAACTGTAATTTATACTAGTAACTGTTTTTATACCGTGGTTTACGTTCTTATTGTACGTTGCGATGTTTGTTACGTTTTTGTAACTAATGCAATGACACTTACCAAGCTTACAAAGAATGTTTATAAAATATTCTGAAATTTGTTAATTTTTGTACATTTCCTTTAAGAATGGGAGTTCTTGTTGCTTTTCCTAACGATAAGATTATACGTTAGTTCTTTTTAAAAGAGGAATGAAAATAAACATTGTTCGATTCGCCGTGGCAACACTTTCGTTGCTAAAAGTGTTCTAATAATCTGGTGTATTTTCTTAATATTTTTAAAACATTCTTCGTCACTTGGTATTATAAAATCTATTGTGCCAATATCAGTACAATATCGTTATACAACACTGCCGGTTACCGGGCGATCGCCAGCCAATTTTACTAGTCAAGTGAAAATCTTATATTACAGAAATGCATTGTCAAATTAATTAATTACGAATTACCTTGTACCTATAACATAATGGGTTATTAATAAGCACCATAAATAGAAATTCGGCTTTGTATTTTAATTTATATACATTTACAATCACGATAAATTACTTTACAATCCTATCGCCAAATTCAACCCTGGCGCCGCATAATGCAAAGCAAGCAGGTATTTATGGGTTTGTTAAAATTTATCAACATCGTATATAACCCAATTTTTATAACTGTGCGCCTGGTATCCGTTTTGATAGGCGTCGGAGGAGGTGAGGAAGTAAGCGGGCGGGTGAATTCAATGCCACCAACATGACGACTTTGACAGCTCGAAGCGCACAGTTAAAATAATTGAGTTATACTAACCGATAGGGTGATAAAAGCTGTTAGTAGTAAAGCCTCGAGACCCGTTTGCCAGTGTTCCTATTATAGATATAAGGTAAATACCTTTACCGCATAGATCGAGTGACGTAACAAGAACGTTGGGCGAAGGGGATATGTTTGCTCTAAAATGGGAACAGTTTTGCCAAAGCACCTTGTTTCTGTGGTAGTTTGATAATCCGCGATACAATAGGTAAAGTAGTGTTGCCGAACTATCGATAGTTTTACAATCGATAGTAGAACGCCAAGAACATGTCGATAGTTCTTTTAGTGCAATACTATTGATAAGCAGCAATACTATCGATAGTATCGATACTATCTGTACTATCGATAGTGACTTTCGTCATCGATACTATCGATAGTATTGCTGCTTATTAATATTATTGCACTAAAAGAACTATCGATAGTATCGATACTACTACAGTTAAACTATCGATAGGCTATCGATATTGGACTATCGAGCGGCAACACTAAGGTAAAGTACTTGCGTATGTTACTGTCTTGGGCCACACACATCCCCTTCACTTCGTCCGACTCCAACGTCTTTTTTAACGTGACAGGAACCGTAAAACTATTAATGGCTACGTTATATGCATGCTGCGTCATGTATGTAAAGGCGATCTATGTATTAAATACTGACCTATCAAATCCTCCTATACAATACATTGACTTCTTAATGAAATTAATAGAAATACGTATTAAGTCGTTGATGCAAGTTATTCAAAATATTCTAATAAATATGCCGAATACGTTTGTCAATTTCTGTACATATTTTAGTTATTTATTGTATTAACAAATTATTTAGAGTGTATCAGAGAAGCTCCATACTTTTAGATCCATGCAGACACTGAAAAATAAGGAAAGTATTTCTTAAATCATCCGTAGCTTTTTTGTGTCAAAGGATAATGTAACTAATTTGAATAATAATATATGTGAGGCGGCGCGGCGGTGGAAGCATTAGAATGAAAAACTAAATGAAAAGTCTTTAATGTGGGTGGAATTGTGAATAGAGCCGAAAAGGATCGACGAATCCTTGGGCATGTGCTGTGCGCGGGCGTCATAGCTAGACTGCCCCTTCAAAACCGTCACACCGTGCTCTACGCACAACTACTTAAGAAATATTCCTGTGGTTCGCAAACTTATTCAGTGATTCTCAAACAGCCGCCCAAGACTTCATCCATGAGCTAACTCACGTACCAGTTCGGTCTATGTATCTTATGCTGCGACATATGTAAAGAAATCTTTCTCTGATTATGCATTAGAATTGATAACAGGTGCTATTTTGTTGCTCATGTAATGAAATAGAACATTATTCCGTATTTATATGTATTACTAAATTATGAAATATCAAAACTATGGAACTTTTGTGACGCCCGATTTATTGAATAATTTAATAGAATTCTTTAGTTAAAATGATTAGCTATTCCTTTAAGATTTTCCGAATAAGATTGTATTTAAAGAATACAGATATTGCCTGAAAATTGTGTTTTCGTATTAACTTTAGCGAAGAAAGGTAATGTGATTATTTGAGGGTGTAAGACAATATCAGGTGGTATAACTAGCGGCAAACTTCTTGAGCATCGCGTGAGGTGGTGGGGGAAAGTTTGCGCATGTACAGACGACGTGACGCGGTGCGGGAGGCAAGGGTCAACTGACCAACCAATCCTGCGCGTGTTGCCATGGTAACTAGCGCGCCCGCCTCCTCGTCCCGCACCGCACCACCAAAGAGACCTATTTTTTGTTTCTGCGCATTCAAGGTCGTTGCTCAAGAAGTTTTCCGTTAGCTATATCTGTACTCAAAATGAACTTGTGAAGTCTGGCTAAAATAATCTCTTACATATTAATTAATTTTATTCATGATAAGAGGTCAATTCAAATTCCGTTAAGACCGTCGGTGGTCTAGTGGCTAGGGCCGCCGCCTCCCGCCCGGGAGACGCGGGTTCGAACCCCACCACGTACCAATTTTTCGAATTCATATGTACGTTATTCCACGCTCTTACGGTGAAGGGAAACATCGTGATGAAACCTGCACACTCCTGCGAATAAATTCAAAGGTTGTGTGTGAAGTCGACCAACCCGCACTGGGCCAGCGTGGTCGACTAAGGCCTGTTGATGATGAAAGGTCAATTCTAAATCTAACAGCATAGAAAGAAACATGATTTTTGTGTATACTATTTATCGCATAATAATGAGCAATATAAACTTGTAGAATATTTTTTGAGTTTATAATTACCGTTTTATTAAGATTCGTGTTTATCCACTTTTAATCGCTCCCGCGGCAAGATCCTCAAGTTGTGTTTTTACTCCTGTCATTTCTGACATATTAACTTTTATAATTTATTTATTTACATTTTACTTGTTTTGACCAGACTTTAAAAGTTATGTCTAGCCAACATAAAGAACATGAAGTTCAACAGGAAATAGTGATAAATGATAAAGAATTGTCACAAATTATGCTTGTCCATTAGATATATTATTATCTGTTTATGTAAATACTTTATTTTGTATGATGCAAATATAGATTACTAATTAGTACGCTTTTTACACAATTAGTATTCAATGATACTTATTTGTTTAGAGAATTAATGAAGAAATACAATTTTAATTTATTGACTGACTTATTGATTTTTATTTCAAATGGTCCCCCCATCCTGATAAAAACCAACAGACAGTCACATCAGTTCGATACCTCAGTTCCAAAGTGTAACAAATTCTAAAATCAGTGAGTTTGAGATAAGTATGAGAAATTGTTCAAAAAAACGATTACGCACCATTTCCAAAGATTAACAAGTCGATAACTGAATGTAGTTTGATTGTTACACCCATAATTTTTTCATAATAGTCTTTGATTATTTTATTTTCATACAGTAACAATTCTAGTTGTTTCCTTTTGGAACTGAAAACCTGTCTCTGAATTGTTACACTTTGGAACTGAGGTATCGAGTTGATCTTGTCAGTGATTGTCTTTAGTACTGCAATAATAATAGCCCAAATTGAGGGTAGGCTCGGGCCCCTCGGTGGGGACGTACGAGCTGTTGATGAATAATTGGTAGTTGGCATCCGATATTTATGAATGTGTAATCTAACTTGCTTGCTTTTGTATATCTATCTGTCTGTTTGTTCTCCTCTACAGGTCGCGTTTCTCAACCGATTCTCGTGAAATTTTGTGAGCAGGTTTGTTAAATAATATGGATCTTTTTTGTCGAGTCAGTTTTTGGAAATTGTAAAAAATGGCGTAGTTATGGGGGTGCCAGCTTACAAGGTCTACTGCTGAGGCTGTTTTCTTCTACAGGTCAAATTTCTCAAGCGAAAAAAAAAATGTGATAAATTTCAAGGGATCGGGGATGTTTGTGGAGAAAAATAAAGACATACAGGCTCGCGAGGCTTACAGCTCACACTAGTTTTAATAGGCAACGTTTAATAAAACAGATTTAACACAGTGGCGGCACTAAGATTTTTAAATGGCGTACGTACCTAACCATTGATTTACAACAGGCCTAGATAGAACATGAATGCTCAAAAAATGGGCCGGCAAAGCGGTGCTCGAGCACTACATTACCGCAGTACATGGCAATAAAAATATTACTACAATGGTAATGGTATTTTATTAAGTTGTAATTAATAAAATACACATGTCATTATTTAATCCCATGACATGTTTCTAGTGTATGTTTGTATGACGCGCTATATCTACCTATAGGTCTATTGTAAATCAATATACCTAACCAACAACGAACGATATTTCTGTAAAATAAAACAACCGCTGGTTATTTTAACAAAAATAGCTTTATTACAAAATATTGTTTCACAATCGTTACTTCAATTTACTTTCACTTAAACAAAAAACTTGCTTATAATAAAGCTTTTATTTTCTAGTAAATATTGAACTGTGGATACCTAAACAATCCTCACTCACGCAATCATACACCATACACATTCACCAAAAACATTTAGAACGTGCGAAAAACAACGTTAGGCGGGCGGGCTCCTCTAATGCTGGATAGTTCTTATGCGATCAACTTACACTGGGTACCTAAAAGAACTATCCAGCATAACATGAGCCCATCCACTGTGTTCGTCCGATTAGCGTTGCGCACGCCCTTGCTGTGGGAGTTGCAAAAAATACTGTATAACAGAGAGATGAAATTGATTTTAGTTGAAGATAATTTCAGTTTGCTAATGTCGAGTTGTTTTGTGAAAGGGCAAGATAACAGATTAGAATAATAATAGCAGACATAGAAAAAATAACACTTTCATGGGACACTTTAATTTTCTGTTTCGGCAATGTATTATTATTATTTAAAATTTTTAGCTGTAGGCTGTTGTAATTTTTCATTAATTAGTAATGTAAGATAATATTCGCACACGTGAAACCGTTATTGAATTGAATAAATGAAATGAAATCAACAAAGAAAGAAGATTTAGTCACAGCTTCACAAAATTGGTATGATACACAAAATTGTATGAAGCGGTTACCGAAGGGAGGAGATTTTTTTTTTACTACTTAACAGAAAAAAAAACAAATATTGACAGTTCCGTAATACTAGTAGGACATATCAGTGTCAGTTGTACCGTGAATGGTACATGCAGCGGGACAAATAGGTGCTAGTTGTACCAACAATGGTACCGTGTTGTTTTTAGTGTTTCTGCCTGCAAGTAAATAAGGTTACTCAAAGGATTCTGAAAAGAAAATACAAAGCGCAAATCACAACCTCCCACGCTTCAAAAACATTGGACACATCGCACTAAAACCTAAAGACTTCTAAAGAAATCAATAACTTCAAAACGTCTTTTTGTAATTTTCAAAGGCAATAAACCGTTTTTCTACTAAACATTAAAAAAGTGTACAGACAGTTCAATATTCACTAGAGTCAGTGCGGGTGAATTTTATCTAAGTTTATTAATAAATATCACAAAACTTAAATGAGAATAATAAACATGTTTTTGAATGAAAAATCAACATTATCTTTCACATATCTATAAGGGTTAAGATAATTTTGAATATTTGAAACCGCTGTCGAGAGACTGAGCACAAATTAAGTTGCATTTTACACACCTCTTCGAAAGTTTACATTTTTACAACAATATACACGAATTTTTATCAATTTATATAAACGATCTTAAATAAATAGAAATAATCGATTACGCTTATACAAATGTTTCGGTGAAATTTGACAAACATTTTTTTTTTATTTCTTAATATTTTTTTATCAAAATCTGTCAATTTTTTATACTAATTAAAAAAAAACTATTTCTTGAAAATTCAAATTAAACCCCGATTAAGTTAGGTTTTGTATCAAAAGACCTTTGCATGAACTATGAACATAATACAAACAAACGTCCAATTTTAAATATTTTTCATATTAAAATCACATGTCACATTCCTACTTGAAACTACGATAATTGCACAAAAACTGGTTACCGTACGACAACTGCTCAGTGAGACTTATAGAACTATCGTAAAAGGCACTTACTCCTATCTCACTCGCACTTACGTGATTCGAGCGAGATAAAACTAGTACGAGATCCCTTCACTAAACTAAAAACAAAGGTATCTGAATACGCCTGTTGTTCTATGCTACGTTTCGGATTGCGTTAAAAATGCTATCAGCATGTCAAGTATTGTCAAGAGCGTGCTATCAATCATTTTGGAATGAACCTTCTATTCACTGCGTCAGGCACAAACACGTCAAATTTTAACGACAGAAAGCACACTTTCAGCGCAAATCGAAACGCAGGGTGCGTGTATCAGAATCTCACTTTACATGGAGTAAGTATACATACACAGGAGCTGTATTAAAAATATACATACAGACCAACTTATCTGTGAAATGGCCAACACGCTGAAATATCAACATTTGCAACAACACAGATAACTTGGCAGCACTGTACTTGGTGAACTAAAACTCTTACGGTAGCCGGTGCGCGCGCGCCGTTATCGCAGTGTCAAGTGATGACGTCATGGCGGGTGGGTCCTTCGGGCGTGCGGCGTGACGTCACTGCGGGGGCGCGGGCTGCTTCATCTGCTTCTGCTGCTCCAGGAGGCGCTCGAGGGGCGAAGGCCCGGGGCCGGACCAGAAGGACTGCGGAAAGGCAAAAGGTTTTTTAAATTTGGATTGTAGAAATCAGTCATTTAAAAGATCAGGCCTATCTATGCTGCAACCAAATGTAATACAAGATAATGAAAACAAATAAAAATAATGAATAAATCAATAATACCTTTTTATTTATTTATTCATTATTTTTATTTGTCAAGAAATCCAATATTTTATTAGAATTCTAGTTTTGAAAATATAATCTAGCTGAAGCGGGTTGTTCCCGTTCGTTAATACCCCCGTCGTTAACACTATTAACGACTGGGAATGATGTGTTCTTCTCGTTAACCGTGTTGACGAACGGGACTTTTTTTTCCCACTCGTTAATACCCTCGTCTCGCGTATAGTTCAGGAGTCAGGTCACAGAAAAAAAAATGAAGCGTCAACATGGTATGATTAATTGTATGGAGATAGTTTGGTGGCTGGAGAGTGCTAAAGGCTACCTTTTACCATGGGAAAACATCTAATTCCCATGGGAAAATTCCAGGGTTTAGAGTAGGGTACGTGCAGGGTACATTTACGGTACGTGTAAGGTACGTGTAGGGAACATGTAAAGTACGTGTAGGGTACGTGTAGTGTACGTTGTAGGGTACGTGTAGGAAACTTGTAAGGTACGTGTAGGGTACGTTGTATTGTAGGGTTAATGCAGGGTACGTGTAGGGTATGTGCAGGATACGTTGTAGGGTTAATGCAGGGTACGTGTTTCCTACGTGTAGAATACGTTGTAGGGTACGTGTTGGGTACATGCAGGGTACGTTTAGGGAACATGTAGGGTACGTGTAGGAAACACGTACCCTAAACGTACCCTGCATGTACCCAACACGTACCCTACAACGTATTCTACACGTACCCTACATGTTCCCTAAACGTACCCTGCACATACCCTACACGTTCCCTACACGTACCCTGCATTAACCCTACAACGTACCCTGCACGTACCTTACAAGTTTCCTACACGTACCCTACAACTAAACTATTATATTATCGACATATACAACAGCATTTTTATATCGTAAATCCCCTATCGCCTTATCCATCATGCGCTGGAAAACTGCTTGGCTGGTTTTCAACCCAAAAGGAACTACCTTAAATTGATAAAGTCCAGTAGGAGTAATAAAAGCTGTCTTATGCCTTCCCTCTCGAATACTAGTTTGCCAATAACCAGAATTGAGGTCCAATTCTGCAAAATACCTAGCATTCGCCAAATATCCAATGAGATCATCTATAGCAGGAATAGGATAGTTATCTATAACGATGATTTTATTCAAACGCCTATAATCGATACAAAACCTCCAAGAATCATCTGGTTTCTTCACCAACACCACCGGCGACGCATAAGAACTGTTAGATTCTTCAATAACGTCAAGACGAAACATCTCTTCCACCTGTTTATCAATAATTTCCCTCTGTGCCGGAGAAACTCTATAAGGCCTCGAAGAAATGGGTTGCTCGTTCAAGGTTTCTATATCCACATCCACGATGTCGCACCGTCCTAACTGTGAAGAGTCAAAGGCAAACCTATCCTTATTCCGGTCCAACAAACCTAATAAAACCTCCCTATCGTTAATATCTAAATCGGAACCTACAATAAAATCTTCCTTAGAATTGATATTGAATTCACAACTATCATCCAAAGATACAAAATGGATATAATCACGTAGCGACAAATTCGATAAGTGTGAGTCGACCCTTATCGAAGAAGACTTTTGTTCGACGTCACTTTCAAAAAACGAAGTACAAATTTCATCGCAGCTGACAGCCGACTGGAAAATAAAAGACATGCTGTCACCGGAAACAAAATCGACTGCACTTTTCCCCAAAATTATTCTCGCCGAAGAAAAATAAATTATTCCTCCATGAGAACACAAAAAATCCTGCCCTAAAATAACGGAACAAGCAAGATCCTTAACAATAACAAAGGTCGACGAGTATTGCTCGTTATTTATCTGGAAGGAACATGTTATTTTACCTAGGGAAGAAAGTCTCTGCCCGTTGACTGAATGCAAAAATACCGCTTCCTTATCAAAAGGGTCATCCTTAATAATAGATGAATTAATGCACGACACACTCGCGCCAGAATCTATTAAAGCTGGAAAAGAAAAATTCTTATAAATAATCTTTATTACGGGCCTAACTTTAACATTATTCAAAGATATAGGCTTAAAAACTATGTCTTCCGTATGCGACCCTGCCGACGATGTCGCCACTCGTCTCTCGGCCGCCTCGTTCGTGGCGCTTAGGGCAGCCGCCTGGAGTTTCCCGAATTCTGCCGCCGGAAATCTTGTGACTGGTCGAACCTTACCCTCGGTCTTAAGTTGTATTCTCTGCGCACTGGAGTACCAGGAGCAGAAGAAGCCGGTGCATAGCGTGGCCTCTCCACGTTCGCTGCATCTAGATTTCTAACCTGAGGGATACCCGCTGGGAGTACCCCTACCTCTCCCCGTGCAGATGGCGTTCCGTACGCCCACCTGGGCGGTGTGTATAACTGCCGTTCACCCGCAGAGCCGCTTGGTTGAGCCAAATGGGGGTCATGCAGTACGCCCATTGGCCGACTGAAACCTTCCAGTCCTAACGGCAGATGCGTAGGTGAAATTGCTTCCTTTGGGCCATAAATCATCATTAATTGGTCAATCATCTTCCTGAGTTCCTTTTTGGTGCTATATATTGAGGCCACCAACTTGTGTTTGTAAAAGCCTTCTGTAGTCTTCAGAAATTGATTAATGAATTTCTCGTCTCCAACAATCTTTGCTTTCGTAGCCAACTCCTGAAGGCGATAAAAGTAGGATAGCACGTCTTCTTTATTCTCCTGTTTGGCATGATAAAAAAGTTCCTCGTAGTTTTCCTGAGGTGGGAATTCCTCCTTGAATAATTTCTCCAGCTCTTCATAAGTTTTTGCCTGGGATTCTATCGTTCTGTAGAAAGAAAGGGCTGGCCCCTGCAAGTACGTGCTTATCACCGCCATCTTTTCTTCTTGTGACAACTTCTTGAGGACTGCCAATCGATTGAAGCGTTTGAAGAATTCCTCAGAATCTTGGCGAAAGCCATTGAAGCATGTGATAGACTCCATAATCATTTAATATTCTCCACTTATTTATTTAATATTCTCCACTTACTTGGTACTCTCCACTTCTATTTCAAACAATTTTCTTTTTTGTTTTTCGCTCTATTCTAGAACTATTCAGCAATCTTCTATCCGCTGTCACACTCACTTCAAAGAGGGTGAGGGATATTATAAGAGTTAACACTCACAGTTACTCTTTAAAATCAGTTATTAATTCTACGTGTGGGGGCGCGTACCAGGTCTGGGTGTCTCCACCACTGTAGCAGCTGTAGCCACTTTAGCTACAACTCGCTACTTAAAATATAAAAGACACTTTTATAACACGATAACTATTTATTAAATCACAATTTACACAGCACACGTATTGAAAGTCATACAATCGTCCGCACTCGACGGCGGACGGCAGAAGAGAACGTCAAACTTCCACGGCCCCAGCCCGTCTGAAGTTTCTATCGTTCTCTTTCTAAACTGAATAGTTAAAAAGAGAACGAATATATTGCAAAAAGAATACTATCGCCAGTATCAAACTACATAGCACTCGGACCAACGAGGCCCGATGCTACAGTACACTACACGTACCCTACACGTACTTTACATGTTCCCTACACGTACCTTACACGTACCGTAAATGTACCCTGCACGTACCCTACCCTAAACCCTGGAATTTTCCCATGGGAATGAGATGTTTTCCCATGGTAAATGGTAGCCTTTAGCACTCTCCAGCCACCAAACTATCTCCATACAATTAATCATACCATGTCGACGCTTCATTTTTTTTTTCTGTGACCTGACTCCTGAACTGTACGCGAGACGAGGGTATTAACGAGTGGGAAAAAAAGTCCCGTTCGTCAACACTGTTAACGAGAAGAACACATCATTCCCAGTCGTTAATAGTGTTAACGACGGGGGTATTAACGAACGGGAACAACCCGGTGAAGCAACCAATCAGCGTGCAAGGTGCGATCCGTCGCATGCCAGTTTTTAATCAGTTCACAATTTGACGATTTGACATCGATAGATTATAAACTAACGAAAAATAATACGTTAAATTGTAAATGCTTAGATAATACTACGCCGAATTCGACGTACCCGAGCTCGCGCCGAGACGACGACGCAGTCTCGTTGAATGTAAACAATGTCATGTCTCGTTGAGTTGCCGCATTCACGGAGCTGTTGTTTTTATATAGCGCGGTATCTAGACGCGAGCCTTTCATTTATCTAAGTGTAAATGGTTGGTTTCAGTTCACAATCTTACGGTGACAGATATATACCTAAACTACAGTTAGTAGCATGGCTAGCTAGGCCTTTAGCGACCAATAAAATAAAATATCCTGTATTTCTATACAGAGTACAAATTGCATTGTGTCATTTAATCTTGTGTATTACCTGTTGCGGTTGTCGTGGCGCGGCGCCCCACGCGGCGGAGTCCGGCGCTCCGCTGAACAGAGAGTAGGTGCTGCCCGGAGCCGCCGGGGCACTCTCCGCGCCCGACTGGAAACACCAATAAACACTTAGCTCTTAATATGTTTCGTTCCCATTATGGGGTTTGAGCCTACCCCTAATGGGGATAAAAACTTGTTTAACCAATCAACGGGAACGCTCAACAGTAAAGCCATTTAGCTCTCAGTTTTTAACCCTATGACAATAAAGTCATAGTCGACCACATGGATCGAGTGTGGATTAGTCGACAGTTTGGTGCTTCGTGCCAAACTACCAACCGTACTATTCAATCAATCAATCAGCCTATTGCAGTCCACTGCTGGACGTAGGCCTCCCAAGCGCACGATCACCCGTTCTCCTCATCCAGCCACCACCAGCGACCTTCCTCATGTCATCAGTCTACCTGGCAGGGGGGCATCCCACACTACGTTTCCCGAAACGTGGTCTCCATTCGAGAACCCGTCTGCTCCAACTCTCATCGGTTCTGCGACAGACGTGGCCAGCCCACAAACACTTCAGCTTGCTACACTTCTGGACGATATCAACTACCTTGGTCCTCTGCCGGATGATTTCGTTTCGGATTTTATCCCGTAGCTACCGTTCTATTGCTATTCAAAAGTTGCCAGTTCGGTCGTTCAGACTAACAACCGCTGCTACAAAATCGTAATGTCGACCAATCCACACTGGATTCATGTGGTCGACTATGACCTAATCGTCTTAATTAGGTGTAGAGATGGACAGACAACGATACGCAAGTTGTAACTTTCGGTTTCAATATCAGGCTGGTGCAGCATTTCTGACGGAATTTTTATTCACCGTGAGAGCGTCAAAAAACCTTAGCTACATAACGCAGTACTTTCGAAATTAAATATGTAATACACCAACGGTGGCGCTCCATTACTTAGTATCTACGCCAAAGTTACGGTATTTAAAAAATCTGCAAAGACATATTCAAAAATAAAAGAAAGAACCGACTCACCACACCCTGATCTAAGTTCTTAGCACCATCGCTATTCATGGCATCATTGAAGTTCATATTCAAGTTCCGTTGCTGCATATCAAGCACATTATTCCCGAAGCCCAAACCACCCATATCCATCAGCCCTTTGTCGCCCTGGTACCCCGGCTTATCCATCATCTTCATCTGCATCGGCTGATACCCCAGCTTGGTATTGAACTGAGGGTACATCGAAGAGTCGTACCCCACTGGAGGAGCGTAAGACCCGAAGTTGTTTAATGAAGAGTTGAAGTTAGGTGAAGATACGAGGTTTTGTATGGACTGTAGTTGAGGTTGACCGATAGCCGTTTGGAGGTAGTTAGGTTGAGGTATGTAGCTTTGCTTCTCCTGCCCTATGCTTTGGTTTGGCATCTGATAAGACGACATGTTAGGATAGGGGTTGGTGGCCAAATGTGGGGAGTAAAAGTTGGGTTGAAGATTGACCGGAGGTTGATAGTTTGAGAAGTTTGGTTGAGCCTCCGGCTTCCACCAAGTGTTGGCTTGTTGGTAACTGTCGGGCGTTTGAGTGGTGTTCCAGTTAGGGCGTTGGTTGAACAAGGAGTTGTTGTTTTGGAAACTTTCATCTCTGAACTTGTTTTCGGTGAACTGGCTGTCTGGTGCGTTTTGCCAGTAGCGATACTGGTTCGCGAACCGTGGCGGAAGGTCATTCAAGAAGTTCTTCTTATCGCCGGACACTTGGTATTTCTGGTTTCCGAACTTTTGTCCGTCTTGGAAGAGCTCCTGTCTCGAGTTTTGTTTTTGAAGGGCCGCGGTTCTAACGTCGATTTCTTTCGGGTTGACAACGGGTAACCTTATCCCTTGGCTGTTGATAGGCTGCTGGAAGCTGGGGCTGTAGCTCATGCCAGGGTTCTGTATTCCGTAGGGTTTGGGGAAGTTCATTCTGGGGTCGGTGAAGTTTTGATTGGCGCCCCAGTTAGGAGACGGGATGTGCTCTTGGCGTTTCTGGTACGTAGGCTGGGAATTCTGGCTGGAACCTTGAGGGGGTTTGACTTCCTTTTTCTTTTCTTCTTCCTTTTTAGGCGGCTCGGGATCAATGTTGACTAGATGAGGGTATCCTGCAGACTTGTCCTTTAAAGAGAGGATGCCGCCCGTCTTTCGCCCTATTGGCAGGTTGGCGAGGGACTTTATGGGTTTCGGTTGTACGACCTTGGGCTTTTCTTGGTCTTTTTCTGCGGAATCAGGAGTTAACAACTCTTGCGTCGGTGGTGGCGTTATGAACTTCACCTGTAGATAAGAAAATAAATAACTGTTGTACTTGTAAAAGTTAATTGTAATCGGGACGAGTGAAGTTAGGTCCCGGAGAAGACGGCGGGACGAATTAAACGCTCGGATGATTACTCAAGATAGTGACGAGAGTAAGATATAATAAGGCCTTTAAATTTATAGGCTAGATATAACAATAATATTAAAAAACCCCTCCGGCTTAACCAAATATCAAAAAAATATAATGACGGAGATAAAAGATGTAGACGTAACAAACATATAGTAAATAAAGTTTATTGAATTTCTAAAATTTTCTTGTTCAAAGAAGAAAGAAACATTTATTATTTTTGACGCCACAACACAAACAACAATAATAAACTAGATATAATGGCGCTAGCACCTTTGAAAATTGATTTTAGGTGGTTATGCTGATCCCTTTTCACAGCTAGCTTCCATAGTAAACCCACCTGTTTGTTAGTCTCCTCCTGTTTGCGCATGATGGCGGCCATGGCGATGTTGACGCGCGGCTTGCGAGCCTCGCGCTTGTCTTCCTTACTCTCCTCATTCGACTCCGCCTCCTGTGACAGTTCTAATATCAATAACTGTCCACCCATGTCGTTCGTGGGTTTTCCCTGTTTCACACCTTGGCCACTCCATACAACCAGTGGCGTGCACAGGGTTTTAGGTCAGGGTAGGCAGTCAGAAAAAAAAGGTGGAAAATAGAACTTGCTTGCCTGTCTGATCGCCCTAATTCAGGGTAAGCTGCCACTTAGTGGGCAATTCAATGATGTAAAGTCGACAACCGATCTGATAAAGTCGCCAAAGATTATATAGGATAAGTTTTTAAAATATCTAGGAGAATCAAATTGAGTGTCTTAAGATACGATAACATAACGCTACGCTCACGTAAAAAGAACTGGGCGAAGTGGAGGCGACATGTTGAACAAGCGTAACAGTAGTGACTTAAAACATGGGCATTGGGTATAATTCCCGCAATTCCGTAGTGTCCGTAATTTTCCTGTTGTTTCTTAGTTACATACAACGAATTATCTATAGTCTAGAAGAGTAACTACGCTTCAAACTGAAACTGAAGCAAAAACTATACCATACGACATTCGAATACGCGGTAAAATGATGTTTTATATGACTCGGTTTGTAAGAACGTCGAAAGTAAGCTTCAATGTACAGCAGCGACATCATCTGCCTGTCTGTCGTCGTCATCTGTCAACATTAATTAGGTGCTATGTTTTAGCGGGCTTTGTTTGTTAGAGGGTTACTCTTCTAGCTAGAGTATAGATAATTCGTTGGTTATATACGCAAATTAAACTTGAAAACGATGTAGTTGAACTTACGCTTTCTTGCACCGTGGCTTGCGCGCGCTCTTCCCGCGCTCGCTCGAGGGACCCCTGCGGCTTGAGAATACCGACGCGCTTCTCACGCACTGAAAACAATCGGCTTGTTTAGAAGACTACAGTGTATTAAATAAGACATCAAACATCAACTAACTGCGGACCGGATTCCTAACATTTTTTTTATTTAGCAATAGGAAATATGTATAAAAAAAATATTAGTTTTTTTCATAGTTCATCTGAAAGTATACAAAAATAGAATACTGACAGTCAAAACAGAATCGAAAAACAAACTAGATGCCTGGAACTTGAAATATTTCTGACAGTCAAAAATAATTGACTGTCTGCTCGAAGTTGTCTCTACACAAATGCAATGTATGTATGGGAGGCCTACGTCCAGCAGTGGACTGCAATAGGCTGATTGATTGATTGAAATATTTCGATTAATGAATTAAAAAAAATGTACATATTCCCTATTACAATAAATAACTTACAAAATGCAAATTTACTCAATTAGCTGATCAGTTCGTCTCAAAGTTCAACATTTTTTTTGCTAACGCGTTGTATAATGATGGTCTGTGTGTCAACTGCAAGATGGCAGTTGATACAGCCTGTGAATGGTATCATCAACAGCTCATATACATCCCCACCGAAGGGCTCGAGCCTACCCTGACTAAGGGCGATTAGGCTAGGATTCACATACAACCTTTGAATTTCTTCACAGGAGTGTGCAGGTTTCTAACGATGTTTTCCTTCTCCGTAAGAGCGATATAGAAATAATAACATTTTAAAAATATTGACGGATATGACCGCTAGGTGGTGGCAGCGTCTTAGAAAATCTGAGTTTTTCACAATTTTGATCAATATATTGAAACAAAGATTATATGAAATGAATGACATGCATGGATAGCTTTAAGTTCTCATATGTAACATAAAACAGAAGGTAAAATAAAATACATAGATTTAATAAAATATTTTTTAACTTTTTTGGTCATTTTACAACCATTATTAAATTCCTTCCTCCTTAAAACGTATTTCATGCAATGAACCGTGTCTCTTATTGTATAACAAAATATTCGTATTGAAACACCGAACACATATTGGTTTCTATTCTAGACATCGACTACTTACAGTCAGTGTAGCTACCTCCGTACGCTACAACAAAAAGCAGCAGGGTAATAGTTTTAATTCATGTCTTTTATTATATTTCCACAGTTCAAAAGTGACTTTTTCGATTAAAGGTTTATGTTAAATTTTAGTGGTTAGACTAAACAAAAATTTATATGAGTTGGAAGTGAATTGCCATGGCAAAAAGATGTACAGTAATGAATGATTGGAAAAAGTAACACAGTAAGTGAACAAAAATTAAGTCGATTTCTAGTAACCTTTAACAAGTGACGTGGGGTCTGTGAGGCCGCTCCCTATTTTTATTACTGTGAATGGAAGACTTGTGTATGTTCCCCTTTCTTCACGTCCCCAGTCAAAGGTTAAACTAGGATTATTTCGGCTGTGAAGGTTCATCCTCGCTACCCCCTTAAAAGTAAGAGCGAGAGGAAAGCGCGCTTTCTCACCTTTCTCTCTGAAGCTGGCTTCTTAGATGACTAGGGGAGGGGTAATGTCCTCCTCCTAATCACGTGGGGCGATGCCCTCCCGCCTGTCAGAGCGAGAGGAAAGCATAGAGCTGTCTCACCTTTCTCCCTAAAGCTGGCCTCAGAGATGACTATAGGCGGCGGCGGCTGTGATGGTTCATCTTCACTGTCCCCCTCTTCATCAGGGGGGGCATTACCCCCCCGTCCCGCACCCCCCGCTTCAAGCTCCGCGAGTAAGAGCGAGAGGGAAGATCCGCATAGCGCTGACGCCGTGAATGTTGTGCAGCCGTCTTCAGAACTGATAAGTAAAAGAGTTTAAATTTTCTTATCCATCTTTGAATGCTCCAACTTTGACATTTGCCAGATAAAAAGGAAAAACAACGGCTCCGTAGCCCAGGTGGTAGTGTATCTGTCTCCGACGCACAGGTTCGTGGCTTCGTATCCCGCCCAGGGCAAACACTCGTGTGATAAGCACTTGTGTTTGCCGTGTGACTCGTCGTTGTTTATCTATATAAGTATGTATTTATCTATTTATGTAATGTATTTGTATATCAGCTGTCTGGTACCCATAGTACAAGCTCTGCTTAGTTTAGGATCAGATGGCCGTGTGTGAGATGTCCTCACGTATTTTACAAGCTTTTATTTAGCTTGCACTGTATGTTAGTGTGTGTATGTTCGGGCGAAATCTTGCAATACAATTTTGAAGCACTTGCTGCCATTGAAATTTACTGAAATTTGGTACACTTATGTAACCGCGATGACAATGCAATATTATGGTACCATGGAGCTGGTCTGATGATGGAGACGGAAGGTGGCCATAGGAACTCCTCTAATACACAACACAAGCTAGTCGTGTTTGGGCTCGTTGGATTTGTCTTAACAAGATCTTTAGTCATATGTGATGTCCACGGTCTCATGATGGAGCCGGAAGGTGGCCATAGGATCTCCTTAAATACACACCACAACCTAGTCGTGTTTGGGCTCGTTGGATTTGTCGTAACAAGATCTTTAGTCATACGTGATGTCCAGGGTCTCATGATGGAGCCGAAAGGTGTCCATAGGAATTCCTTAAATACACACCACAACCTATTCGTATTTGGGCTCGTTGGATTTGTCTTAACAAGGATACTCCACTCCACGGCTTTAAAAGCTTGTTTAAAAAGGATTTTTAATTAAGCTTATATTTATTAAGTGATTGAACAGAAGAAACGCTCGGGCGAGTCGAGAAGAGCGCAGGAAAAATTGAAATGTCGCCCGTTCCAACTCATAACATTTTAGACTTTCGTGATTTTTAGGAACACATTTTAAAACTGGTAAACCCGCAAAAGCTCATGATAGAAATCACGCACTCGCCTCCATTCGCCTGAGCGTGCAGTGTTAGCAATACAAAGACTGCTCTGAAAAACCTGATCATCATCATCATCATCATCGTGCGGGTAGTAAGGTCGACCACCGACCTCACAAACCCTAGTGTCAGTGTTATAGAGCCGCCAAAGGCCACTGACTTGGCTCGTGTAACGACTAGATTAGATAGTAGCCGGGACCAACGGTTTAACGTGCCTTCCGAAGCACGGAATTATCATTCTTTTCGGACAATCAGGTGATTCAGCCTGCAATGTCCTAACCAAACTGGGGAAAGTCTCACAAAGAGATTTTTGCTTGACAGTCACCGGGAATCGAACCCGGAACCTCCGTAATGGGCGTCGAAATCTCGACCACTCGGCTACGAAGGCTGTTAATCTGATGTTAGTCTCTTATCTCTTTCTCAATTTTAGATTTAGAAGACTGTAACTGTACGAGAATTCTGCGTTCAACTTACGTGTAAGTGAGGTGTTCGGCGCACATGTCGGCGAGCCGCTCGCCGAGCTTGACGAGCCTGTACGCGCGAACCTTGCCCTCCATCTCCGGCTCGTTGCTCAAACACGCCGGCGACACGTCCGTTAAACACCTGTGAAACAACAAATTAAATCCATTGTTTTGTCCGTCACCAGCTCATTAATGTTCCTATTGAGAAGTTGGGCCTACCCTATATAATAGAGAATATGCAATAAAAAAATATCAGTTTTTTTCGTAGTTCATCTGAAAGTACCATAGAGTCTAGCGGACCGATGAATTTAAGGAACCGACATATCTAGGGGACCATAGAGTCTAGGAATGACGAATCTAGCGGACCAATCAATTTAGAAGACTGACGAATCTAGCGAACCAACCAATCTAGAAGACTGACGAATCTAGCTGTCCGACAAATCTAGTGGAACGACAAGTCTGGGGGACCGACGAATCTAGAAGACCGACATATCTATGACAGACGAATCTAGAAGACGGACTAATTTAAAGGACCGACAAATCTAGCGGAACGGCAATAAGGGACCGACGAATGTAGAGGACCGTCGAATCTAGCACTGATAAATCTAAGGAACCGACGAATTTAGAGGAACGCCAAATCTAGGGACCAATAAATCTAGCGGAACGACAAATCTCGGGACCCACGAATCTAGCAGAACGACAAGCCAAGGCGACCACGTCACAATAGTTACTTACTGGTCATTGTCGTTGTCGTACTGAGGCACCCTCCCGCCGTACGTGTCCCAGGTGGCGTGGTTGGGGAACTTCAGCGTCTTCAGCACCGCCTCCAGCGGGACGAAACCGCACAGCTCCGCGTCTTCGGGAAGAGGGACCGATTCGTCTGCGGAAAGAACATCATGTTAGGACAAGCTCTTCAAGAGAATATTTGATGTGCAACGCAGAGCATTCTTAAGGCGATTCATGTAATATTATTGCAGGAATGGAGGTTTGGGGATGGCCAACAGCTTCAATAGGGGATCGGACTACTTTTGTTTTATTTCATAAATCCAAACTTCTTAGTTTCTGCTATCGAACACTAAAATAATATTTGCTCAATCTTTAATATTGACCGAGTTATAAAGGTTTGAAATTCAAGATTAGACAGAGAGGCACATACCCACTTTTGACGTCATTTGTTAGTAACGCCATATAATCTCAATACAAAAAATCGTTTTAGAAAGAGACAGACATATTGAAACTTATGCTAAATTTAGGAACAGTCCGATCCCCTATTAAGGCTTCAGGTCGTGTGAGTCTGCTGGCTTGAACATTCACAAGCATACGTGAGTGAGTGAAAACGCAATACGTCTTGTTTTAATGAGCTAGACGCGTACATCAATCAAACTACTTGATCAAACAAAGAATTGCATTCTCATTTTCACTCACTCGCGTATCTTCCATTCCGCAACTGCCATAGAGAATACAATACCAAGCGCTGAACGTCAAGCACTTGACCATTCTTGATCTCCTTAATGCAGAGCATCCTCCAATTAATGATAATAACTTTATAGCAATAATCTTATTCTTAGCGTACCGCTTCATACACGGCTATTAAATATATGCGGCCCAGTACGCAGCTACGGATATAGCATTATTCGTAGCATTGTGAAGATCCTCGCGTGTGCAGGTGTTGGGGCACGCTGCACAGGAGAACAAGTGTGCCCCTGTCTGGGGAGAGGCCGCACTGGCATGCACTATCCGAGCTAAAGCCCCACCTGCATACATTCTCCTTGCTTCGGCCGACTTGGCTCCGGAGTCTGTTCAAAGACTTCCAAGTAGGCCAAGGTAGACTATGTCCAGGGGGAAGATTCTCAAAGAGCGAAGTAGGTGATGCAGTTGTAAGCAATAATAATAACGCAGAAATAAAAGTAAGAAATAATCTTCTTCGTCCTAGCGTGTTCCCGGCCTAGTGCTGGGGTCCACTTTCCTATTCAATCTTCTCCACTTTGCCCGGTCTTCGGCATCCTTAGGTGTGAGATTGTTCTTTCACGACGTCCAGCCAGCGCTTTTTAGGCCTACCAAGTAAGAAATAATAAATAAAAAAAAAATGTGGGCGTGTGTGGGCTTGTCTTACACTTGTCCTGCTGCGTGTGTGAGCCGGCCAGTTTGTTGAGCGTGGAGGCGAGTGCGGGCCACAGCTGCGGGCGAGCGGTCCAGGCGGCGCCGAGCGGGATGCGCGGGTTGCACACGACCCACGACAACCACACTTTCACTGGAACAAATATTATCACATTGTAGTAACAATCTTAACGTTAAACATCAGCTGCAGTGGCGGTCACTTATTGTCAGTAACTTCGATCGAAATTATTATGTGTTTAACGACAATAGAAGGGTTACAAATATATTTTAGTTGTTGTATTATTGTTATTGTTAAAAGCGGCCACTTTTAGCAGTTACGGCTTAGATAAATAAATAAATATGTGGGGACATCTTCACACATGGCCATCTGATCTCAAACTAAGCAGAGCTTGTACTATGGTTACAAGACAGCTGTTATACGAGGAGGGATCAAAAAGTAGTGAGAACGACATACTCCTTGGTAAGAAAAAAAAATACTGGCAAGCATAGCTCAGATACATATTTGTAATATTAATAAAGAAAAATTTTTTTTTCTGAATGTAGTCATTTGTTTGCTTCGTGTCGGAAGGTGTTTTCGAAAATGGAGAAAAATTAAGTGCGAGGTGTTATTAAATACCTCTGTTTAAAAAAAGTTAACGACTCAAGAGATTCATTGCGATTTGGAGGCAACATTAGGAGAGTCTGCTCCGCCGTATTCTACTGTCGCAAGGTGGGCTCGAGTAGGGAGAACGAGCACGGAAGACGAACATCGTTGCGGCCGTCCATCGACGTCAGTCACCCAAGAAAATGTTGCCAAAGTCGAGAAAATTGTATTGAGCGATCGAAGAGTTACCATCCGATACTTAATTCAAGAAACGGGCATTTCATATGGAAGTATTCAATCCATATTGAAACAATCTTTGAATATAAGAAAAGTTTCCGCAAGATGGGTGCCGAGAATGTTAACCGACAGTCAGAAACAAAATCGACTTGACATTTCGAAGATATTGTTGGACAAGTTTCAAGAAGATTCTGAGAACTTTTTGTCTCGTTTCGTAAACATGTACGAAACATGGGTCCATGGATCCTGAGACAAAATAGCAATCTTCGCAATGGAAACGGCCATCATCACCGACCCCGAAGAAGTTTCGTGCCGTGGCATCAGCTGGCAAGGTTATGGCCTCAATATTTTGGGACTCAGAAGGGATATTGTTGATTGATTACCTGGAGCGTGGAACCACTATTACAGGCCAATATTATGCAGCTTTAATTCCCAAGTTGAGGAATGCCATCAAAGAGAAAAGGAGAGGGAAACTCCGAAGTGGCGTGCTGTTTCATCACGACAACGCACCCGCGCACAGGTCGGCAGTTGCGATGGCTGCCATTCAGCAAGCTGGCTTCGAATTGGTTGACCACCCCCCTTATTCACCAGATCTGGCGCCTAGCGATTTTTATCTGTTCCCCAAATTGAAAGAATACTTAGGGAAACAGGTACGAAGACGATAACGAGGTGATGGTGATGGATGCCGTGGAGAGCTTTTTGCAGGACCAAGACAAAACTTTTTTTTTTAAAGGGATTGAAGCCTTGGAAAAGCGCTGGACTCGGTGTGTAGAGAGACTCGGAGACTATGAAGAAAAATAAATTATTAAGTTATCAATAGTCATTATATTCTATTTCATTTTCACTACTTTTTGATCCCTCCTCGTACATTACTTAAATAGATAAATACATACTTATATAGATAAACAACAACCAGACACAAGGCAAACACAAGTGCTCATCACACAAATGTTTGCCCTGGGCGGGATTCGAACCCGCGACCCTGTGCGTCGGAGGCAGATACACTACCACCTGGGCTACGGAGCCGTCTAATAAATGACTGTCTTTCCACAACTCTAAAGCCCAAGTCACTCAGAGCGGGAGCGGCGCGGTGCGGGGCCGGGAAGGGGGACTTTGTATGGCGCGGCGCAGCGCCTCCCGCTCGCACGCACAGCCGCCTCTAATAGTAGACTCGCATCACGTGCTTTTAAACAACACGACCTTTAGGGCATATTATTATTTAAGTAAATTCTACATCTATAAAAGCAAAACCTCGGACCAACCACCCACTGGACACCATAATGTCAGGGCGCTACTTTCCGAAACGCATAGGTGCATTTGCACATATAAATATCTCTGGACGGCCAATACCTCGCGGCTCACTTCAGTTTCGACCAATAGGGAATATGCATGATTTTTTTTTATTACTTGAATTAATAATTTACACCTTTATAACATAGAAAAAATATAAATAGGGTTGAAAATAGTCAAATAATTTTTCAAATTGAAATTTAAAACATTGCGTAAATTTGAGCGGTTCAAACGCCAACATTTTGCGCGCGCTTTTGATGACGTCATTGGTTGTGTCCCGTGTTTGTTTAGTACTACAGTTTACTATAGCGTTTCAGTTGCTTCATACTTTATTTTCAGTTTTAATTGCTATAAAAACATGGAAGAAGTTAAAAAACTTCCCTACAAGTATTGTATGTTACCGAAATGCAAAAACACTACTATTAGTACACCCGATAAACTGTTTTTTCGTATTCCACGCGATGCGAAAACACGAAAAAATTTGTGTAAGATGATGAGAAAAGATAACGCATCTTCATTATCGGTTGTATTTTGTTGTGAAGATTATTATAACGTAAGTATGTACATAAATATGTACAGCTTAGTGTGAATTGGCTAGTAAGATTCTCGTTCAGATCTGAAACAAACAAGCACTTAAATACGGAAAGAAAATTGTTCATGTAAATCGGAATATCGTATAAATCTAATATTTACAAAAAGTATATAAACATATCATACTTGAGTGAGCTTCAATAATATACGTGTACATACGTTTAATACGTATACGTGTGCGTGTGTATATACGTGTAATTATAATCATATCGACGTAATTTAGGAGTGAACAATTTTAATGACAAATGTTTATTTTTAGGTTATGTTTTGTTGTAAGTATTATTAAAACTTTTATGAATAAAAATCTATGTTATGGACTAAGATATACCATATAACATAATAATTACCTTGCAGCTTTCACTCCTTTGATCTCTGCGCTCGTAAAATCGAGATTTGATGCAAAATAATATACTGACATCATAAATGCATCTATTTTCGGTAGATTATCTGATTGTGCTTTGACAAAACCAGTTTCAGTCATCGTCATAGATTGACTACAAATATATATTCACAAGTAATCACTCATGAATACAGTTTTTTTTCACAAACACTACTATAACCGCCGATAAATCTATAGGACGTGACTGACCTGACACAACCATTGACGTCACATTTCGTTTCGACCAATTTTTTTTTGTTTTTTTTATTCATGAAAAGGTTTACAAAATTTACTTATTATCTAAGCCGTACTACAGAAACCAATTGGTTTATATGAGGTACGGCGAGATCACCTTACTCGGTACAATATTACACTATTCTCACAAACTAAGTAATTTATGAACCAAAAAAGTAGGTAGTACTATATTAATTCTGTGCTAGAGGTAAGGTATACAATATTATGGCTCACCAGGTGGAACGATTTCATCATCATGGTTACTTAAGAAGTGTTTTTCAATAGCACTTTACATCGTCTTTGGTTCATGCTGATGTCATCTTGCAATTTAGGTATTCAAAACACTCGGCAAGGCGTATTCCCACGTTCTTTTACCATGGTCGTTGTTACAACGGGGCAAGGTGTATGTAGGCAAGTATGACAGGAGACGAAGTTGTTTGGGCGTAATGTTTTTGTTGACGCATTTTGTATATTTGAATTTCCCTCCCTTATTTTTCACTTTTTATATAATATTTTCTGGGTTTATATGATAACTAAATAATAGAAATACCTTTTAAGTATAATTTAAAGACAATAAATAATCTAAAAAATAATATTTGAGACAAATTTAAATTTTATGCATATTCCCTATTATGAGACTTGTCAATACGTTGCGTAAGCGAGATGAACCATCACGACGTGTCCCCCGCGCCCCGCACCGCTACTTCGTAATTAGTTTGTTAGTAAATTGTACAGGATGTGGTGTCCAGTGGGTGGTTGGTCCGAGGCAAAAATCAATAAAAAATAATGATTAGAAAATAAGTTATTTCGAAGTATAAAATTACGTGATGTGCTCCAGTTATGCGGGCATCAACAGCTCATGTACGTCCCCACCGAGGGGCTCGAGCCTACCCTGAATTAGAGCGATTAGGCCTTAATCGACCACGCTGCGCTAGTTCAGAGCGGATTGGTCGACTTCACACACAACCTTTGAATTTCTTCGCAGGAGTGTGCAGGTTTCATCACGATGTTTGCCTTCACCGTAAGAGCGTCGAATAAACGTACATATGAATGAAATTCGAAAACACATTGGTACGAGGCGGGGATCGAACCCGCGTCTCCCGGACTGAAGACAGCGGCCTTAACCACTAGACCACCGACGTTATGCAGGCATTCGAGGTTAAAGCCATATACTCACAAGCAGGCAATGCCCGGGCAGGCGGGCTGGGCAGCGTGTACGCAGGCAGCAGGAGTGCCAACATGGCGGCGGCCGCGAGGGACTCCGCTAAGGACGCGGCGACCGCTTCGGAGTCGCTTAGTGCTGCGCTCTCCACGCTCAGGCCTTCGGTGGAAGAGTGCACTAGCCAGATTAATACTACCGCCATCTGGGGGGTGAAATCATAACTATTTTATAGTAACTATATGTTTAACATGTTATAAATACGCAAGACTTCTCGGGTGGTTGTCGAGTCTGTCTGTGAAAAGGAACGCAACGCATCATAATAGTTTTTTTTTACATATAAAAACTGCATTCCATTTGTTTTTTTGCGATGCCCCTACGAGGTGCCACATGCTGTACTTAAACATAAAATTATTAAGATCTCATTGTAACCATGTGGTAATGCAAATAAATATATGAAATTTTAATTTCTTTATTCGAAGTAAGATATAACAAATAGTTTTCGAATATAAAGACTTTTTATACAACTCAAATTGACTGCATTTTTGCTGCATTAATAAATGTAATAGATGTCTAGTAGTAGACCTGAGTAAACATTAACAATGTATATTGACTATTGTAAACAATATTTTATTTAAAAAAAAAATGAAAAGTACAAAAGATACGAGTCCTGCGGAGTTTCTTCTGGCCGTTCTTCTCCACAGAAGGCGTAGGGCCATCTTGCTTTGACGGCGAAAAATTATTTTGTTAAATCTTACTTCGAATAAAGACACTTTTATCTTATCTTAATGTAATAGATGTCTATTTAACAGTTCCATACCTTGATGAGGGTCATGGATTCGAAGCTGTCAGTGGCCACGAGCGCCGTGAGAGAGGAGTTGAGGGAATTCACTAATGTAGCCGCCGTCTCCAGCCTGAAATAAAGATCATTATTATTCTTTGCTAGACGCGGCGGATTAGGAAGGAATTGGGGATCGGACTACTTTTTTTAGGGTTCCGTAGTCCGACAAGGAACCCTTATAAGATCGTTCAGTCCGTCTGTCTGTCCGTCCCAGTCTGTCACAGCACAATATCTTCTACGTTTATGAACCGATTTACATGTAACTTGGTTCGACGATACTTTGGATATAGATCTCAATTATAAAAATACAAAAATTTAAAATTACCCCTTTTTAAGGTACATACATGTAAAGTGGGGGAAAATTATTTTTTTTGAGCACACCCCCTTGTGTGGGGTATCGTTGAAATCGTCTTTAAAAATGAAGTTGGGTTTCCGTACAACATTTTTTTATCAGCTTTACCATATGTGAGATATAGCACGCCAAAGTCGTTAACACGGTGTCCCTGTAATTTCTAAAGTCTTGGACCTATAAACTTCAAATCACTCACGTAAATAAACAGGCGCGGAAACTCTTAATTAAAATTGTTTCGGGTATCTTATGATGAATACTTTTGAAATTATAAATAAAATAAAAATATATACTTTTTTTCCAAAAGAACAGTAACTATAAAGTTTTTTTACATTCTTTACTGTTAGGACTGAATGTAGATTAAGCATTTAAAATAATATCCAGGGAAGAATAAATAAATCACCTACTAAGAACTAGAAAGAAACTCGCGCGGCGACAGATAAATTGTAATGGGCGCGGCCGAGGTGCGCGGTGCGGTGCGGTGCGGAGGGGGAGGTACTCGAGTGTAGAACCCGCGAAAGCGGGCAGACGCTTGAGCACTGAACACTCGCTTGAGGGCCTCAGATTAGTTTATATATATATTTGAGGCAAGACGTAAAGTCGGCCATTAAATTACATTTATGTAGATACTATTTTTGAGCAGACATTAGTAACTTGGTTTTCCATATAAATATATCGCAAATGTATGGCATTACAAAGTTATTTTTGCGGTCGGTCTGAATTATGCATAGACCAACGCGGCGGCCCTGCTGCGCAGGGCGGGAGCGCGTTTTTTTTTCTGCTCGAAGGAATTATGTAAGCAGCGCGGTGTCAAAAATGACTACTACTACTTTATGCGTGGTCCGACACACACTTCGCCGGTTTTTTATTTTATAAATCCAAACTTCTTAGTTTCTGCTATCGAACACTAAAATAATTTTTGCTCTATCTTTAAAATTGACCGAGTTATAAAGGTTTGCAATTCAAGATTAGACAGAGAGGCACATACCTACTTGTGACGTCATTTGTTAGTAACGCCATATAATCTTCATACAAAAAATCGTTTTTGAAATAGACAGACATATTGAAATTATAAAAAATCACTGTAAATTCGTTTTTCAACCGATTCTGTTTTTTTCTTCGCGAATCATCTGCTACTAATCTATATTTTAAAAATAATTCATAAAATATGGTAAATTTAGGAACAGTCGTAGGCCTCCCCAAGGGCACGCCAAAGCGCACAATCACCCGCTCTCCTCATCCAGCCACCACCAGCGACCTTCCTCAGGTCATCAGTCCACCTGGCAGGGGGGCGTCCCACACTACGTTTCCCAAAACGTGGTCTCCATTCGAGAACCCGTCTGCTCCAACGCTCATCGGTTCTGCGACAGACGTGGCCAGCCCACAAACACTTCAGCTTGCTACACTTCTGGACGATATCAACTACCTCGGTCCTGTGCCGGATGATTGCGTTACGGAATTTATCCCGTAGCGAAATACCAAGCATAGATGTTTCCATAGCTCGCTGAGTAACATGTAGCCGGTGGACCAGCTTCACCGTCATGTTCCATGTCTCGGCTTCGTGTTAACGGATAAATATTGTCAATGACCACTGCGACAACTGTACAATTCATTTACACTATCTCACATACAGACAGTTCTAAATAAAATTAATTTGTGCTTTCTCGACTGGTGGCGGCTTAATCAACAAAAATTGAACAGCCGGCTAAAAACTTCAAAGAAACTGGCGCCATCTATGTGTGAGACTGTGCAATTTCTCGATTACCCGCGTTTTGTAAATAGATACCTTCCCGTACATACTAGTGGCTCCGTGAGCTGTAGACCTCGCGAGTCTGTATATCTTTTCATATTTATTTTTATTTTTTCTCCACAAACATCCCCAACCCTTTGATTTTATATTTTTAATTTTTTTTTTTTTTATCTTATTTTATTTTATTGGTTAAGAAATGTGACCTGTAGAGGAAAACAGCCTCAGCGGTAGACCTTGTAAGCTGGAAACCCCCATAACGCCGTCATTTTTTAAAATTTCCAAAACTGGCTCGATAAAAAATTCGATTAATTTATCGAACCTGCTCACAAAATTTCACGAGAATCGGTTGAGAAACGCGATCTGTAGAGTGAAACAAATCCACAAACAGATGGACATACAAAAGCAAATTTGCCCAAGCTGAAGCAGAGACGCTTCGCTCGCTCGGTCAACAAGGAAATAATACAAAGTAAAAAATATAAAAATACTTACTGGTCGACAGTGTGTATGAGATGCATGGCTCTGATCAGCTCGGTGACGTAAGAGTGCGCGTCGAGCCTCTCCCCCGTTGACGGGACCACCCCGCCCCCCTCGCTTGGCGACGTCACGCCCGGCAACACTGGCAGGTCCTTCATCTCACGCCTGCAATGGTAACAAATGGAAATACTAATAATCTAGATGGAGTTTTATATAGCTCAAACATAGCCATCGCTAGACTATTGACAATATCCGTGTAAGTTCTTTTCTACAACTAACGCCACCTATACAGGGTGGACCATTTAGATGGGTCTGTTCTAAGGAACCATGTCATCGATTTTAGTGGCAAGAAAACTTCATTTATAGAATTACAACGCGCCGAGTCGTTATTACCGCCATCTATACGTCAACTACAGAACTAACTCACCCAGCGCTAGCAGCCGCTTGCAATGTCCTGGCCAAGTTGGCAGGAGCAGGAGGAAATGGCGCCCGAACCATCGGCGATCGCACGTACCAATACAAACTAACGCCATCTATACTTCAACTACAGAACTAACTCACCCAGCACCAGCAGCGGCTTCCAATGTCCTAGCAGTTGACTGGAGCAGGTGCAACGATTGGACATGCCAATACAAAGCACTGAATCAAAACTACGTACTAACGTCATCTATACGTCAACTACAGAACTAACTCACCCAGCGCTAGCAGCAGCTTGCAATGTCCTCGCCAAGTTGGCAGGGGCCGGTGGAAATGGTGCCCGAACCATCAGCGATCGGACGTGCCAATACAACGCGCCGAGTCTGCGCCCGCGCCGCCATGAGACTAACGCCAGCTGGTTGTAGGGCTGGCCGGAGTGAGGGGATACTACTAGCGCGTGTCTGTGGATGAAAAAAACTATGAATAAGAATGAAGCTTCTACCAATGAAGCTTATAAACTGTAGGAAATAGGGTTATGAGCCAAAGAAAACTTTATATTATTTTAAATAAATAATTAGTATATTATTTTATAACTTATTTAGCACTGGGAAGATATTACACGACCGTTACTAACGCAGTAGAAAATCCGAATGTGAACAGACAGAACTGCCAGACAGAACGAAAGATAATTTGGCGGTTCGTTCACTCATTCACTCACCTTCACTCATTTATACAATAACTGCTATAGTCAAAACAGATTTCATATTTACAACAGTTGAATTATAACACATTTAAAATAAACATGAGGTAAGATTAATTTTTGTATAAATTAATAATCATAAATTCAACACGCGCCCTCAAAAATGAATCTTAGTTACAAAAATATTTTGATTTGTTTATTATGTTCAAAAATACATAATTCACCTACGATATCCTATACGGTACGTATAATATATCTTCCAAGTGTATGCTGGGAAAAGTACATTATTATTATGGTCCAACATTTGTTGCAAGGATTAGGGAAAAACCCAGGAAAAACCTAATCAAACCATATGTATACAAATTGTGTTAACTTCATGATAATCTTTTAAAAATATACAACAAAATTAAAAACAATAATTATTGTAAAACCATCTCAGCATGCATTCTTAGAAAAGAAATTGAAGGTAAGGGTTTCGTCAATGCATCCGCCAACTGTTTACCTGTTGGAATATAACATAATTTTATTACATTTTTCTCAATCTGCTCTCTGGAATATGTTATATCGATGTGTTTGGACCTCTTGTGATTAGTTGGGTTATTTGCGATACTTATATCTACTGTTATCTTCATAAATCACAATAGGACTAGAAATATTTACATACTACATGCCAGAGACTTTAGCCATAATGCCTCACGAACAGCTTCGAACAGAGCCATATACTCAGTCGATGGGGCTGCAACAGACATTTGCCTCTTTGTACTCCAGGTAGTATAGTACAATTATCGAACAGTTTAAATAAGTACCTTGTAGTACTTTTTCTGTCGTTTGCATCGCTTCCACTCCAATCAGAGTCTACATACCCACATAAAATATTGCTATAATCACATCGTTTATAAATTAATTTTAAGTCAGTTGTTATCTGAGGACCCTTATTAAACATTGCCATAATTTTTTATTATGTTTGTTTGTATACCTGCTTAATATCTTAATACATGTGCTTAAATCTGGACGAGTACATAACAACAAACATCCTATCACATTTCGACATTCATTTGTCATCAGAATTTAAACTTTCATCATTTAGTTTATTATTCAGGTGACGGGATTACAATCGTGCATTTAAAACTGTTTTAATGTATGCACTTTGATCTAATGTAATTTTATCATTGAATCGTGTAATTTTTATGCCTAGAAATAATTTTATTTCTTTTAAATCTGTCATTTCAAACTTAATCATTAAATAATTTTTGATATCATTCATCGTTTGAATTTCAGCACACGCTATGACTAGATCACGAATTTACACTTCCATTATTCGACATATACATATATATGAGTTGGTACACCTATCAACAGACGAATTTTGAAAACCTTTTTCTTTTAGAGATTGTTTGAAAACCTCAAACCAGCACCTTGCCGCCTGCTTTAATCTGTATAGCACTGTATTCAAGACTAAACGCGCCTTGTACTCTTGTACCTTAAAGGTTTTCCAAATTTATTATGTTTAATTGAAAATATCCAACAACAAACAACAACATTTTTATCTGACGGCCTTGGCACTAAAGTCCAAGTGTTGTTGATAGAAAGAGAGTTTTATTCATCCCTAATTACGGCCTCCCACTGAGTTCTATCGTCTCGCGTTTTTATTTCCGCATTTGAGGTTGGGATAACGATTAAGATAAGGTTAAGATACCAACATAAAATGGACTGAGCACATAGTAAGTAGTCATCATCACTCTCATAATAAGATATAGGGGGACGAGATTCAAGACTATCACTTTCCTTAAGTTCATTATTTGTATCCTGTGTCATCATCTTTCTCTCTCAGGAACTCTCAGTTCAAGTATCAACCGTGTCGTTTATTTTTGCGAAGTTTGTTAGAGCACTCGTGCCCATCAGATTTTTTACGTAAGTATCTGATTTATGTACTGTTAGAACACCCGACTTACCCGACTTGCCGGTTTTGAACACCGAGACTTTATTGACACTGATTTAGGCACAATATAGTTATCAGTTTTGTGACACTGATTTAGGCACAACATAGTTATCAGTTTTGTGACACTGATTTAGGCATAACATAGTTATCAGTTTTGTCATGGGAATTTGGAAAATTATTCCCTTCAGGCTTTAAAATAAAAAAGAGGCTTGAATTGCAAAAAAATAGTCTCGTCTGTGATTTCATCTCTAACAGTAACAAACCTTTCGCATTTAGGATTCCAAACTTTATACCCGTTTGGTTCGTATCCTACCAGTATACCTTTCCATGAATTGTCATCAAATTTTGCCTTACTGGTTTTATCATGCACATAAACAGTTTATGTTGAACCGAACACTTTTAGATACTTTAACTGAGGTTTCCTATTGTGCTACAGCTCGAATGGTGTCTTGGATTGTAATAGGACTCTTGTGGCTGGACTGCTGATAATGCAGCTTCTCCTCTGAAAACTTTTTCTAATTTTGCGCCACTTAACATGGAACGAGCCTTTTCAGTAATGGTCCTAACCATACTTTCTGAAAAACGAATCTGCTGTGTTGTCTTTGTAACTGTCAAATGATATGTTATTCCCTTCTCAACACAGTATTTTTTATTTCAGTAGATAAGTATTCTCAACTGTTATCAGAATACAAATTGACAAGTTTAAAATTAAATCTAGCTTTAATTTTCACAACGTAATCATCAAAAGCTGAAAATAAATCTGATTTGTACGTTATTAGGTACACAACACAGTAATGAGTAAATTGATCAACAAATAAAACAAAATAATTCTTATTATCAATAGTTGGAAGAGTAATAGGTCCACAAACGTCGGAGTGAACAACATATAACGGTTGTGTATGGTCTCACTGCCACACAAACATTTTGTCAACGCTGCGACTTAATTAGGCCGCACGCGTATGTTTTCGTTATTATTAACTTTATATTATTAAGTACAATTTAGTGCGTCGACTACTGTCACACAGTAAACACTACTCAAGAAAGGAATTGCCATAATTTACCTATTTTATACTTAGGTTTTTTTTTTTAACTTCTATTTTACATACTTTTACTACTTTGGTGTTCTTTCTCTTTGACGTGCTCCGAGTCTGCAAGTACTTACCGGCAGATCAACTACAACTATAGCACTTTTATTAAGTGTATAAGTCTAACTGGGTTTATACAGGTCGGTTAATGAGTTAACTTTTAGGCTGATTAAACGGAAGTCGCGCTTGTTTACCACTTATGCACGCTTCACACAAATCGTCACTACTTACAACGTTTTGAATTTGATTTACATCTTCAACCAACTTTTTAATTATTTATTTTATTTTTATTAATATGACCTAACCTTTGATGTCACAATTTATAAGAATTTTTGTCACTGTTGCATATTTGGGACATAGGATGAATCACTTTAGCACAGGTTACAAAATCTAACATCATTACATTGTTCAAAGACTTACCCTTCATCAATGTTTTACCATTTTTACAAATTTGGGCACCTTGTCCGTTTAATATGATCGTCATACCAGTTTTCTGCATCTTAGTAACCGAAAACAAGTTGTATGGTACTTCCGGGCAATACAACACATCCTCCAGGGTTCCTTGAATGCCCAAGTTGCTTGTAACTTGAATTGCACTCCTTTTTATAGCTGAAATATAAAAGCACTTTTTTTTTCTTAGCAATAGAAATTTTCAATGGAGGATTTTTAAAACGGCATATGTAATAAAAAGATCGTCCTTTTTAAGATGTGGTCAGATGCTACAGAATCCAGTATAAAAGTCACTTCGTCTTCACGGGCATCTTCTTGGTAATCTCCAGTCAAGCAAAACCTGAATACTTTTAGCGATCCGGTTATTTTTCTCCCATGTGGTGCATCGTATCACTGGATCTTCGTCAATAACTTTAATCACATCCATTTCGTTTAGCAATGCACGGATACGAAATTTCCAAACACTGTACTTTTCTCCGTTGAACGGTTTGATATTTCGTTTGATTTTTGAATTCTCCATTCCGCACTTTTTCGAAAATATAACCGTCTGCCAATTCAAATGTTACGGTGATTATATACGTCAAAAAACAACTGAAAAATAATTTCGCGCCACTGGGCCCATAACCTGTAGGAAATAGGGTTATGAGCCAAAGAAAACTTTATATTATTTTAAATAAATAATTAGTATATTATTTTATAACTTATTTAGCACTGGGAAGATATTACACGACCGTTACTAACGCAGTAGAAAATCCGAATGTGAACAGACAGAACTGCCAGACAGAACGAAAGATAATTTGGCGGTTCGTTCACTCATTCACTCACCTTCACTCATTTATACAATAACTGCTATAGTCAAATCAGATTTCATATTTACAACAGTTGAATTATAACACATTTAAAATAAACATGAGGTAAGATTAATTTTTGTATAAATTAATAATCATAAATTCAACATAAACAAACATACAGGCAAGACAAAGTATGCAGCAAAGATGTTTTCCCCCAGTGAAAAATAGTCTAACATAGTCTAGTATAATTTTAAATCCAGAAAATATTGTATTTGTGTTTTTTGTCAAAATAATGTCTCAAACCGAATTTCAGCGAAATCGGTCCATAAACAAAAAAGTGGGCTGCCATCTTGGATTTTAACATTGCAGTGGTGTTTTCTTGTTAAAATAATAACCCTCCTTTTGACTTCTGAGCCCGCAATCGTGTAGTTGGTTAGTGGCGATGGCCACCCCGGTGGCAAGCTAGGAGGTGGCATACAGGAACAAAAATTTGTGGCGTTGGCTACCCCAGTGGCTTATGGAACTAAATTAGGGGCGTTGGCCACCCCGGTGGCAAGCTAGGGGGTGGCATACAGGAACAAAAATTTGTGGCGTTGGCCACCCCGGTGGCAAGCTATGGGGTGGCATACAGGAATAAACGAAATTATACGTTAAAATGTAAATAGTCGTCAATTTATACAATTTGATCCTTAAATAAAATAAACAACTACCAACAAAATAACTAACATGTAGAGATACCTACATATTCTTATAAGACATTATCTCGCAGTCATCATCATCAACATCGTGTGGGTAGTAAGGTCGAAAACCGACCTCACAAACCCTAGTGTCAGTGTCAAAGAGCCGCCTAAGGCCACTGACATGGCTCGTGTAACGACTAGATAGTAGCCGGGACCAACGGCTTAACATGCCTTCCGAATCATCAATCGACGGAATCATCTTTTTTCGGACAACCAGGTGATTCAGCCTGCCAAACTGGGGAAAGTCTCGCAAAGAGATTTTTGGTTGACGGTGTCCCCACCGGGAATCGAACCCGGAACCTCCGTAATGGGCGTCGAAATCTCGACCACTCAGCCACAGAGGCTGTTAAAAAATTCAATCTCGCTGTAAAAAATTGTCTATGTCCATCTTTGGTAAGCCAATTAACTATAACTATATATATTAGGTGTTATTTATTGAACTGTAAAAAGTGTTAAGTATTAAGCTGTAGAAGATGTCAAATTACCTGTAGAACGTATGAGCGACCCTCAGCTGTTGCCTATAGCGCGCCAGGTCCCCCAGGTGCACGAGGCAGTGCTGGCAGATGTACCGCGCGGCCGCCGGCGCAGACGCCGCGCCTCCCCGCGCTGCGCCCGCTCCTCCGGCCTCGCCCGCGCCCCATCCTTCCACCCAGCCTAGCAGTGACGCGCGCCGTCTAGAATGGTATAGATCATAGAGTAGATTATAGTTAATGGGGGATTTTCCAACAGCCAATTAAAAAAAAAATTTTCATAAATCTTCGATAGATGGCGTTGACGATTCGTGGATCCGAAGAAATCCGGCGAGTCACCCAGGGCCATAAAAGGATAAAAAAAAAAAAGAATCCACGAAGTACACCTGGCGCCATCTATCGTCTTAATTAGAACTATTATTTTTATTTTTTAGAGCTGTCAAAAAATCCCTCATTCGGAACGCGATTACGGGTGCTGTAATGTAATCGAATACAGCGCGTCTCGTAGAGCAAATGAGTGGGCCACTGCAGTGAGATATGGCGCCATAAACAATATTTTTGTTTCTTTCTGTTTTCTTGTTTATAAAATAAAATACAGATATGGGATATTCTAGCTTTATATGACACCTGGGTTTGGGAGGTTGAATTTGGACCTTATAAACCACAAATGAAGATGGTAATAACATTCAAGCTATAAAAAAACGTCTGTATACGCCATGACAATTAATATTACATCATATAACACAGAATATCCAATGTCAAGTTAAATAACACAATATCTGTAAACTTAGCACAAAGACGTAGAGAAAGTAAATCACGTCTTTGATCATTGTGGTCTACAAGGATTCAATAAGTGAAATTTTATTAGATATACCAATCAAAGTTCAGTTTTATAATATAGTCCTAAATGGTAAAAGGCCACACCTGAATGGCAAATCAAGTTTGAAGGTGGTGCAGATCTGGTGCAGCAGACAGAGGTAGAAGCCAGCCGCCGCCTGGAGCACCCAGGAGAGCATCGCCTGGCCTTCGCTGCGGAGGGGATTCTGAACAAAGAAAAATAATCATATCGTCAGTGGAAAGGTAAAAATACTAAAGCGCCAAAGTACAACTTTACAGGAGAGACGATTAACACCAAAAAGGCGTCGCTTTAGTCATCGGCCACGCCAAAAAAGTCCTCAGTTTAACAAATCACCTAAACTAATTGACACAAAAAAAAATGCAATCAAACTGTATATATGTATATATAACTCATTTTCGCCAATTCGGCGCTTTAGTACTTTTACCTTTCCACTGATTTATTCATACTATTGAGTATGGTGGTGGTTTGTTTAGCATGTGCCAGGTTTAGCACAAAAAAAGAAAGAAAACAATTTATGCAGACACTATTCATTCATTCATCATGTTACGGCTGGTGCCATCTGTTGTCGAAAGTTTCTAAGCCGCCCAATGTGCCTCTATAAAGAGGCATAATCTCAAGTCCTGACTTTAACACAACATTCTGTTGCAGCAGTTTGAATACAGTTTTTCAAGTAAATAAAACTAGTGGCTCTGTGAGCTGGTAGACCTCGCGAGTTTGTATATCTCTTTATATTATTTTTTTCTCCACAAATATCCCCGACCGCTTGAAATTTATTTAACTCAAATATATTTATTTTATTATAATTGGTTGAGAAATGTGACCTGTAGAAGAAAAAAGCTTCAGCTTGTAAGCTGGCAACCCCCATAACTCTGTAATTTTTATAAATTTCCAAAAAAAGACTACATTTTTTTTTTAATTTACAAAAAGCTACTCCTGTGGAGTGGAACAAACAGACAGACAGACATACAAAAGCAATTTTGGCCAAGCTGAAACAGAGACGCTTCTCTCGCTTGGTCAATAAAGAATGGCATGTTGTTTCAAAGGAGATTGTCTATTTAGATTTTCAAGTTCTGTTGTTCCTAGCATTAGCCTGCTCTTAATAATTTTTTTTTTGAGAATGATATTTTATCACTTTATGGATTACCTTCCTATCCTTAGAGATGGCCTGCAGTGCTTCAATCTGCTGCTTGAAACCAATGTTCCACAGGTCCTGCTCCACTTTCTTATCCAATGCATAGTCCAAGTCCAGTACAAGTACCTTTTGATACACCTGTCATGGAAAAAACTCGTTATGCGGGGGATCTATAAAAACATTTCTTTTTTATTGCCACCAATGATTAACAAAATACACAAGTCAATTAGGCAGCCTTATTACTCAAGTTCCTTTCAAGCAACATTAGGGTCTACAAACAAATATGATAATAATTGCTTTCCAGTTGTTGTATGTATTATTTGTATTATTGTACTTCATCATCATCATTATTGTACTTGTTCAAACATCTCCATTTGTAAGGCTGTACCTTTTGCAGCTGCTGTTGTGTGGCCCAAAGACTGCGTTCTTGCAACATTGAAGTTCCACTCTTGAATTTCAAAATCTTCTGTTTCAGCTCATCTGCCTCCCTGAATTTAACATTTACAACCAGGAAAATAATCATTGGGTAGGTGTGAATAAAAATATTTTAAATCATTTCAAACTACAGGTGACAAGGCACTTTGTGAAGAAGTAAGCGACTACAGGTTGGTGAAAAACAAGCGTATTATGTAAATATAAGCCCTTAGATGCTGAAAACGTCATGATAATCGATCGAAACTTACAACACAATTTATTTTTTCGGACCGAATTATGTACTTTGTAATTAAACTGCACGCAAGTGAATACCAGAAAACCTACTATCACAGAAAGACTACTCTCTGATAAGAAATAAAGAAGAAATCTAACGTTAAATCTAGGTTATAGAAAGTAAATATTTAGCATTAATTTTCTCACCTTAACATTTGTACAGCGGCGTTTAAAACCATTTTGATAGAGGCTTAGAGCCTCAATATTTGTCATAGCATTAGGGAATAAATCAAAATAATATTACGGACTAATGGAAGGAGGAAAAATTCTAAAAACAATCGAGATCCATGCACTTCTGTCAAAAAACTGATAATGACAATGACAGGTGGTGAGAAGGAAGACAGACGTGCAAGAGCAAGATAGATGTTATTCGTTTTTTTTTTCGGTTCGCTCCTTTCTGGAGCAGGCAAGGGCATATGCCATGCAGCCATCGTCTTCAGTTTTTTTTTTCCTTATCCAGTTTAATAAATAATTGTCTTCAGTATTTTCTCTTTGTCCAGATTGATAATAACCGTCATAAGTATAATTTATTCTCTTGTCCAATTTTTTTAAGATAACAGTAATATAAGTTCTTTTAATTTGACATGCAATAACGTCATAAGTTTTCATCAGTTTTTTTCATTTAAGTTGACTTTTTAACGAAATTATCGTGTTGTATTTTGTACAATTTTAAAACTCAGTATTACGTATAAGCGATTATTAAATTTCATTTACAGTATTTACAATATATTTATACAATAAAGGATATGTACAATTATTTTTTAATAATTCTTGAACAGTGTGCGGGATGACACTAGCATCTTTGTATATTTCTATAAGTCCATCCATTAGCAGAAGGCGCTGAACGCCAAAAGAAGGACATTCAAAAAACAAATGATCAAACGTTTGTACGCCACTTTGGCAATGATCACATTGTGGGTCATTTATGATGTTTTTGCGATGAAGGTGGTAATTTATACGACCATGACCAAACCTAAGCCTACAAATAGACGAATAATATTTCCTATTCAAGAATAAGCTGCCCCTGAAAAACCAAGGGGAATTATTAATTTTCACATCTAAGCCAGCAAACCAAGAACCTTTGTTTAGGACTTGGATACAATGATCTGAATGTGTCTTCCACTTTTCGTACAATCTATTTTTTAAAAGTGAAATCACATCAGTGAATGGAAGAGCAACATTTAAACCATTACCATCAATGTCTATGGTGTTATTGCTTCCAACGGCAACGTTGTGGTTTAATTTAGAATTAGCAATAGCTTTAGCCAAAAAGTCAGCTTTTTCATTGCCTGAGACTCCTAATACAACTTCAATACTCTCAGCTAAGATATCTAAACACATTGTTTTAATAGTATAAATGAGGTAATTGGTGTTAAAGTTAATTTTATTATTATCTAAAGCTTTAAGAACACTCATACTATCAGTAACAACAACCCATTTCCTACAGCCTTGGTTACCTACGGTTTTTTATATGTTTTAAAGCAGCCAGAATACCCACCGCTTCAGCTGTAAATATACTAGCGTTTTTTATCTAATTTGTAGCCTAAACCCAATTTAGAGGCGCTGTTGTAAACTGCAAAAGAGACACTAGAATTGTTCTTAGAGCCATCAGTATAAAGAAATACATGAGTGCTCCAAGAAGCAAGCATTTCATTCACTTGTTCTTTAGTTTCGATATCATGCCTAATAACTATGTTCAAATGAATGAATTTACTATTATATGAACCTTCAAAGCACAGAAAACCAGAATTACTTCAATAGATATTATAATTTTGCAGAAAAAGATAGAATTGAGAAAATTCTTCAAGAACAATAAGAGGTTTAGAAGCCGTAATTGGATGGGAGGAATGTTACACTCTACTTGCATTGCATTAATCGGTGTTGTTCTGAAGGCACCAGTTATCAGTCGAAGACACTTATTCTGTATTTTATTCAAAACTTCTACCAACTTTTTGTCTGGTGCATAGCAAAGAAAACCATATTCAAAATGACTTCTAACAAGAGATTTATAGAGAAGTAATAAAATTTTAGGGTCTGCGCCCCAGTTTGTTCCAGCTAAGGACCTAATAACATTGAAAGCTTTATTAGCTCTGACTGCAATACGATCAATGTAACTTTTCCAGGAGAGATTGTGAGTAAATATAATACCAAGGAACCTGACGTCGTAAGAAATAGGTAAAGCAGAATTACAGTAATTAACAATAGGTAGACCAGACCTATTACGGCCAAATATAACCACTTTAGATTTGGTTGGATTTACTTCAAGATTCAAAAAGTTAAAGTATTGATTTAATTGTTTTAAAGCAGAATTAATGACTAAAGCCGTTTGGTTTAAATTTGAGCTTGATAGATAAACTACTAAGTCATCAGCGAATTGCAAATTTTTCACTTTTGATCCTAAAACTAAATTTAAACGACGTATATACAATATAAAAATTAAAGGTGACAAAATACCACCCTGGCAAACTCCAACAGAAGACAATCTAGGCCCGTAAAGATTACTATTATATTTAACAAATACCTTTCTTTCTAACAAGAAGCTATATACCCATTTCACAAGCTTTTTAGGTATACCAATAAGAATACAAAACATCTATATTTACACTGTTAAATGCTCCAGAGATATCAAAGAAAACAGACAAAAGAGTATCGCCACATGACAAGGAATTTAGTATATCAATATGCAACTGTACAAAATTTTCTCGAGCAGATTGACCTTTTCTGAAACCAAACTGATTATTTAGACAAAATGTTATATTTTTCAACAAAGAATTCGAGGCGCTGTTTTAAAAGCTGTTCAAATACTTTGCCGACACAGGATGTTAACGCTATTGGACGATAAGAGTCAGGATCTGACCTAGCTTTATCTGGTTTAAGAATTGGAACAATAACATAAATTTTCATTACTAGCCCACAAAAAGTTTAAAATACTAAGAAGTACTTTTTTAGATGGGTTGTTATTTTTTTTCAACATCATGTATGAAACTCCATCGAAGCCGAAAGCAGTATCCCTACGAGAAGATATTGCCGACTGCAATTCTATAAACGTAAAAGGGTCGGTTAAAAATTGAAAATTTAAATTAGTTTCATTTGAATTTACATTACAATCGTTTAAATTTGGGACAAAATCAGGTGTAAATTCTTGCAAAAAATCTAAGATCCAACTGTCATCACTATTTTGGCTAGGAGAATAGGTTTTATTAAATTTACGCATAAATTTCCAGATCATACTCAACGGAGTACAGAGGTTAAAAGTCTACACAGAGAAGCCCAACTATTGCGACGCTCAATATTAATTGTAAGTTTTTTTAAAGCTTGTAGCCTTTTAAACTCAATGTAATTTTCCTGAGAAGGATTCGATTTATAACTGGCGTAAGCTTGCCTTCAATTATATACTGCTTCAGTACATTTTATATTCCACCATGGTAATTTTAATCTTTTTTTAGTTTGAGTATTGGAAGAGGATCGAAAACCAGATGGTGAATTGCAATTAGATGGATTTGAAATTGACATACAAACAGCTTCGTGTAGCTTTGAGATAAATATTTCATAAGATTCTATAGGAGACAAAGCATCAACACAAATGTTGGACAACAATTGCTCTACATTTTTTTCATACATTACCCAATCTACACACCTATAATTGGGGTAGAAAGGGAAATGTATTTTACTGTTTGTTTGTAGAGTATTATTGACATTACCATTACTAATACTACTATTAACAACAAGTTTTATCATCACAGGGAGGTGATAACCACCAAGAGGAAGATCAAATACGGACCAATCACAAAGTAAAGACAAAGATGGTGAGACAAAAGTCAAATCTAAAACATTGGGCCTCCAGGATAAGGAACCCACTGTCGTTAACTGACCATTATTTAACATAACTAAATTATTATCTTCAAATACCTCAAATACATCTCTGCCACGCAGGTTATTTGAGTGAGAGCCCCATGACAAATGATGGGCATTAAAGTCACCAGCAAATATTATAGGACTCGGTACAGATTTAACCAGCGCATCAAAGTTTTTTTTATTTAAAACCGGATTGCTATTCGAAGGACAATAAAAACTAACAATGCTTATTTCTTGTTTACCAATAACGATACGAACACATATGTTTTGCAAGCTGTCATCGAAAAATGTATTTATTTTAGAATACGATATACTGTTATGAATCAAAATGGCCACGCCATTGTGCTTGTTTCCTGTATCATTTCTTTCTATATTATAACCTTTTATACTAAACTTGTTTTCAGATTTTAATCAAGTTTCACTAATAATAGCTATGTGAATATTGTTGTCATATAGAAATTGTGTTAAAACATGTTTATTACTAATAATACTTTGTGCATTCCATTGTAAAATATTTATTGGATCCATTGAAAATTAGGGAGGTGATTTCTTTGTAAATGTCTCTTTTAGAATATTTTGTACAGACTCGGAGTTGATGGGGATATTGTTTTTATTGTTAGAGACTACTTTTAAAACGACTTCAATTAAAAGTTTTACAAATTTATCAGATTTGAATAAATTGCTAATTTGGACGTCAAAACTTCTCGCTGCGAGATGTGGGAATTCAGAGGAGTTAAATAAATCGGCATACTTAGCGGACCGCGATTTAATTTTATTCTCTTCGACCTTCTGCTTTTTAACCGGACACTATATAGATATAGCGATGTGATTGCCTCCGCAATTTGCACACTTTGCATTAGATCTGTTAACAGTGCATTGTTTGAAGCTATGTTTTTGTGAGTAAATCGAACAGACTTCTTCGTTTTTGCAAAACTTCGCAATGTGTCCGAAACGAAGACACTTCAAACATTGTTTAACAGGAGGAACATACATTCTAACTTCGTGTCGCCAAGAGTCAAGATAAACATACTCCGGCAACTGTGTGGAGGCTAATGTAATTGCCACAGTCTGAGTTGGTTGAAACGTAGCCGAACCACCATCTAACTGGACTTTGCGCATGAAACGACGTACTTGAATAACATTTTTTGAACTACAGATTGATGAAAATATTTGTTTGTTCGACATACCAATCGGCACGGATGTCACTACACCCGTGATCTCAGTGTCAGAAGATGGAATTGACGCCTTTAAAAATAGTTCATCTAAAAACTTTTTAATTTTGCAAGAATACATTCGCATTATTTACTAAATCAAAGGTTACTTTCCCAATCAAAGGTCCCATTTTAAATTTGTTAAAAGAGCGCAGGTGCAGAACTCCTGCAACACAGTACTTTCTTATTCCCTGTGATAGAGCCATTCGATCCATGTCGAAGAACGGCTTATTTTCGTCCTTGTGTGACAGAAACACAATAAATTCGGATTTATTCGAGTTTTCTGGGTACCTCCTAGAATAACTAGACACCGTATACGTCGTATATAGACGGGAGCGACAGAATCCTCCGAAGAATCGGTCTCATTTCCCTCCATTGGATCCAAAAGATCAGATTCTTCGGGGCCCTGGCCGGTTGGCCGGGCCCCCTTTTTCCGTCGCCCCATCAAATAGAAACTATATACAGACCTTCGTTGTTGTGTACACAATAATAAATAACACTATTTACTTAGAATAATACACTATAAACAGGTTTAAGTATTTTCCAAAAATTACAAATAAAATATCGCGCCTTCTTTTCCGAGAGCTTCCCGCTGTTACAGATGTTATTCATTCGCATTTCCGCTTATTCAGGGCGCATTCCGAATCAGAATTTCAGCGCTGTCAGTGATCAGAAAAGCGAAAAGCAAAAACGTATGAGTTTTGACAGCGGGTGCTTTAATCGATTTTAGCGCGAACGCAGGGTATATTTTATTTGAACCAATCCTATTCCTTTTCCGAATTCCGTTTTTCAATACTTTAAATCGCGTTCCGTTTCCTCATTATGCCAAAACGAAAAAAAAATAAGTCTTACAGTTTTTTTTAAAAATCTTTCTTTGCTTGCCGATCAAAGTGGATATCAGCGTTGCCAGAATGTTACTTTTGTAACATTTTACGTTACTTTTGACCCTCTCATGTTACCTCCACGTTACATGACTCAATATGTTACTTTTATGTTACTTTCAGGACAGTTTATCTTTCTTTATAAAATTTGTAGTTTAGTGTTTTGTATAGAGAGAGTAAAATATCTGTATTTAGATATATGCTTAGTTAGTGCACTATGAGTAAGGAAAAAAACGTAATCCCTAGTAACTACTAGTTTCTAACAAAGCAGAAAGTTTCTTTTACCTTAACTAGTTGCAAACCGGCGCGGTGGCGCGGCGCTGCGGTTTCGTACGCTGCCGGAATGGATTCGGTCAGTCAATAAATTATAAAGTTTGACAAAAGGGAAAGCAGATTTTTAAAATGTAATAAAGTGCCTTATTACAGTATTTATGTTATTTTCCACTAGAAAATAGGGAAATTAATGTTTCTTTTCCTGTGTAAATGTTACTTTTTAAGCTGTTTCATGTTACATTTGACTATGACTCACTGGCAACACTGGTGGATATAATACCAGACTATATACTTAGAACAAGGAAATTCAAGGAATATACTATGTACTCACTGACCAGTGTTGCGCAGTGAATTTGTGGTCTATTTTATCTAGTGTGAGTTTTTCTCAGTTTACATCATGGAAGAACAAGCACCCAAAGGATTTCTCTCGGTAATTTATTTTTATAATAACATTTCTGTTGATGACTAATAGAATCCAATCATATTGCTGTTTTTCTTTGTGTAAGGTGTTTGTTTTCTTTGTACCTACCTAATGAATTTTGTTATTTTCCAGGATGGAGTCGTATTTGGACACAAGATGGTCCAAACGAAAGACGCCAAATGGCTTTGCATCGATAATGTTTATCAAAAGTTCAACCGCAGCAACTTCTACGACATAGGCGGCACTTATATTGAAGACATTGCAGACTACTGGTTCTTCTTCAAAGTAGAAACCGTCGGTAACACCTTCCTCATGCATCTAATTGTGAGCAATCGCAACGAAGGCTCGTTCAATGTGTCTGTAAGCTTTAGTAATGAAATCAAACTGGATAAGAAAAGTTCAGTAGCATATTTGCCTGTCCATCTTAAAAAAAGTCAGTTTGTGAAATGCAAAGAAATGTCTCAGAATTACCTTATTACATACAGCTTCTCAGATTTGGATGTAGAATCACTTAAAGACAGAAAACTTTTTGTAGGCGTCTCATTTGCTCACTCAGAAGAAAAAGGCATCAAGCAAGAAGTTGTTGAGAATGTAAAACTCTATCATGACTTTAGTGTACTACTAACTGATCCTATCTGTTCAGATTTTGTGATAGAATCAGCTGAAGGAGATAAATTTGATGTGCATAAAGTATTATTGATTGCACACAGCGAAGTGTTCAAAGCTATGCTCAAAGAAGACACGGCTGAGAGCATGAACAATTATGTGAAGCTTCCTGATGTTTGCACTGAAGATTTGAAAGGAATTCTGGAGTTTATCTACACAGGAACTATTAAGGAGCTTGAGAATGTGAATCTCTTTAATTTACTTATGTTGGCAGATCGGTACAATCTGGATGGACTCCGTGAGTTGGCGCAGTACACTCTGTCCCAGCAACTAAGCATTGAAAATGCTTTGGAAGTCCTCATAGTTGCAGACATGTATAACTCTGACTCACTTAAGCTAGCAAGTCTAAAGTTTATAAAGAAAAATGTTATTGCTCTAAAATCTAACACCTTCAAAGAGATGAAAAATGCAGATTTGGTACGAGAGCTATGTGAATACATTGCGCCACAACCTTAAATTTTATTTTCTCAACTTAGATATCTGTGATTTTATGTATTTATCTCTATAGTCATGTCATAAATGTTTTTAAAATATATAGCTATAATAATTTTAGAATAAGAATAAATTTATTGTTGTACTAAACTAGTCTTTTGATTTAGGCAAAAACTAAAAAAACAAAATACAGAAAACGTAAAAATAAACTTTATTGAATTTAAAACATAACTGTATTTTTAAATAAGGAATAAACTAATTGTTTAATAAATATTATCATTAATACAGCTGGTAGATACGTGATAGCTTGCTAGCAAGCGCCGTCCAATCACTTGGTCAGTTCGCAGTGCGGCGAGTGCCCCGGGGACGCACTCGGTGGCTATTTAATCATTTTGGAATGTTACCGGTAGTCTTCGTCTCTGCGGCAAACAAACATTTTTCTCCATTAACATGTTAGTCTCCAATTCGGATTATATATTGTGGTACTACTGTTTAGACTGTATTGATGGTCTATTCACACCGGGAGGGCCAGCAAGCAACGGCCGAGCTATGTCGCAGCCGAGACGGCATTGCAAAGCGGAGGCGAGAACAAGCTTGCGTGATAGATAACTGATAAGCCATTCACATTCTAGTGCTATACAAAGTAATGGCATCAAAATTCTCACCTGTACAGTATACGGTCTATTTTCATGACAATCGAGTTGGTGAGGTGTGAATAGCCCATGACTGTTTTCTATTTCAATAGCAACTCTCAACCAACTATAGTGATCTCTGAATCACACTACGAGTTCAAATCGCAACTGATAAAGCTGACGCGCGAATCAAAATGTATGATCGTCTATCTGGTGTTATTTTGCCACACGAACCGCCGCTATAAATCCATTTTAATTTCATTATCTTCGATAGAAGGATCGCATGCAGGATAAGCAAGAAAAAAGGCCAATACTTGTCACATTATTATTTATTTATAATTACTGAAACCGATACAGTAACGAGTAAGATTACTCCAACAAACGCGCAACTCGTGAAATTATCTTGGATTAACGGATATAAAAATAAAAAGTCCCTAGCTTACGTTAAAATTTATTAATAAAAATGTGATCTACAATACATTGGCAATATCGAACCTTACCTGTAGTCTGACTGAAAAATAACTACTATACTATTCCAACAGACACCAGGGTCTTATTCTAAATTATGTGGAACTCTGTATTGCTCAGTTTACTGTTAACTACATGGTGAGGCAAATGGTGGTGAGCATACTATCACTGTCGCTGGCGGCACAAAGCCCGGTCACTCCAATGCATCGCTACGGCTCGGTAAACCAGAGTTGTGAAGTGCAAGGAGTCACATAGTGGCCCAAGAATCAGTTCGTATAACAAACTTACGAACAGCAATAACTCTTGGTAAATGCTACACATTGCGCGTCCCGGCTGTGCGTATGCACACCACGCTGTTTCGTTTCTTCACGCTCGATACAGACACTCTTACCCCAACTTGTATTTTTTATCAACTATTCGCAGTGCTATATGAACTATTCAAAGGAAAATTCAAAATTACTTCTTCGGGTCTTTACTCTTCAGAGATAAAAAAAGTAAAAATCGCTTAGTTATATCCACAGTCACGTGTAGAAAGTTCCATAAGAAGGACAAAGAAGTCCCCTTAGTTTCAGTTTTCCGTTACGTCATGATCGTATAGCACTTGGTCAGTGAAGAAAACCTATTAAGCAAGAAAGTTAGATTTTAGAGAAAGAACACTGACGCCACAGTCCAAAAATTTAGAACATGCCAAAACAAATTTTGAAATTAGTAACAAACAACATGACAAAGAGGCTATTACATTTCTTATCTATAGTGGTCACCTGATGGTTCAAGACTTCCCGACGGGTACTGAATTATTGCAAGTTGCTATGAAAATTGAGGCACTTTTTAATTATAACCGTTTCTATTTCGGACAATTACTGCCCATTGATTTGTACTAACATTTGTAACAACATACTAGATGTAAGAAAGTTGAGTTTTGGTATTAGCCACAAAAATGTCGTTTTACTCGCCAAACTGAAAATGTTTTAGAAACACCTCGAAAGTACCCTTAGAGGAGTTGAAAAAGTGCATCGGGATCTCTTTTAAATCATGATAATTCCGATGTTATAATCCCATTAAAAGATCTTTATCATACATAAGTTCATGAAATATCCGCGAAAGTGCAGTTCTTATGCAAGTGCGTAAAACTTCAGACTTCGGTCTGAGAAGTTCGAATGCAGGACAAATAAGTGCGATAAATTAAAAAGATAAATTCGTTACCAGTGGCAACACCACATAAAAAAATAGGCAGTGATTGGTTGTATAACCACAGGAAGTGGCAGTGATTGTCTGGAAATTTAACAGTGTTGCCAGTGAAATCCGTTCAGCGTTCCTCTATTTGGGTCGCACAGAGGATAGTAAATAGCTTTCTCTAATCATCGCATCGCACCTGCCTATTAGATGATATGCACAATGTTTTTTATGTGAATATCTTTAGCTACCACAAAAATGACATTGCAGAGAACCCGCTAGCAAAATTGTACGATACATTTTTCAGTTTGACGAGCGAGAGTTTTAATGAGTAAAAAAAAACTGGCATTTGTTGTCACAATGAACTGTAACCAAATAAGCTCAATGAGGAAAAGTGGTGCTAGATGGCGCCACAAGCAGCTACGATCTAACAAATTCCAGACCTACCAACTTGTCTGTGAAATGAACGGCGGCGCTAGTAGTAATACAAAATTACATTTCAACCAATCACTTTTTTTTTTATTATTTTAATAAATGTAAGGTTACATTTTTAACGTAAATAACTCGCCAAACTTCACAGTTTGATGGCGAGACGCGCTCGTTTTCGCACTTCTCTGCTGCAAGTTGACATTTCCATAGTAATGGTCGTAGTTCCAATTTTGGGCATTTCACAGATTCTGTGGTAGATCTGTTGGTAGAACTACCAACCTTATCTGTGAAATAAAAGGTGGCGCTGGTAATCATGTAAAATGGTATTTCAACATCAACCAACCACAAGCATTCTGAAAGTTGTAATTTCCATATGAAGTTCCAATTTTGGCCACTTCACAGATACTCTGTTAGGTCAGTAGATATTGTAGCACCATTATAGTTCTAGTTTTTCCCCTCGAGCGATAGTCAAACGTCAAAAATTCCATTCTATTTGACGTTTTGTTCAACCAACGAACATTTTCAGTACTATCGATTGCAGCGCCATCTAGTTCTTAGTTATCTCAACTTTTTTGTAACTAATCCCAACAACACTCCTAACACATAGTTTCAATTTGTCCACCATGAAATTTTCCCCTGATGTGGATACTCGAAAACGTTATGTCCCATTAGGGTTATCAATAATATACCAACCCGGAACAGCCTTAACTTCAGGCGTAAGCGAGTCGTTCAATACAAAACTATAAACACGTCGATAAGCGTACGTTACTCCATAGAGATTCATAAAAAGAATCCTCAATTGATATTTACGGCGCGAGTTGAAGTGGGGTCGGGTGTCGGTGTGATCCATATGCGACAACCCTTAAGCCTACACAGGCTCGACACCTTCATCTACAACTCATTATACGTCCCCACCGAAAGGTTCAAACCTACCCTGTATTAGGGCTCGTTCCCACATTCAAGGTTTTTTTTTTAATAGCATGGTGCGGTTTGCTCATCGCCACAGTCATTTTATTAAAAACCGTACCGGCGCACGGTCGCTCAGTAATGGATGAAGCTCTATGGAGGTGTTCCCACATTCACGATTGCAAACCGTCCGGTTCGGTCCGGCGCTAACGTCGGCGCGTGGGCAGAGCTTCACTGGTCCGGCGCAAACCGTGACTATGAGAACGAGCCCTTACGGTGTTTAGCCCTGTGTAGATAAATCGAATTATAAGGGTCGGGCCACCCTTATCGACGGTTTGCCTATACAAAATGTTTCTGATTTAAAGTATGGAAATCCCTTCGCATCGACGCGGCGAAAGAATTTCCATACTTTGAGCGCGTTTTGTATAGGCAACCGTCGATCGCCGTCGATAAGTGTGACCCGACCCTATGATTCCGGGCATCGTTTCCGAGCATCCACTTCAAGGGACATTCATTAGGTCAGAGAAAAGTACCCGACGGGTAAGTGCGCGCGCTATAAGTCTAGGATCTCCCGCCAGAGCCTGGTGCACGGTCCCTGGCTGCGGGCGCGGTCTGTATCGAGCGGGGGCGGGGGCGGGGGGGCGGCGAGGCGCGGCCGGGCCTAGCGTTTACCGTTGTTGTACGAGAGACTCCGCAGCGGCGCTTTGAAGTTGGCGGCGGCTTGCTGCTGGATCTGGTAGGCGAGCGGGTGGATCTTGAAACCGTACAGTCTGCGGGAGAGAGGACCATGTGGGAATTTAAGCAGATAGATAAATGGTAGCGAATCAGTCATGCTCTAATTCTAATTTTAAAGTCCAGCTAACCTTTTCGTTTTTATGACCAATGAAAGAGAGGAGATGAATTCAGATAAATTAATGATAATCTAAAATAAGGGAATAGCTGTCAAATTAAGTTTTTTTGAACTTGACACCGGAAATGATGCAAAAAATATATAAGACCTACGTTAGACCTACTCTGGAGTATGCATTCCAGGATTCCAGGTCCGTATTTTGCTAAAGACATTAATCTATTGGAAAAAGTTCAGCATAGTTTTACCAAAATACCAAGAAATTTGAAGCGACTAACATATGAGGAAAGACTCGAGGCGCTGAAGTTAAGTTCCCTGAAAGAAAGGAGAGAACGTGGGGATTTGATTAAGACACTGACTGGACATTATGACCTACATGATCTTGATAAAGAACTATTCAAGCGTGACACTAATGTTCATTTACGAGGGCATCATCTGAAGTTGAGAAGCAGTTTCTCCAACAACAATCCCCATAAACACTTTCTCAGTAACAGAGTAGTGAAAGAAAGAATGGAACGAACTAACTGAAGAAGTGGTCTCGGCGCCAAACGTCAACGTTTTTAAGAACAGACTAGACAAACAGAGAAATAAAAATTAAATGACAAATTGGTAACAGGCTCTAATGGCCTCAATTCGGGATGTCATGCTCTAATTCTAATTTTAAAATCCAGCTATCCTTTTCGTTTCTATGATCAATGAAAGAGTGGTGATGAACGAATGATATTAATTTGAACGAATGATAACCTAAAATAAGGGCATAGCTGCCAGTTTAAGAGAATTTTAAGTTGCATGTTTTAAGTGCTCTCTAAAATTGTGTAATCGACACGGCCATAAGGTTCAAATTCGATGTTTGACAGCTCTAATATTAGAATGGCCATCTTCTATCTCTTTTCAATCTTTAAAAGGTAAAAAGGACAAACTAACTTAAATTAAAGATTAGAGCGTGACAGTGTGAATCGGGGCCAATAGCAGTTGTTTCACTGCTTGCCTGATTAAATAAATAATAATAATAATAATGAGTTGTAACTTGTAGTTTCGTTTAAAAAAAGAAAGTGTTACCTAGGCACGAACTGTGACGCGGGGCGCTTGGGGCGGTACTCCGGGTGCACCATAAACACCATGTGCGGGAAGCCGGTGCCGAAGTACGCGCCGTCCGTGTGGTGGTGCCGCGACGACTTGGGCGTGTACACGTCTGTGCAGCGCGGGCAGTACAGCTTCACCATCGCCTCGCCGGGCACGTCCGACAGACCTGGCCATCATCAACAGCTCGTATACGTCCCCACCGAGCTCCAGCCTGCCCTCAATTAGGGCAATCAGGCCTTAGCGACCACGCTGGCCCAGTGCGGGTTGGTCGACTTCACACACGACCTTTGAATTTCTTCGCAGGAGTGTGCGGGTTTCATCACGATGTTTTCCTTCACGTCACTAAGAGCGTCGAATAAACGTACATATGAATTCGAAGTTCGAAAACATATTGGTACGTGGTGGGGATCGAACCCGCGTCTCCCGGACGGGAGGCAGCGGCCCTAGCAACTAGACCACCGACGCTTGGACGCTGATAGACGCTCATACTGGGTATAATAATGGTTATTTCATCTCTCCTCTACACAGTATTGAAATCTGTCCAAGGACACAAAAGAGTGGATGTGGTCAGGTCGGTATAGCAACGCGATTTGACCATGAGAAGGTGTAAACAATGTTTCCTGCTGCTATGTTTTTGTCTGTATATTAGCTAACTCTTCATAAACCACGCAGCGGAATTTGGTGCGGTTTTCTAAGGCACTTATTTCTACATGCAATGAATTAATATTAAACATTAATAACTAATAATATCAAAATGACAATAAATAAAGCTAAAACTAGCAATTTTTTTTAATAAAGCTTTTTTTTTAATGCTTGACAAACATTGTGTTGTTTGTTTGTGTTTTACATAATGTGAACTCACCAAGTGGAAGCATAGGTTGACATTCACAATAAACGCGTGGACAGTGACCGAAATCGCCTGCCTGGAATTTCTCTAGCATTTGCCCGATACCTCTGAAAAAGTTAAAAATGTTATAAAATATATTTATATTCCAAAAATAATTTTTATAAGCACAAAGTAGGTGGCGCGGCGCGGGGCCCCAGACAGAGAGTCCACTCAGAACAAACTGGCATTTCAGGCATGCACACATTGATATATCGTTTATAGGCATTGCCAAGCAGTTCCCAAACAGTGCTCCATAATGTTTGCCCAAAGAGTGAGTGAGAGAGTGAGTCTGGCAAGATGATGTAATTATTTTTGAAGAAGGCGGGAGTGGTCCTTCTGTAACCCTTTTTAACCAACTTCAAAAAAAGGAGGTTCTCAATTCGGCTGTTTTTTTTTTTTTTGTGTTATGTATAAGCCTAGACATAGGACTTGAATTAGTTATTAACACAACACAAGCATGAAAAGTATCTCAAAACTAGTGTCAGTGTGTGTGTGTTGTTTTTGTCCTTCTTTCACGATTTTTTGCAGAGTTACATTTTATCTTATTTTGTTACTTTATTTGTTTATTTTAGGGAAACAAACAGCCTTAATTTAATACATTAAAGATATACAGTAAGAAAAATGCATAAGCTAACAAAGTTTCCACTTAACAATCATACATTCTGTGCTATTCTTTCTTCTTTATCTTCGTGTCAATGGGGTTAAACCAGTCCAACCCAAAAATTGCCCAGAGCTACTGCCTTATCATTGGCCTCATTTAGGTCTTGTATAGAGCAAGAAACAGGGCAGTTAGTGCAAGACAACAGGTGCTCCAAAGTTTACGTGTCGCCGCAGTCACACTGATCGTCATCAGTGAAGCCCCATTTTTTGCGATTTGCCCTACATCTACCCACACCCGCGCGAATTCAGTTGAGCGCCCTCCAGGTCGCCCAAGGTAGCTGATGGCCTGGAGGGAGGTGTTCCGCAGGCGGGATGTGGGTGTCCGTTTGGGGAAACCTTTCAGCCCAAAGCTGAAGTCTTGCTGAAGGTGGCTTTTATCAGTGTTTTAATAACTTCTAATGTTTACCATGAGCATCCACACATCCTGTGCAATTTTGTATTAACAATGGTCAGCTGCTGACTAGTTTTTAAACAACTAAGATAAGGAATACAATGCTAGTAAAAGTACTAAAATTTCAAATAGCCAATTCACCAATAAGCGAAATGATAATTAAATTGTATTGATATTCTGTTTAGATAGAAAAAACTGCATAGTTACAACATTCAATTAAAAATACATAAAAATTATGTAGATTTCATGGTTGATGCCATTATGATAAGCTGGCAACTACTCACTTATATAATCCTTAGTTATTAGATCATCGTCAATGGCCCGTTACAGACCACTGCTGGACTATGAGCCTCCTCCACTTAAGTGGAGGGTTTTGCCATAATCTCCACGCTTGGCAGGCAGGTTGGAGATTGCAGATTAAACGGTTACTGTATCAGAGAGTGCTGCTGCTTGTTCCCTGTTCAATGTGTAGTCCCTATGTCGCCCCTTACGACATCCACGGGAAGAGTAGGTGTTGGTGACAAATGTATTCTACTCTACCGTCACCACCAGATTATAGAAATCTTATCTTGTACAGTGAGGTCCCAGAACATTTCGACCCAGAAGACCTTTCCTTACCACCCCCAGACCTGATAAATTCTAATCTAGGAATTCAAACCCACTTGTAGGCAAGTCTACATACCTATTTGTTAATATATAGCGAGCGTGGATCAGTCCGTACAGTATTTCCGATGCCTGCTCCACCAGATCCGATTGGTTAGGGTTGTCATCGAGGTCATCATCTAAAAACAATTCATTTTCTGAATTACATTCTTGTTTGGCTATTAACTAAACATTGATTCATTTGCTTGAACTAGCAATGGGTTTAACTTTCTCTCTATCTATTTTTAGAATATTGTAAGTTTTTACTACATCATGAAGTTTTGCACCTGTCACAAAACTGTCTTTACATCTCACAGTCTTTGTCTCTCTCTTTGTCTCAAAACTATACCACACACATATACTGATAGGAAGTCACAATAAAGACGTTTTAAATTGACTATAAACTATTAAGTGGCGCCACAGTAGCACTTATAACAGCATCACTGTTTCACTCACCAGGTTCCAAATCCAAGATCATGTCAAGGGCTTGTCTGTAATGCGGCACTTGCTCGTTTAGCCCCGTCAGGTTAAACTTGTCATTTATGTAGTCCTCATCAACCTGAAACCACGTAAGTTAGATCAATATGTAACACCAACACACACAGCTCAAGACCACAAGATCACCACTTACCTCGCAGAAAAACTCGTTCCCACGGAGCCCGCAAAACCATGAAATCCATGATACCTCCTCCGAGCTACTCATTTTTCTAAAACAAAAGAATTTCTGTAGAACGCATCGCTAGTTACAAAGAAAAAATGCAACGCCTTCAAACCCACACTGCTCGAGGAACTAATGCATTTTTATGTTTTCACCTGGTTTTTTACGTAAAGCTGATGTTTTCACAAAAATTTGGTAACTGAGAACAGTTTTAGATCGATAAAAGGATGGAAATATGGTGAAATCGTCGGACAAGAGCCGAAAATTCTATGAGAAAGCTCACCTTTTGGTGCCTTGATTAGCCACGCTTGACGGGAAGAATCTTTTTCTAAAATAATTGTCTTATCTGTGGCAGCTGGGCGGGCGGGCAGGGAGGGTGTGTCTTTAGTCTATGGTTACAAAATTGCTATACGGCAAGATTATGTTGTATGTGGCTAAAGGCCGAACTAACAAATTTGACTATTATTATTGGTCGGTTTGGCTACGAACTGACAAATATCTTGACCAGCAGCGCCATCACTGTAATGTCAGTGAGGTATCAGTTGTCAAGTTTGTAATCTCTTTTTGTGTTGCCCACTGCAAATAATATTATTAATGGCATTTCCGATTCCGACGGAATTTTCCGTTGTGGGTGGTTGCGGCGGGACGGAGAACGACCGTGCCTTCTGAAACACGAAATGACAAATATCGTTTAGGGAAATACAGCCGGTTTTCCGGGATTCAAACTCGGAACCTCTGGAACGAGAGTCAGATTGCTTAATATTGGACCTTTCATTATTATTAAGGAATCGCGAAATTGGTACTTATTTCTTTCTTCCGCTTCCATCCGGGTATCTGCTCAATTCTTTTCTTTGGGCCAAATGCAAGACTTTTCTGGATTTTAGATAAATTGCTTAGTTCTTTCTTACGTAGGAGTTTATTTCAGTACATAACATTTATTACACTTACATTTAAAACGCATGCAGCGTACTTATATATTAATAATGCCTGACTCAGATAGCCACTATACTATAGTCTACAATCATACAAAAAATTAACATAATAACAAGAAAAATAACCTGAGAAATGTGACTTTGTCACAAGGATAATAATATCTTTACTTTTAATATATCTATAATGTTTAACTCGGCCGCAATCAGTTGGCGCTTGACCTTGACACCATTATCTATCATTATAGATTTGTGCCATAATCGCAGTTTCGAGAATGGGGCGGAAAGGTAATAAAGCACAAAGATCACGCGCCATTTGATTGCAGCCCTATTGATTACAGATGTTATTATTTCTAAGTTCACGGTAACCATTTATGAAACAATAATATTCATTTAGGGACATTTTGATGGGATGTGTTGAAGCACATAAGACTGAAAAACATCCTCAATCGTTCTAGTCAATCTCGTTTTGTGTGCATGAATTGAAACAATTTCTTGGCTAAGTTTACATCATCTAGGTTTTTCCAGCCTTCAGTTTCAAGCACCTTTGGGTTGTTCCTGATGAATGTGAACACCAAAGTTTGTAATTTTTCAAGGTTATAGTGTTCAGCGATGCAAGCCACCTCAACAGCATTATCTACATTTATCTGGTCGCCTAACGCAAACTGGGTCAGGAAAAATAAGTTGCTCAGTTTAAATCTGTCTGCTATCTGGAGAAGCTTGACACAGTCCTTATTCACAATGTCTTTGATTGTTCCTGTGTAAATAAATTCCAATAGTAACTCCATATCTTTGTCGCTAATGTCTATAAATGCATGTGTGTCAGCCGATGGTTTATTCTTTATGAGATCTCTGAGCACTTCACTATGAGCAGCTAAGAAGATTTTGTGCACTGGATATTGCTTTTGACTTCCAGATACGAGCACAAAATCAGTCTTTTCCTGTTTCACCAAAATATCTCCAAAGTCATGCTCAAGTTTGACCCTTTTGATAAAATCATTGTTGAGTGATGCTACAGCATTTGTTTCTATGTTTATTGGAATGACTAGGGCACTGACTTCCATTGATTTTACTTCATCCTCAGAGAAGCAGTAGGTCTTGATGAAGTAATTCTCATCGTGTTGTGCAGTTTTGAACATGTGCCATGCTAGGGTGTCTGGCAAATAAGCCCTTGTAATCTGTCCCTTGTAATCTTTTTTCTTGTTGTAAGTTAGTTCATTTCCATTACTTATCCCAATTGAAAGGTTGCCAGTCCTCCTATGGCATACGAATAAGTTTAATAAGTAGTTGCCGCCCGGCAATGGGGTTGTGGAGTAGAAGAACCAGGTTTCTGGGAGTTTATTCTGGGTATCCTCCTCTATGTAAGTGCCTCCTATGTCATAGATATCTGGGTGTCTCAATTTAAAGCCTATATCATAAACACACAGCTTTTTGGAGTTCTTTGTTAAGCATCTATTTAAAGCTGAAACATCACCATCGCCATGTTCCTGAAAAATAATAATTAAATGAGACTGTAATGTGACATGCAACATTGGTTTTGTAAGTAAAAATCTGCTCATCACATAAGGGATTTAAGAGTGACCATAAATAAATTTATTAACCAATACTATTAGCCATTTTTAGCCAAGTCTTACCTCTGCCCAATGACTTCCTTCGGCTCTTACATCTATGTCTACTGGCGGCCGCGGCGGAGGAATCGGTGGTGGATAATACACCGGCGGCGGCGGCGGGGCTCTGCCCTCCCTCATGTGGTCACCCAAGTCCATCAGCATAATCTTGAGCATTAAAAAAGTTAACTTATTATTATGACAACAAGTTTTTGTGACAACGCAAAATGCTATTTAAAAAGAACATGATTTCATTGCATCATGATTTTATTCAATGCAAATCAATACCAATTTAAAGAACTTAAAAATGGAAATCAATAATAATCTATGGATATCGAAAGAAGATAAATTGATAAAATATAACTAAACAGAGAAAATAGAAAATTAATTTAATTTTTATTCTCAAAGTGAGTTATAGCGAAATTTTTACTTATATACCTACCTTATTGACGATGGTTAAAAAGCCAGTATAACTTCTACAGTTTAGATTATAACTTGCTGAATTGATAAACTCTATACTATCATAATATTGTTGAAAAATGGTAATAACTAAATAAACTACATAAACAAAAATGCAACAAGAAAAGCAAAGCAAAGTATATTATATTATTTTCAATTTTTTGACATAAAAAAAGAACGAATGATTTTTTATAAAGCGTAACGCCGCCTGTCTTTGGTAGTGAACGAATGGGAATTCTTTCTATTATAGAATTGTTGCAGACTATGCGATTATACGACGCGAACGCGACAATCGTACGATTAATGATTTAAAAATTGAGTTCTATATAAAATAAATAATAATTTTATTATTGAGTCATTTATTTTGATTTTTTTATTGAGTCATGCGGTCATGTTATTCATGCTCGTTAGTATCTCTTTAATCTCTTAGCTAGACAATTTATTTGTGTGATGCCATGTCATGCATGATGCGTTGCATGAGATGCATGGCATGTATGCCTACGCAGAGAAAAAAGCGTGACGCAGAGCCTCCTCTGACCAGCATGTATTGTCTCCGTGAGCATGTATCACGGAGACAAATACAAAGAGGAGGTGCCACAAGCAACTTAGGCCCGTCTCATAGCGGACTAAGTACTCTTACTACTAGCTATTAACCACCAGGCGTCGCTTCTGTCAGTGTTACTTTGGATTTTATGGATACGACACGAATATTACTTGGTTTGATTACAACCATTTTAATTGAAATTAGTGACGCAAAAATTATGTGCTGTGTTGTATCGTGCAACAGTACGAGTAATACAACTATTTCTAACGAAAAAAAGACATAATTCCACTCGTATATATTTTTTTAATGCAATTTTTAACGCTCGTAATTTATTCCTTCGAGAAAGATCGGCAATAACAACGCCATCTATCGCCAAGTAGAATAACTTCTTGACTGTAGAAGGTTATAATATGACCTGTTTCATTCATGCTCATTCATTCATGTATTTTGTATAGTAAGCTGGGTGGCCAGATATGGAATCTAAAAAAATATATTTGTATACAATATTTATTTTTGTAGCATACGATTAAATAATGCAGATAATATTGATGAACTTACTCAATATTTATAATTGAATACATGACATCAAAATATCACATTTTGGGCAAGGATGTTTCCTTATACTTGGTAGTAAGTAAGTGATGATGATAAAGGACTTAATACGTGAAATCCCGTGTCAAAATTGAACAGATCTTTTTATATATATATTCTTTATTGCACACTTAAATTTACAGGATAATTAAGAGATCTTCTTATCAGATAATCTGATGATGTCTTATAGTTTCAGAGTTACCCATACTGACCCATCTAAATGGGCCACCTGTATATCACAATTGCTCGTATAAGGTAATCCTACAATAAAAACGACCGATTTTTTTTGTTTTTTCACTTGCCTGGCAACATTATACAGCGTAACGAACTAACGAACAGAACCATCTTGTGTGTAATAGCAAAATTAAGTACGGTTCATTAGTGTCTAGCTGCAAAGCTAGTTTTGCTATTGACCGCTAGATGGTTAGCAGAACTTCGTCTCCCCGCACCCCCTCCCAATGGCGACCCCCGCTATCATATAGAAAACGTCTGCCCCACTCCCACGGAGACAACCGTGCCCACTCCTCAGAGCAGCATACGTATGCACTTTCTGACCGTTTTATATTTGAATGACTAACCAAGCAATATTCAAACAGCGACAGCCAGCACTACTTCACGACTACACACCCCAACCCCTGATTCTCTAGGCTCTAGGCTCTGGTTTTACATAATAAGTTAATTTAGGTATTATTTCGTATAGCATGTCTGATTCTTTCGATAACTACACCTACAATACAAACAAATTCTTTTAAATTTTCAAGTTAATGAAAAAGATTTCGTAATTTTCTATATCACCACTTTTCTACTATACACACTTTTATATTATAGATCAAGAACGATTAACTTATCTGTAGTTAGGTTAGATTCTTGGAATACCTGTGCAGGTGAAAATACTCCACGCATGCGTGTTCTCAGACCGGCCTTGGCGCTTTAGTGATGTGATACACATTTTGATAAGAGATGGATGGAATGATAGCTGATATGATAACATCCTTCTCTGTTCTAAATTATCTATACATATTCTAGTTTTATAATTACTAACTTATTAGCCTAATGTGGCTCTGTGTGACTTCGCGAGTAGCGTAGGTATATATTTTTTTAATGGCCGATTTTTTATTTTCTCGATGAAAAAATCTATTAATTTATCGAATCTGCTCAGAAAATTTGTTGAGAAACGTGATCTGTAGAGGAGAACAAACAGATAGACAGATGGACATACAAAAGCAATTTTGGCCAAGTTGAAACGGAGACGCTTCTGCGCGCAAAAGTCAAACAGATTGCAGTAAAAATGACTGCAGGCGCTAAAATAAACAAGATTAGCTAGCTAGTGAGTACTTACTACAGTTTCTTATGGTCATCATTATGTATTTTACTGCACCTTATTGAACCGCAGCCGTTAAAAATAATCTCAGTCGATTTAAAAAAAGCCAAAAAATGATTTAAAAAAGGATCAAAACAAGAAAATTTTAAAAAGTAAAAGCGTGTTCATCCGATTTCAATTAATATTTTCGCAGGCGCTTTAACAGTATGTTTAACCCTGTAAAACGGTTTAAAATGTTATTAGCTCTCTCATCCAAGCGCAGGTCTTCACTATGCTGCAACATTTTCAGGGTCAGATCTCTCTCTCTCAGTGAGCTGCAAGCAGCCAGCCGGGGCGCACGATGTTCGCGCTATGACGACGCCACGCGAGCGACGGAACGATGACACGGTTGAGCTTTTGCCGCTTAAGTCCGCCTTGGTTAACAACAATTACAGAGAGGATGAATCCTATTATCCTTCCTCTCCGCCGCCGATGCCCAACAATCCTTCCAGTTCCAACCTGGGAGACTACACGCTACTCTCGAAAAGGACACCGGCGTCGAAGCGGTATGTCTTTGTCAGTTTTTGCTCCTGATTTGTGATTTTTAGAGCAATTTGTGTACTGGATCATGGAAAGAAATGTGATTGCATTCGATATTATTTTAATAGCGAATCAGTGTTAGGTTTTTCTATCTAAGGTATGTCTTTGCAGAACATTTTAAACAGTAGAATATTGCACAATGAATTGCAGTCGCTTCATAGGAGGTTTTTAAGTGTTTACATTTAAATATTAGAATGAGTGTTTACGATAGGGTTTTTTTCTATTAGATAGGTAACCTGTAACCGTTGAAGAAGCAAATATTAATTCTTTAAGTGTTTTAAAATTCTACTTGCAATTGCTCAAATAAAAACTAGGTACTCTAGAATAAAGGAAAACATCTCGAGTTTAACAATTTCCAATTCCAATTTTCTGATATATTATATTATGTACTACCTATATTATTATTTTTTTCCATTTCCATTTTTTATATTTTACCTATCACCAAAATCATTTTCTTTGCTTATAGTACAATAAAAATAAATCCCTTTGCACAGCCTGCTGACATCGAAAACCAGCAATAACCACCAGTCATCCGCACCGACCCCGCTGGTGACGCTATGCGGGGCTCCGCCGCCGTCCAGGAAGCGGGAGGAAGAGACCGCAATGGCCAACTTGCGGAAGAAGGTGGCCCCGGCGCTGCTCTGCCATGACAGGTGACAATAGCTTAGCCTCAGAGGAACAAAAGACGATCGAAATCTTTGAACGTTGCTGTTCCAAAAACAAACGACAATCAGTAACACTGAAAAGTATGTAATAAGATGGTAATAAGGAGCATACCTATCTGGCCACAGCTCAACAAGATGTTATTTATTAATTTATTCAACCATGTAATTCAAGAGTTTAGCAGGTTTCGGAAAATCTTGCAGCACATTCGAGTAAGTAAGTTTAATTAAAAATGCTGCTAATCAAGAAAACATCCACATTTTTTTATGAACGGTAATTTCTAAATAATATTTTTATATCATGAAAAATCATACTTTGTTACAGAGATGTAACGGGTTACGGGATTGTTTTTTTTATGATTTTTGCATTCGACCGACGACGGAATGGAGAAGGTACAATGTGCTTATTGCTTGTAAGTTAGTAAAGTTAGAGCAAAAGGGAGAGAGTTATCGAGACAGTAGTACATAAAATGGGCCAGATAATGAATTTAGGACGTACATGGCAGCCTTTAAATTGCTATTTAACATAATAAGGCTCGTAAAACTAATTCGCGGTCCGTAAACGACCGCTTTCCTAATATTACCCACCATTGTAATTTATTTGTATTATCAGCTAGCTTGCAACCTTGAACTCTGCTCGCATCGCACACGAAATAACCCTCATACCTTGCCGCGGTTACGATACGATATTTACATTAGGTTTCTACTGCACTAAATCCACACCTACTTTACTATCCGTATAGGTTAAAACGGTACAATATTATCTGAGCTGATTTTGAAATGCCTATACTGGTTGTAGAAATAAATAAAAATTATGTGTGTATTCATCATCTATTGGTTTTTCTTTCTTTCATCTAGATTTATATTATATTCGTCCGTAAAATCTTGCGTAACGTGGTAGGGTAGGAGCCAATGGTGTCGATTCGGCATACGCCCAACTAAACTAAACTAAACTAAAATTACTCCTGTCATTTTCTATCATTTTTAATTGAAAAGGGACCGAAGATCATCGGTTTTGTTTTTGTCTTTGACTTCTTTTACTGGCTTTTTATTCGTCATGGTGTTAGGTAGGCACTAAAACAAGACTAATTTTGACAGTTAGTCGTGAAGTCAAAGACAAAAACAAAACCTTCAATTAATAATGATAGAAAGTGACAGGACTAATTTTAGTTTAGTTTAGTTGGGCGTATGCCGAATCGACACCAATGTTCGAAATCGTCCCACGAAACCATCCCTCCAGTAGGTAGGTACTGCAAGAAAATCGACTAGGCAACGAACAATCTAGACTTTCCGCCCTGTTGCTTTTCTATTTATAGCTCTCGTGATCCTATAAACCCGAGTCTTGGAGGTCTTATCTTAACTCACCGCAGCAGTTACAATTCTGAAGTGAAATTCGTCAAGACCTCTGGAACTCTGGAAACGAGCTTAAAGATTATGAGACCGTTTTCATTACGAACATTTTGAAGAAAAACATCAGAAATTTTGAAATATCATGAAATGATCTAGGCCAGTAGATTTTTTGATGACACGGACGGACGGACTTGGAAGGTTTTTCCTAAATCAATGCGTTTCGCGTGTGCCTCGGAGCGTTTCTAATAATAGGGGATCGGACTACTTTTTTTAATTTATAAATCCAAACTTGTTAGTTTCTGCTATCGAACACTAAAAGAATTTTTGTTCTATCTTAAAAATTGACTGAGTTATAAAGGTTTGAAATTCAAGATTAGACAGAGAGGCACATACCCACTTGTGACGTCATTTTTTAGTAACGCCATATAATCTCCATACAAATTGTTATTGAAAGAGTCAGACATTATTGAAACTTTAAAAAATCACTGTAAATTCGTTTTTCAACCGATTCTGTTTTTTTCTTCGCGAATCGTGTGCTACTAATCTATATTTTAAAAACAATTCATAAAATATGGTGAACAGTCCGATCCCGGTCGATTTAATTACAGCAGTTGCTGATAGTGCGGTTTTTGTATACTGTGCGCTACAGCAGCTAACGAGTTTCCATGCACGTTAATTACCTAACATTGTTTGCGATGAAAACCAGTAGGCACTGCAAGAAAAGCGAATCTGGACGCATTCCTGTTTTCCAGTTGGAATGGAATACATTTTCTACCACATTGAATGTTACTATTGCATAAAATAAATAAATTACATGTCATTTAAAAGTCCTAACGAAGCTTCCTTTATTAATAGATCTAAAAATAAACGTTTAGGCACAAAATTGGTATTTTATGGTAGCGTATTTTGTAGTTTAGGGGTGATAGTTATTTTGTAGTGTAGGGGTATAGCATCTGCTATCACAACAGCTTCCGTTCAGTGTCTAAAAATCGTAAAAAAAGCACAAGAAAGTTGTAAACAGCTGTATAAAAGAAAAGATTGCATCAGCAATTTTATTCCCTACGCGTAACTTGAGTAGAGGCGGTCACGCGAGCGGCGCTGATCAGATCAGGGCTCCACGATCCAGCTGGTCATCGACGGGTAATCAATCTCTTCAACCCTTATCCATTTCCGCACCGTTGTTTAAGTTGAGTAGACTATCAAGTGGTTATGTAGTCTTGGTAATTATCTGACAATGGGTTAGTTAGCTAGCCCTATATATTTAATTTAATTATATGAAAATACAATCAAACTTATAACCAAACACAAAGGGTGCAACAAACACTTAATCAAGTTTGTCTGTACACCCAAAACATATACACGACATACATTAGTTGTAGAAGGATGCTGAAAAAATAAATAGAAGTAGAAAATAGCAGGGATGTGCGCAAATAACAATTTTTAGTCTTCTAAGTACTTATTTTTAATCACCTCTGTGTAACTAAAAACTTAAACTAACTAAAAACTAAACTGAATAAATAAACTAAACAATATACAAAAAATGCGGAATAACTTACCAGACCATCGCGCTCCTCTTGAAATGGCGCTGCTGGTAGGATTAGAACCTTCATCACAGAAAGGGACTTGATCGAAGATTAGATAGAACACGTTCCAAAGGTAAACTAATTTTTGTTGTCGCGCCGACGCAAACCTGTTTTTCTGTCGCGTCTAAACAGTTTACTGTCGCTAGCACGCTCTCTGTGGTTTTGTGGCTAAAATAATCGTATAATATCACGTAATATTTATCAATATACCTTTACCTAGTAATAAAGTTTGACTGCTTATTTTCACTCACAAAAAGAACAGGAGTACTTCAGTCGAGCGAGCCAGTGCCGATCAGATGGAAGCTCCATAATCCATCATCAAAGGGTAATCAATCTCCCTCGAGCACGAGTCTAGATATTTCCTTTAATAAGAAGATCGAGTTGTTGAAGTAGTGCTGGTAGTTGGCCAGGAGACATCTAATTTGGAAATTTTAAAAATTGTACGTAATAAATAAATTTTCATTAAAAATCCTTTTAAACACAAGCGTTGGGGAGTTCTTTTCGTGAGGAGACTATCCTGGCTGCTGGACCAGGTTAATAGGGAATATGCGTAAAAAATATTTGTTTTTTTCATAGTTCATCTGAAAGTATACAAAAATAGAATAATGACAGTCAAAACAGAATCGAAAAACAAACTGGATACAACATTACTAAACAAATATAGATGTCCTCCTTACAAAAACAAAATTTTCTATGGCGGATGTACGTCCCGCGTGACCACTGACGTCACAGGTTCCGAGCAAGATAATTGAAAAAATATTTTTCATGTGTTTATCTGAAACTTAAAATATTTCGATTAATGAATTTAAAAAAAGATGTGCAAATTCCCTATTCTGTAATTTTTGTGTATGATCGTCAGAACTGAAAGTACTCGTACATGCAAAACCAAGTCGCAAGTTGACAGGAAGTAGATCTGATCCAAACGCACACACACACAAACACACACACACACACACACACACACACACACAATCCTGAAGTTAAATATACTTATATAAGCTTGTAAATATCAATTTTTGTTTCAGAAACAGGAATCACACAGCCGAGGATTCAAACAAGAATAACAACGAACCGGAGGTGCTCGACAACCGACCAAAATTATTGCAAAAGGTAAGGAACTATGAAATTTCCTCCAAGAAAGTTGTGGCCCATTGATGTACTAGGTAAAAAGGCGTAGATAAGTCATACGCGCTCAAAAAGCGGCACACCAAAAGTTGGCTAATTAGCCAACCTGAACTTAGTCACGCATCGCTTTGTCTCTTTTTCGCACTTATGCTTAGACTTGCCGTCCTTGTGTAAGTTTTGTGCCATTGTAAAACACCGTTTGCCTTGTTAGTGACCTATCTACGCCTTTTTACCCGACTGCTTTAGAAGGAGGGTTATGTTTTTCGAGTGTATGTATGTATGTATGTATGTATATTTCTTTGGCACGCTCTACAGCCTAAACGGCTTGATGGATTTTAGCTAAAGAGGTATCGTTAGATTCGTCTTACTGGTGAGAGTGACACTGGGTACATCAAATTTATAAAAAAACCAAGATGGCCTATTTTTGGCGCCAAAAGTATTAAATTATTCATGCAGTCGGGTTTTTTGTTTTTTTAATAATAGTGGTTATTACTTATAATCATTGTTGTGGCCGGTCAAATTAAGCTTGAGGTGTTTGGTCTACATAGCTCTTTCAGTCCAGAATGTTTTCAGTTTGTACAGCTTGTAGTTCACCCCGTGAAGGATATGAGCGTGAGCGTGACCGAATAGATAGATAGATAAAGCGTTTATTTGATACTGCAGACACATACATAACAAAATTAAAACTAGTATTTAATATGAATATCGTAACATAACCTGACACACCAGGTTATGCATGTGTGCTGCGGCAGTGCAAAAAGGTCGTAGCTCATCGTCGATACATACTCAGAGAGCAGATATTGCTGATTTTCAGCCACAACCCAGAGAAACACGGACGCGGCGACAAGTTAAATTGATCGTTTGTTGATGTTGTATATATGTATATATAAATGTTGTATATATTTCTATTTATATATAAATGTACACACAGGCATACTAATAAAATTATAATGTCTTATGCATGCAAACAAAATTAAATAATAGAAGTTATAATAGGTATCAAAAAATTATTGTACGGGTCAGGTTTTGTAGTGTTTGTTCATTGCTACGTTGTTGTAGCGTAGACACGGCGTAGTTAATTGCTACGACGCGCCTCCCTCGCTCATATTATTGTAGAAGATAAATAATGCTGTTATTAAATGTAATACCTATATACTCTTTCTAAAAAGAGCTTTTGAGATTGTACACAAGTAAAAATATGACGCAAACGGATATTTTATTTATTACTAAGAATCGAAAGATTTGTAGCAGTTTAAACTGCTACGCCGTAGTGGAATTTTGTTACGATGTAGAAAAAAAATGTACCCGACTAATTTCGTAACGAGACTACCTTTTAAATTCTTTCGAAGTATGTACAAACCAACTTACAAACTCACGTACAAATAACCGGCCAAGCACGTGTTGGGCCACGCAAAGTGTAAGGTTCCGTAGTTGTCCAATACAGTTTAAGACAGTTAACATTCATCAAAATATTTTTCTATAATATTTATAGTACCAAATTTCTTGCGTGGATGGGCAAACAGACAGACAGACAGACGGACATGGCAAAACTATATGGGTTTCTTTTTTACTACGAAACCCTAAAAAAGTAAAAACTAGACACCATTTCGGCTTCATTGGCGATTTTCTCAGAGTAACAAAAGACGATCGATGCGCGAAGCGACGCGCTTCAAATCTTTGGTAACTTTACAAAAATAACATAATTTCGTGATTCAAATTGTTATTTGACTTTTCAAAGCAATCTTCAATGGTAATCATTGTTTTCCTTTCGGACCACTGTGTGTTGCCGTATATTTCTGATTTCAAGTTTATTAATGCCATATTTTGGAAAAAGAAACACATCGACCAGACCTCGTCTGATCGTAAACGGCTCTCTCAAATGCTACGCCGTAGCAGGAAATTGGCTACGACCTACAAAGACGTAGAAAATGTAACCGAATAAATCCACGTAATGAAAAATCCAAAATGACTAAATAAACCCTGCTTTCCAGTCAATAAGAGTTAGAGAATATTTCTCAGGTCACGTCAAATAGTAACCTGAGAAGTGTTTACCGTGTCTAAAATTCAAAATTCAAAATCATTTATTGTAAGATTGTGGTAAAATCTAAGGGATGGTACATTTTCTTCATCTCATACAATGTATGATATAAGAAGGTGAGAGCATTTTTCTTCCCACATTTGTTGGCCGAGCAAAAGTTATAACGCTCAGAAATAACCCCGGAAGCAAAAGTTATAAGTATCAGAAATAACTCCGGAAGCAAAAGTTATAAGGTCAGAAGTAACCCCGGAAGCGAAATTTATAAGGATCAGAAATAACCCCGGAAGCAAAAGTTAAAGAATCAGAAATAACCCTGGAAGCAAAAGTTATAAGTATCAGAAATAACCCCGGAAGCAGAAGTTAGAGCAGTACGATATGAAAAGCCTTATATTGCTGACGTAATGATGCTATATCCTACTTCCTATTGAAACTTAACTGTAAGTAGGTATAGGTGCGAAGTTTCTTCATATTTCACATCACACTAATATTATAAATGTGAAAATTTATTTAGATATTTGGATGTTTCGCGCCTTAACTACTGAACGGATTTGGATGAAATTTGGAATGGAGATACTTTGTACCCTGGACACATAGGATACTTTTTACGGAGAAATCCAACCCCCACCCGCGGCGAGCGTAGCCAGCCAAAACTCAAAATTTATTAATTTGTTGTAACGTACCTAAAAGTTTTCTTATTAAGCTCTTGTTAGGCAATATTTCTTGTTTTAAGAAGATCCACTGTTTTTTTCTTTTCCACTGGCTTATACCTATATAACAAACAACAAAAATGCCGAGTAACAAAACTAAATAAATATACCTAGGTTAGATTTGTATCATAATTCGATGTCAGACTGTATAGAGTAGAGGTTCTTTTTAATTGGCAAGCCTTAAAAAGATTAATCTGCGGGTTTGAGCGGTTGAAGGAAGCAATTATAGCGCCCGCGACGGGCCCGGGAGCGTCTTCAATTCAAGGGCGGAGCGGCCTTGACCCGCCTCACTAGCCCACTAGCGAAACCCTCGCCATCCCCATCACGAAGAGGAAATGGCTGAGTGAGGGGCGGCACCCCATTATAAATGGAACCACAGTCATAATATTAGAGAGCTTTTTTATGAGTTCTTAGTGTTTGCGTTTGTGTTGGCATTGAGTTCTGGGAGCATTTTGATTTCTAGGAGATTTGATAAAAATTATTGATAGAAATCATATATAAGAAATGCAATCGAGAGTAAAACAAATGCGGTAAATAGTAGCCTAATTAAAAAAGAAAACACTGAGTTGTTGCTGCGTGAAAGAAGGAAGACAAATCTTCTGAATTTGTAGTATAATTCAAAATACTAGACGCTGTATTGTTGAGCCTTAAGACCTTTCACCAACCCGCACTGGGCCAGCGTGGTTGACTAAGGCCTAATCGCCCTAATTCAGCCTACGCTCGAGCCCCTCGGTGGGGACTGTAGCGTTGTGTTACGCTTCGGAGTTCGAAACTTTTTTCGTGTTTTTCTCAGTTTTTTTTCTTTTCCTAATTTCTAATTTTGAATTCGATTTTGAAAGGCTTTTGGTTGGTTTTGTTTTTTTTGGCATTCAATTTCTTGACTCGTTATTGAGCTGTCGTGTATGTGCTGCACTTTTTTAAAATTATGTGCAAATTCAATTTTGAATATAAATATTGTAATAAATATTGTTTAAAAAGTCAAAAGCTTGTTAAAGCCGCTTCTTGAAGCATTGTTTGTGTGGGAGCAGAGGAGAGCCATCCATAACTGACAGCCTTGTGGACAGGGCATCAGGTTCGAACGCGAACCCTCGTGAGCGAACGGACCTAGCCGAGTCGTCGGAGTCTGGCGCACTGGACCTGAGGTCGCTTCTGTGGTCGCGCGAGTGCCTGATCCCGGCTGCAGACCCACCGCTACATTGGTAACCTGGGCTTTGGTGCCTTGGGGATTGCAGCAGTTGCACGTGCGGACTTTCAAGACCTACGGCTGGAAGTTTGGTTTTAGTTATAAGTGTACCTGTTTTACGTATTTTTAAAACGAACATTTTAAACTCAGTTAGGAACATCTTGTGAACCTTGAGGAACAACTTGTGTGTGTGATTTGTGCGTTGCAAGTTTGGTTTGTTATTTCCTAAATTCAAACCGGCTCTCCACGCCACCGTCAACCATTCTTGGAAAAAGACTTTTGGTACTAAACGTTTGACTCCTTACTTAGTCTATAGTTTTGTTGCGCAACGATTCCAACGGGCACTATTTACTTCTCTATCCTTGAACTTACACCTGTTGAACTTACACTAATTTTGGGGAACTCTTAGTCTTCAATTCTAAATTATTTTTGTTATATTAGTCATCTTCTACCGTGTTTCCGTTCTTTGTTTTCTGTTTTTTGTTTGTGTTCTATTTTGGTAAGTATCTTTTTATCAAATCTTGGCCTTTTTACCCTTTTTAGGGTTCCGTAGCCAAATGGCAAAAAACGGAACCCTTATGGATTTGTCATGTCTGTCTGTCTGTCTGTCCGTCCGTATGTCACAGCCACTTTTTTCGGAAACTATAAGAACTATACTGTTGAAACTTGGCAGGTAGATGTATTCTGTGAACCGCATTAAGATTTTCATACAAAAATAGAAAAAAAACAATAAATTTTGCGGGTTCCCCATACATAGAACTGAAACTCATTTTTTTTTTTATCAAACCCATACATGTGGGATGTCTATGGATAGGTCTTCAAAAATGATATTGAGGTTTCTAATATAATTTTTTTCTAAACTGAATATTTTGCGCGAGAGACACTTCCAAAGTGGTAAAATGTGTGTCCCCCCCCGTAACTTCTAAAATAAGAGAATGAACCGAACGAGGGGATAAAACTAAAAAAAAAATATGATGTACATTACCATGGAAACTTGGTTTGAACGAGATCCAGTAAGTAGTTTTTTTTAATACGTCATAAATCGTAAATCGTAAACCGCGGCTACTATCTAGTCGTTACACGAGCCAAGTCAGTGACCTTTGGCGGTTCTATAACACTGACACTAGGGTTTGTGAGGTCGGTTGTCGACTTTACAACCCACACGATGAAGAAGAAGAACCGCGATTTACCTTTCATTAAATCAACCAATTCAAATGTAAAAAAAAAAGTTACAACGAACTACAAGAACTTTTATGTTACTTGCTGCTACGGAACCCTTCATGGGCGAGTCCGACTCGCACTTGGCCGCTTTTTTTATAAGTCTAAATTATATACGTGTAAAGTAGTACTTCTTGGCTTTTTATTTTTAACACTACAGGACGTATATGAGCTGTTGACGAATTTTTGGCCTTTAGGCATCAAAAATCATCCTGATCATCGTCTCTGGAAATAATATAAGTAATTAATTCCTACAGACCGATGTGTCGCTGCAGATGTAGCCATTTGTAGTAATTGCGGCACAAGTTCCACCCGAGTTTTTGCCATTTAAATGTCGCCTTGTGACCTATAAAGCCCCCGAATCCCCACCTACGCTTTGAGGTAGCAAAAGGTCTTTTCGTAAAAAACAAAGATTTGGTACACTTTTTTTTTATGTTGTATGGGTTTGCTCTTGATCCCGATCCAGCCCGAGAGCAGGGATGGGATCTACGATGTAGCGAGCTTACCCAGAAGGAGCCTATTCACTCTGGCTTTAAAGAGAGTCGGGTTTATGTACTCGGAAACACAGACGCCGGCAGGAGATGACACTACTACTATTAATTTAGACACGTTTTCTGTTATTTGTTAGTTTTTGAATTAGAAAGGAGAGCTCATTGATACTAAGATCTCTGTGTCAGACTCGAATTTTTACCAAGCTCATTTTTAAAAACATTTATCACTTTTAAGTGGGCGAGGAGGCTCCAAACCGCCCTTAATCACGTGTACCCGTTTATTGTAGACTTTATATATCTACATAGTAATTAATTGATTTCAAAATTCAGAAACATTACTAAATTACCTTCTGAACGAAGGTCGTGGGATTCGTACCCACGACCTTCGTTCAGAAGGTAACGACCCTAGTCTCCGCTACACCACCGCTACGACGCTCATACGTTATCTAAGTATTCCATGCTCTTATCGTTAAAGAGACACATTTTAGAAAACGACTTTCAGATTTGATATTATATTTTTGCAATATTCTTTTTTTCGTGTGTGCAGTATACAGACCTTACAGGTAAAGCGGCGCGACGCTACTTAGAAATTACAGCATAATACTAAAATTATCAGCAATAAAAGATCTACTATTTGTCAACAGAAATTGTTCGTTACAAATACATAATACAAAGTAATTTACTTGCAAAAATCGATGTACAATGTTTTATAATACCGTCGGGCCCTGCACCCGTATCGCGGAAGCCCAAAAAATAAATTATTACATTTGTTGTACTCAGAAAGGTATAAAACAGTAAAACTGTACATGCAAAAGATTTAATTGTACGATTAATAAGATGAGTAAATTATGTGTTAAATAATTTCTTTCTTTTCAATAAATAAATAAATTTTTTATTCGTTTAAAACATGGTAACATAAAAGGTGGCATGTCACATATTAAGAGGGCGTATCACATATTTCGCCTGACTGAGGCATACGAATATAAACATAAACAATACATGCATATTTTTAAAAGTCTACTTACAGTTTTACAGTATCTATGTCATAACATTAAATTAAATATAACTTAAAGAAAATTTAAAATATGTTAAATAGGCCTGTGTCGTAAATTTCAAAAATGGCTTATTTCGTTAGTTTAGTACCTGTATTACCCCAAAAAAATAATATTTCATGATAAAAATTATATTTAAAACACATATTTTAAGTTTTAAGAAAATATTTTTAATCTGGCGTAAAAACACAAGAAAGTGTCATGGCGTCGTGAATGACGTCACATAGTGGCAAACGATTGTGTTCACTTGTGCTGTTGTATGAAAAAGCTAACCAAGCGTCAAAACGTTCTGATTGACGTTCACAGCGGAGGGGCCAGGGGGGGTATTTATTTGATTTTAATTTGTAAAAATAACAATAATCATTAATTTTTATGTGGAATTATTTCGGTTTTCCCTGTTTAAATATTACAATTTACGTCTAGAAACATTCATCCATTGATTTCATTGTTAGTTGACACAAGCCTATTATCAATTTCAATAATAATAACAATGCATTACAATTTAATAATTACAAACAAATGAATTTAATGTCAGTATCTATTTATTCTATTATTACGTCATTCATGCCGTGTGGTGACGGCAGAGTAGAATACATTTGTCACCAACCCCTACTCTTCCCGTGGGTGTCGTAAGAGGCGACTTAGGGACTACACATTGAACAGGGAACGGGCAGCAGCGCTCTCTGATACAGTAACCTTTTAATCTGCGATCTCCAACCCGCCTGCCAAGCGTGGAGATTATGGCAAAACCCTCCACTTAAGTGGAGGAGGATCACAGTTCAGCAGTGGACTGTAACGGGCCGTTGATTTTGATTTTGACGTCATTCATGTCAATAAACTCCTTGATAGAGTAGAATTTCGTTCATTTTACATGTATAGTAGGGGGAAGGGTAGTTATGTATTTGGGATCGCGACCTTATTTACGGCCGGCCGGCCGCCGCCGGGTAGAAATGAAGAGTTATCGCGCGTTGCTCCCCGACGATCCATCACCGACAAACGCCTCAGTAATACTGCAGCTCATCATCCATCATAGTGTGGAGCCGGCTGGAAACGGGTGGATATTTCAATATCCACACATTAGTATAAATATCTTCTATCTTCTATATAATAAAAATTAATTGCGGTTCGTTAGTCTCGCTAAAACTCGAGAACGGCTGAACCGATTTGCCTAATTTTAGTCTTGAAATATTCGTGGAAGTCCAGGGAAGGTTTAAACGGTAAAAAAAATTGGGTAGGGTAGGTGTAGGGTAGGTGTAGGATAGGTGTAGTGTAGGGTAGGTGTAGGTTAGGTGTAGGGTAGGTGTAGGGTAGGTGTAGGTGTAAGTGTAGGGTAGGTGTAGGTTAGGTGTAGGGTAGGTGTAGGGTAGGTGTAGGTGTAGGGAAAAATGGCATCTTACTAGCTGTCCGCTCGAGGCTACGCTCGCTTTGTGTAAGCTTTTCCGTGGGAGATAAATTTTTCCCGTAAAAAGTATTCTATCTAACCCAGGTAACAAAACAAACTATCTCCATTCCAAATTTCATTCAAATCCGTTTAGTACTTTAGGCGTGTAAGCGGAACAAACATCCAAACTCACTAACTACTTTATATTAGTGTGATGTGATGTGTTTTTTGTAATATCTTTTATAGGCGCTAGATAGCATTATGCTTTACGTTAAATGAACACGTGCGTGATGTTGTTTGTTTTTAAAGAGTTTTAAATAAGACTGCACTCATTTTCACTGTAGACTTCATTGAATAGTTCGTCAATAATTCAAACTACATCAAAGTAGAAATCGTAAAGTTACTCATAAACAAAAAGGTCATTCATGCTTCAAACAAAAAAAAAACATTTAATTTTATTCTCTGAAACCATTTAAAGAACTCTAGAGATAGATATTTTAGATAGATAATGGTGTCGATTCAGCATACGCCCAACTAAACTAAACTAAAAATTAGTCCTGTCACTTTCTATCATTTTTAATTGAAAAAGGACCGAAGATCATCGGTTTTGTTTTTGTCTTTGACTTCACGGCTAATTAAAAATGATAGAAAGTGACAGGACTAATTTAGTTTAGTTGGGCGTATGCCGAATCGACACCAATATATCTTCATTCGCAGTTCACCGACATTGAAAACTCATAGCCTTAGCTCGTAGCGCTCTACGACGCGACGTAGCTGTAGAGCTGTAGCTCGTAGTGGCTCGTAGCAAATATCTACAAAAGACTATAAATACGTATGTACCTATATAGGGTTGCACGTAGTATCCCAACTAAACTAAACTAAAAATTAGTCGCGTAGCGTAGCGTATAATTTATTACAAGAACCATAAAAGACATACATATATTATATATTTGGCTTGTATTGAATAAAATAAAAGCACTCACAGTCTAAAGTCAGATTTTAAGACTTGCCTGGGCTGGTGCATAAGTTGCATTCTAGTTTTTGTTTTCACTTCCAGACAGCATGGAAAATTGGAATTATAAAAATATAAAATAACTACCAAATGTTCTAATACTATTTAAAAAATGCTATACCTATCTACTATCTATCCAATATTTTTTTATCGTGTTACGTACTGTTATTGAATAATATGAACACATCTTTATTCGTAGTTCGTAGACATGAATGAAATATTGAGAAGGCGTAGCACTCTACGACGTAGCAATAAAACTATAGCTCGTAGCAGGACGTAGCAAACAGTTACAAAATTCATTGGTCAAACATGAAGAATGTAGCAAGTAGCCGAAGTAGAAGTACTACATACACAGTTGGCTTGCCTTGAGGAATTAAGCAGTTAGTACAACAGACAGACAATATATTTAGATAGACATTTCAACGGGATTTTGTCCCATTATCATAAACATGAAAACAGTACAAAGTCCAAATCTGTTTTCTACTTTATGATGACAAACTAACGTTCTAAGTATCAGGAAAACTAAACAACGCTATTTGAAACGTTCTGATGAAAAGCACTTATGAGAAGAGTTTAAGGAAAAAAGGAAAAATGTAACAAGGTGACCGTTTCTAGCTCAAAGACTAAGTCTAGTGCTAGGGCTGCCAGCAATGGGTTTATTAAAATATCGACTGAGGGGGGTTGTATATCACAACAAAACAAGAACAAATTGATAAAAGACAGACAATTCTAATTGGCAGATTGACATTAGAAAGGCTCAGAACACCAACCTTACTAATCTTATCTAATAGGTAAAAAAATAAAAAAAAAAAAATATCAATAAAAAAAACTTTGATTCAACATTCATTTTTTTATTGTAATTTTACAATTTAAGGTGGTATGGTCAATTAGTAGGATTTGTTAGCCATCTGTCTGATACGTCGTCTCGTCTAACTAAACGGTTCGTCCATTATACGATGTGTACTATTTTTTTTTATATTTTAACATACAGAGCACCAAACTTTTTTTGCTTCGGAATCTCGGAGCACTCGGAAGTTATAAAATGCACTTTTTCCCATCAACCCTACTTACCAGTCGGTCTAGAAATAGCCATTAGGTACTTACCTATAGCCTCTAGCTAGCTAGTTCAAGTGTTCAAGCTGAAAGGAAGTCGGAAATAAACCTCAGATAAACAGAGGTACAGGACTTGTACCTAATAGTATACGTCCTTCAATGCTTTAAGTTTAGTAAGGAATAACTAAATCTCTCACTCAATTTTCCATAATATACTGATAATCCAATCTGTGGGGGCATATGAAAGCATTTGCTTTACAAAAGGTGGAGTAAAAGCTGTTTTGACATTATGTTGTTTAGGCTGTTTAGGTATGTTTACCTAATTATTTAGTACATAAGACATTTTCACAAGGGTGGTAATGTGAGTATAAATGGTGTAGTTAAAGTAGCAGTGTTACGAAGAAGAAAAAAATACTCGTTGGTTGTCACACTGGGATTGAAAAACAGGGTCCATAACTAGAACCCGCTTAAAGTATAACAAGTTGATTAGTAACCCTCTCGTCTTGGTAACACTCATGAATCTGTTAACCCAAACGAATTAACCTAACAGGAGCGAAAGCATAACAGACAAAATTGTGTGTGTTAATAAGTGTGGTTAACACCATTGTACGCTATGCGCGCACTGGCGACTTATGTCGCGGCGACAGTATGTCTCTCTCGTTAAGTTTACTTGAGTGCGAAAGAGAGGCACATAGTGTCTCGAGAGACAAATGTGTCTGTGTGTGTGTGTGTGTGTGTTGTTGCGCGCATAACGTTAATAACGCTAACGCGCTGTTGCCAATTGTACATTCGCGTCTTTGATCACAAAATTCGCGTAATAACAAAAAAAATGCATCTTCCCCGGCTCGCGGGCGGCAGCGGGTGGCGCACAGTAGGCTGAATTTAATAAATCGTTATCATAGAAAAAAATTGTGGAATATCGACCTGATTTTTTTTATACGATTGATGTGACCATTCCTGGCAACTTTTATTCTTATATAATTTGTCGTAAAGTTGATACTATTCGAGAAAAAATGGTCTAGTTTTGTTTTTTGTATGGAGGATTAAACATCTTATTTTATATCTTAAAATGTATTAAAGTTTTAAATTTGTGGTTTAGATACAGTACAGTCCCCATCATTCGCCACTAAGAAAAAAATAAAACAACCGCGGTCACTTGCGTACTTACGAGAGTAATAAGACAGACAAGTTTGCATATTTTTTTCATCAAAATAACTGAAGTTCATCGTTTTTCTTTTTCTTCGTTCATGTCTTATATTATTTTAGTGTAATTTAGCCTGTAATTAATTATCTCTGCCTGTAATTAATTGTATTATCGATACTTTTTACTGATTTGTGGGATCAATTTGAAATGAAAGTTCTTTAGGCAATGTTTAATAAATGTACATTGTTACTGTAAATAAGTCATAAATAATAGGGTTGTATTACTTATTTAAGCTCGCAACAAATGAATCATCAAATAGGTACTTATAATAGAAAATATTGTGATATTGCAAAAACAAAATATTACTCAGATTTAATAGAAGTTTAACCAAACCACACTAGGCCAGCGTGGTCGACTAAGACCTAATCACTCTAAATCAGGGTAAGCTCCAGCCCCTCGGTGGGGACGTATATGAGCTGTTGATGATGAATAGAAGATTTACACATTTCTACTCAAAACTTAAAAAATTGTATAGTCTGAGTTAGTTCTAAATTCAAAACGAGTATAAAATAATAAGTATAGTTTTTTGTACGACGCTGTAGTAAGCGCTATTCCAGGTGAAATATCCCAGGAAGACCATATAAAGTTAACACAAGAAACTCATCACGATTTACTCCCTGAGACAATTCAGCTATTACAAGTAGACTCTGAAAGTTATGTCTTTGAAGAAGAAGAGACCACAGTGACGGAATTTGAAAATTTGCCAGACTCACTCGAGATAATGGGATCAGGAATGTAGGTAGAAACAGCCTTCTCTCAGGACTACCACAAAACAGTCTTTTTCAGGGCTACCGCTAAACAGTCCTTTTCAGGGTTAAAATAAAACCGCCCTTTTTAGGGCTACAACATAATAATATGTTTTGAGTGGACTAAACGATCTGTTTTTGCAAAAGCAAAACCATTTTTTATTATATACTTAGGTACTTGATGACTTATCTTTTGCTCACTTAAAAAGGTAACACAACCTTATTATGACTTATACACACTAATATCGCACATGCAACAAAAAATGGCTAAAACCATCCACTTCAATTTAATTCATCCCACAAATCAGAAAATGTATCTATCTATAACACCATTAATTACAGGCAGAGGTAATTAATTACGGGCTAAATTACATTAAAATAATATAAGATATAATACAAAAGATGAACTTCAGTTATTTTTAAGATAAAAATATACAAACTTGGCTGCCTTTTAAGTCGTAAGGCTGCAGGTGACCGCTGTTGTTTTATTTTTTTCTTGATGGGGAATGACGGGGACTGTACTGTACGTGGGGCATAGTGAAAGTCTCTGGATCTGGCCACTTGCAATAAATGAATGAAAAAACAATTAGAATTCGAAAATGTTTTTTTTTTGTACTTACATGTTACTTTTTAATTTGCAAGACTATCATTTGTTTTTTCATTGTGAAGTCTTTTCGATTGTTTTGTCGCTATAAAAATGAACTTAACTCGTATATATTTTCGTTCAATTATTTTTTATGATTTTCGTTGTGGCTTACGTCAACAAGAGAGTCACCAGAGACTTCTATTGGCATATGGTGATGAAGCACCATGTCGCAGCTCTGTGTATTCGTGGTTTGGAGAATTTAGACGTGGATGTGATCATCTCCATGACGAGGTACCATGACGGTCGGCCGGCGACTGCGGTTACAGACAGAGTTTAATATTGACATCGTACGACAACTTATTGAAACTGACAAAAAAAAATACTTGCCAGCAATTTTGTTCTTTGTTACACATTGGAATGAGCCTAGTGCAAAACATTTTACATGTGCATCTGAAGGTTCGGAAGCTTTGCACTCGATGGATACCACATGACTTAACGGAGGACCAGATACGACTGCGCGTCCGGTAGTGGTGCCGTAAAATGAAAAAAAAAAGTTTAACGGAGAACAGTCATTGGCTGTCTACCTATAGGTATATAATATCGTGACAGGTGACGAAGCTTGGGTGTACTGCTTTGTATCCGTAAATAAAAGCCAGTCGGCAGAGTGGGTCTTTTGAAGATTTGCCGACGAAAGTTAAGAAATGTCGAAGCATTGGTTAAAAAATTGTTGCTTCTTTTTTCGGCAAATCAGGACATTACACAGTGACGTTTGAAGATCAAAGGACAATGACTGCAGATTGGTACGTCAACGCTTGCTTGCTTGCGTAGAAAAAGTTTACGAAAAGCGTCTTCGAGAATGTCCACCTTCACGATGATAACGCATCCTCACATTCCGCTAAGGTAACAGAAGCCTATTTGAAAGCTTCAAATGTGGAACTGATGACGCATCCGCCTTACAGCCCGCACCGCGCACCCTGCGACTTCTTTTTGTTTCCAAAAATTAAAGACAAACTTAGAGGCACATGTTTTACGAGCCCTGAATCGGCGGTGAATGCGTTCCATGATGCTATTGAAGAAGTCTAAAAAAGACTGGTCCATCTGTTGTGTACAGTGGTTTCAGCGAATGCAAAAATGCATTAAATGCGAAGGGAATATACTTTGAAAAACAATAAATGTATTGAAGTCTTATATTCGGCATTTCTCCACTAAATGGAAAATCGCTGTCCCAAGCTAATTTTATGTAATAAATCTTAAAATTTATCAGTTTTTTGTATCAATATCGACATAGTATTGAGTATTCTTGGCACGCCACAGCTTATTTAGTAATTTAAAAATGGAATATTCGAATAAATGAACCTCAAACCTCTCAAAACACAGTCTCCTGGTACGTCCCTTTTCCAGAATTACAAATCTTGTTACAAATATTTATTTTTTTGCCGTTGATAATTGAATAAAAAATATGCAAATACATTAACAAAAACAGTAAGCTTGTTTAAACATCACAATTATATTTTTACAATAAATTTTTGATCAAGATAATGTTAATGTGCGAATGCTGTCCGCAAATTATTAAAACAGTCCCCTGTTAAAACTTTAAAACCGTGCAAAAGTTAAATTTAGTTTTGGTGCGAAGCATTTAGATTGAGAAACGGTACGCAATCGGTGTGAAGTTCGTTCGGTTGTGTAGCTAAGCGGGCAGCCACCACACCATTTTGTTTAGTGCTACTACTGCGTCAGCTGGTGAACCACGCGTCTCGCCGTTAGTGAAAACAGTCCACTGGTAAGCCTTTTTTACTATTTTAAGAGTTAATAACGACAATTTGTTTAAAATAATTGATCATCTAGTATGTAGCCACATCTGTTTCATTTATCTGAATATTTTTAAAAGATATTGTTTTATTAAGTATTTATGTAAAAATTACAGTCCCCTGGCCAACAGTCCCCTGTCATTTCACAGTACAATGAAACATTTGGGAATAAAATTTCTGCGAAAAGACAAGATAGTATATTTTTAACAATTATAAAGACTGACTTTAGTGTCATACAATTTGTCTCAAAAATACTATTAAACTAAGAAGTTGATTTTGTTAAGTTTAACGCAACTGTCATTAGGCTTAAGAAAAGTCACTATAATAAGTAAGATTTGTTTTAATACTGTTGATTTATTTAAAAAATATACATATTTAAGAATGGCTAAGAAAAATAAAGACTTTGAAACAAAAATACTAATTGTTTTGTCCATAAAACATTTCCCTTGATGGTTACAACAGTCCCCTGTCACGGTTTTGCAAAAAATCGTTAATAACTCAAAAATCAAGATGAAAATGTGTGGGCTTTTTTAAGATATATATTGAATTTACTATTGCCCTTCATTTTATTAACAAACATTCTCAACATTTAATAAAATTACTTCAGGACAGTCTTGTATGGACGAGTTTCCAAATAGCAGAGAAACACCCATTTATCAGAATTCAGAAACATTCAATACGCCCTAAGTATCCAAGCCACAAACTTAATACTTTAATACATTTTAAGATAAAAAATAAAACGTATATCCTCCATAAAAATAAAAACCAGAGCATTTTTTTCTCGAAAAGTATGTACTTTACAAGAATGAAAGTTAACAGGAATGGTCATATCAATCGTATAAAAAAACCAGGTCGATATTCCACAGTTTGTTTCTATGATAACGATTTATTAAATCCAGCCTACTGTGTGGCGCATGGCGGCGGTGCAGGCGGCGCGGCGGCGGGAGCGAGAGGGGAATCCATATCTAGGCCCAACGCACACCGAGCGCGGCGCGACGAAGATACTGAGAAGTCAACAATTTAAATTAAACCCTAATCCCTATCTTATAAGGTTGAAAACACCAGGCGAAGATAAATAAGAACAAGCGGCGCACGCGGAGCCACGAGAGTCAGCGCGCGCGAACCTTATAAGATAGGGATTAGGGTTTAATTTAAATTGTTGACTTCTCAGTATCTTCGCCGCGCCTCACTCGGTGTGCGTTGGGCCCTAGAGTTTGTGCGACGCGCGAGTCGCGCGACGTTGCCATACTTACTTTGTAATGAAGCAACCAACAAGCAACAATGAGTGTTAACCACAGATACGTGGGTTAACACTTTCATTCTGTTATAAAATCATTCTGTAACCAATAGTTTACGTTTTGCTGACACTATCCTCTATATTTACAGTGTTAAAAACCTTTGTGCGGGTTACTGTTTACGTCCCTGCACACTGGTATTACAACTTGGTGTGACGTGGAGTCGGGCATGAATAAAAATCCAAGTTTACGATATTCCGAAGAAAAGGCGCGAGCCGCTATCTTGAATTGAATGCATTTGAAAAATATTTATTTTATATTTTCGTTTCTAGCGGCCTGTACTGTAAAATATAGTTTAGTTAGCAAAATGCCTGCCAACTACTTTGATTACAATCTTGATTATAAAGTGCAGCGAAAGTTAAAGTAAAATGCATAATTTCTAACACGGCAAAGACCACATGCACTTTGACAATCTTGAAAGGTCAAGAAAAACCTCAACAACAAGAAAAAAACAACAAAAATTGTTCGAAGTAAAAATAAATAATCGAACGTTCCGACTTTCTTTCTACAACTCATTAATTCAAAATGGCCGTAAACTGGCACTTCTCAATCCTTCTGTTCTGTTTTAAAGACGTTATAAACTGTGTTTGTTTTGCTTGCCCGTGTTTGTCATAGTACAACCATGCTAGCTTCAGTAGTTTCAGGTGAGCGGTCAGTTCAATCAGCACAGACATCTCTCTTTATAATACAAAGTACGTAAAAGTATATATAGGTAGATTGATCTCAAGTACAATTTTAGTACAATTTTAGTTCTTGCCGTGTGGTGACGGCAGAGTAGAATACATTTGTCACCAACCCCTACACTTCCCGTGGGTGTCGTAAGAGGCGACTTAGGGACTACACATTGAACAGGGAACGGGCAGAAGCGCTCTCTGATACAGTAACCTTTTAATCTGCGATCTCCAACCCGCCTGCCAAGCGTGGAGATTACGGCAAAACCCTTTACTTAAGTGGATGACAATTTTAGTTAGTATAGTTCAACGTATCTGAGAGAATGAGGAGTAAAATGATCGATCGTCCACCATTCAATCTAGCAGAGTAAATGCTCTCCCCGTGAGGTGAGCTATATGCGGTCGATATTGCCCGTTGCACCCTCCACGTTGGGTGCAACGTGCATGCCAAAACGTGCCGAGCTTACTGGATCGTCTGGAGGAGAGCCAAGCTCATTCTACCCAACGGAAGCCGAATTTTTGAATTACGAGGAAAATAAAACGAGAATTTATAAGGGTTTATGTTCGAATAATAGTAGACGAATAACGATTGTTTTTAGGGGTAATGAATTAAATAGGGAATATGCATAAAAAATATTAGTGTTTTTCATAGCCTCATCTGAAAGTATACAAAAATAGAATACTGACAGTCAAAACAGAATCAAAATTTATCGAAAAACAAACTAGATACAACATTATTAAGCAAATATATCTGTCCCTCTTTTCATCATCAACGAAAACAAAATTTTCTATAGCGGATGTATGGCCCGCGTGACCAATGACGTCAATGGTCATGTCGGACCTCTCTGTCTAACCATCAACTTTAAAGCCTTACAACTTTGCTGAGCAAGATATTTGAAAAAATATTTTTTATGTGTTTATCTGGAATTTGAAATATTTCGATTAATGAATAAAAAAAAATGTGCATATTCCCTCCCACCGAGGGGCTCGAGCCTACCCTGAACTAGGGCGATTAGGCCTTAGTTGACCACGTTGGCCCAGTTCGGGTTGGTCGACTTCACACACAACCTTTGAATTTCTTCGCAGGAGTGTGCAGGTTTCATCACGATGTTTTCCTTCACCGTAAGAGTGTCGAATAAACGTACGTATGAATTCAAAATTCGAAAACACATTGGTACGTGGTGGGTATTGAACTCGCGTCTCCCGGACGGGATGCAGTGGCCCTAGCCACTAGACATCGACGCTCTTGATTATACAAAGTGCATAATAGCAAGACAAATAGTGGAGGGACACAAAATAAGCTGGTACCTCATCACTCGTAAATTAGCGCATCTTTGTGCAAGCAAAGTGTTTTGAAATGAAATGAAAAGTCGCTTATACAACTCAGCCGCCGCGCCGCCGGGAATCAAATCGACAAAAATATGCGATAATATGCTTGCTGTTTACATTTATGGCGTCCTAATCGTTATTTTCTGTCCATTTGTCATAGTCAAAGGTCAATTATGCAGTCTCTTTGCGGAATGACTGGTTTATCCTAGGTTTGACCAAAGCCTTCGTGCTAACCCCGAAATAAATTCCAATTTCAGCCTTTGACTAAAGTATTTTTAGTCAAACCTAGAAGTTCCTAACTTTTCAGTCAAACGTCAAAATTTCATAAATTGAGTTTTGACGTTTGCCTGACCAAATTAGTTTCTCCTAGGTTTGACGAAAATTCTTTAGTCAGAGGCCGAAAAACTTCATTTGTTTGGGGTTTGACTAGACTTCAAGTCAGACCTGAAGATTGACTAGTCAAGCCTAGGAGCGCCGGAGCTTCGAGGTTTATTAATAATAATAATAATCGAGCAATATTAATAATTGTCTTTGAATATTACCGTAGCAGCTTCATCACAAAGTAAAGTAGCACCCTTATTCCACTCCGACCAACTGAACCAACCAACTAAAACTGATTAACTATTTTTATTTCCCAACGACACAACTAATTAATTGGTTCGCCGGGAATATTTATTTTAATAAATATAACGTTTTAGCCTTTAGGACACACAAACAGATCGTGAAATTGTGAATCGATCGACTCAATAATCTCAGACTTTGTTACATAATGATTAGAAATCGGAGAGCATGCACACCATAGGTCTTTTCGTTCACAAAAGTTGAATAAAAATTGCAATATTAAGTTGCAATAGCATCACGGTCAGGTTAGGTCATAGATGACTGACGGTCATTCTCCACTTAGTTCTGTGCTCCGGAAGGCACAATAATCGTTGGTCCTGCAGACTTGACAGAACAGCTAAGAGCAAAAGATCATAATAAAAGTAATCTTCCTTTAGGTGCTTCAAACGCGGCCAGTGAGCATGATAGTGCAGTGGAGTGAAGTTCGGACAGCATGGCAGGACAGCGACTTCATCACCGAGTGCCTCTGCTGGCACAACGTCTACCGACAGAGGCACGGTGCTCCGCAGCTTTACATGGCGCCCGAGGTGAGTACCTTACAAGGTCCAGGCACTTGTTCTAACACCGGAGTACCAGGTGCTTGAATTGAAAAGCTTGGTGTAGTCAAGTCAGGACTCAATGGTATCTTTTGAGTAAGAGTGGTCCACACTCGACTTTGAAAATGGCAGGGGTGGGATACTTTACCTAAGACGACCGTTTAAGGCGAAGCGGAATGGTCGCGAATATGAAATATCTGTTCATGATAGGATCCGGTCTTTTTCGCCTTCCTGCCCTTTTATGCCAACATAACATGTTTCTCTCAAACCATCTGTGTTTTACGACTGGACACCGCCGCCGTATGTCGTTATTCATGACTCGTGATCAGCGTAGCCAGACGTCCCAATTATGGCGGGGATTTTTTAATCAGAATTAAATGTCCCGCTTTTCGGGAATAACTCGACCGTGTGTGCAGCGTGCTGAGGAAACATTTTTGACTTTGATTTTTGTTTTTTTTTTTATTTAGATGAGGAAGAAGACTGCACTAGGTACCTAATTATTAAAATACATTTTCTATGGCTATTTTTGCTATCGATTGTCACGTAAACGTAATTTAAAACTCAAATAAAAAGATAGGTAAATATTTATAAACTTTTGATTATATACGTTTGTTTACCATGTCCCGCTTTTTTCACTAAAAAAGTTTTAAAATCCCGACTTGGCAAAAAAAAATTAACTGGCAACGTTGTTCGTCAATTCGTGATACTTGTTTTATCATAGAATACTACATACTAAGTCTAAATTTTCAAGTTCAGTAGTACGTAACCATATTTTCCGTGCAAGGACGCTCCAAGCGAGACGGCTGTAAACTTCGCGATGTTATGAAGACCTTGAATACTAATGGAGGTCTCGAGCGCGCTCGCTGGCACTGCTCCATTGCCAACGATTCATGGCGAGGCTTCTGGCTCTACGCCTTTTATTTCCTTTGCCAACCATTAAGTGAAGTAATAATGCGATATGTTTTCTTCATTCGATTTTGTTTTATGAACTTGATATAGTGCTTGGTGCTAACACTGCTAACTTATTTAGTATCGGTTTCCCGTGCTTAAAGATAAATAATCTTTATTCAGAGTAATCTGCCAAGGAGACAAGGTTTTGAGTGAAAAGGGTTGCCGTTGCATTTTGCAGGAAATGACACGAACGTGCATTTTTTTTTCTATGGCATTTTCATAACAAACTGAGCTTGTTTGTTTGTTTTTTTCTTAGCAAACTTTCAAAGCGTGACTCTTAGTAGTTTCTGACTTTGACTTCCGTTAATACTAAAGTTATTACTCTTTTATACCGAGAGGGAATGCTGCCAGTCTTGTGGGAACTCTGCCGCGGGGAGACGCGCTGGAGAATATCTTTTATCTGTGATTTCAATAGTTGTTTTGTTTTCATTTGGTACCTGAATACAGATTATGATATACTCTTTTTATAGCACATATCGGAACCTACGAGTTTAACAAATAATGCATGCCTAGACTGTATTTTTCTCGTCTCTAGCTCTGCGATTACGCGCAGGCGTGGGCGAATCATCTCGCGCATACGAACAAGTTCTACTATAGGAACGACCGCGACGTTGGCCAGAACCTGTACCAGCGACCAGTGTCCAATATACAGCCGGAGATCACAGGTATATACCTAGAATATGTCCTGGTAAAGATAGAAACCAACTAGAAACTTATCGACAATTCCACCAATTTAGATACAGAAAATAAACATTTAATTTTAGGCGGTCTTATGTTTATTTAATCCTCATTCATTAATTTCTGACCCCTTTACTACGAGTGGCTACGACGTGGTCTTAGCGTAGTCGTCTGCTACGGCGTAGCAACCGAAGTAGCAAAGGCCTACGGTGTTTCTATACGCTAAGATTTAGCAGAGCATTTTGTTTTAAACTTACTAATTATACTTTAAACAATATTTCAGGTCAAGAAGTTTCGTCTTACTGGTACGCTGCTGTTCGACAGTACAATTTCTTTAAAGAGTCGGACGTTCTTCATGCCAACGTTAACGCAGGTAACAATACAATCTTCTGTTTTTTTTATACACTTAAGCAGAGTACCTGCAACGGTTTACAAGCACTAGGTGATAGCAGTGGGATATTCACTTCACGTCTGTGTAATGTAAAGCATTTACGAAGTGAGATAGAAAGAGATACTATAACATAATTGGTTTCGCGACTTGTATTATATTACTACGATGTCTTTTAACTTTACGATTTAATCTCGAATTCAATTGCAATTTAATTTCGATTTTGAATTTAATTTAATTTCTGATTTAATTTCGAATTCAACAAGATTTAATCTACGCCCAAAGGCCGAGTTAAAGAGAGTAACGTAATATGATTTCGAGTTTCTCAATTTAGACCTAGAGTTTATAGCGGTTTAAGACATTAATTTAAAAGGAATAATGTATTTTATTGGTCAATTTTCTATCGCGGGGAAAATCTGATACGTAGAAAATCGAAAATAACAACGCGGATATACGAAGACATAATATTGTACGTGTACAATCCCGGGGTGGTAAAACATGCGCATTGGGCTATAGAAAGGAAAGAGAGCAATCTGCCGTTATTGCTACGTGCGAGAGAGACACTACAAAACCCAATGTGCATTATTTTCAGCCGGGAACTGTAGCTGCGGCGACAGCTAATTTACCGATTATTCTCCCTGCGTTCCAAGATGCGCTGTAATAGATTATAGCCGGGGTCGATTCCTGGGTCCTCATCAAGATTAATGGCTTGATAAGGTTCCTTGAGGAGATCGGGTGGCTCGAGTAATCGTCCCAAAATAGGCGCATCAGTCGTCGAGTTGCTTTTACCATTAGATTATAGCACCCGTAATCGCATACCGAATTACCGCGTATAGAAACCCATACATTTTTCTGATTTTCTGATCGCTGCTGGCGCTGAGTCTGATTCAGAATGCACCCTCTTTCACAGGACACTTCACTCAGATGGTGTGGGTGAGCACCAGGTTCTTCGGCGTGGGCAAGGCGCGCTCCCGAGCGGGGAAGGTCATCGTCGTCGCGAATTACTCTCCACCAGGTAATTCTCGTAAGTGCCAGCAGTTTCAGTTTCAGCAGAAATTACCAGATCCGGTGGTTCTGGAGATTTTTGATTTCTTGTGTCCAGTTTTGAACTTATGCAGGCTGTATGATGAAAGGCTTTTTCAGCAGTGGCTGAATGTGGGCTCTCTCTTACAACACAATACAAATTCAGCATTGTAATGATGATCAGCTAAAGTCAAAATAATACAGAAAGCCCTTCAGATAGCAACCAAGGTTTGTGTAGTCGGTCAGACCTATCTAAGGTTAAAAAAATACTTCTATAGATCTGCAGTGTCCCCACGTGGGCTTCTCAACCTCGTTCTCTAACTTTGTAGGATTTTGAGAGCTCCCCACCTGCCAGCCTTGCCAGTCAGACGCGACACGACATGAATAGGGTATCGGACTACTTTTTATTTTATAAATCCAAACTTCTTAGTTTCTGCTATTGAACACTAAAAGAATTTCTGTTCTATCTTTAAAATTGACCGAGTTATAAAGGTTTGAAATTCAAGATTAGACAGAGAGGCACAACCCACTTGCGACGTCATTTGTTAAACGCCATATAAAAAATCGTTTTTGATATTGAAACTTTAAAAAATCACAGTAAATTCGTTTTTCAACCGATTCTGTTTTTTTCTTCACGAATCGCTGCTACTGATCAATATTTTAAAAATAATTCATAAAATATGGTAAATTTAGAAACAGTCCGATCCCCTATTTAAATATAGAGCTAGATGGTATAATACTAATTTACCGTTTCAGCTTGACCTCGATGGGCTTTTGTATATCCATCTAGGTCTGTTTGGTCGCGACTCTCGTGAAATTTTGAGAGCAGGTTCGATAAATGAATAGGTTTATTTGTCGAGTCAGTTTTCGGAAATTAAAAAAAATAGAGTTATAAGGATTAAACTTGGTTACCATTTTTTTCTTAGGCAACTTATCTGGCCAGTTCGAGAGGAACGTGCTGCCGCCGCTAGAAGAGGCGTCGCCGGAAGCGCCTGCGCAGGTGCACTGACGGCGGTTCTCCATTCGTGGCCGGCGTCTGCAGATCGACGCCACTGTGTACAAGTGAACGAACGACGAGTGGGGACCGATGGATTGCTTCATAAAATATACATAAATACTTAAGGGCGTAAAAGACATCCGAGATTATCTGGTGAACTCCCGTTGCCTACAGACTACATAGAGATATGTTTACCATCTTGTTCACTTCTGTTGTGCATCTTGCAGATTAAGCAAGACTGCTATCTCACAGATGCTCCTTCTATTAATTACACTACAGAGCCCATATTGGGTCGTCTTTTTTATAGCAGTTAAACAAAATGGCTGGCAGCAGCTGCGTATCGCCATTTACGGTAGGCATCTGCTTACAAAATGTAGGTAACGAAAGATCACCAGTTGCTTTTCGATGTCTGTGACGCCCTTAATCAGCTTATATAATGCGTCAATTATACTTCTCTACATATTAGTTGTTAAAAAAAATGCGCTTGCTGTAATTTACCGTCACAAATGCGACCCAAACGGTAATCTATGCGAATTAGGTGCGCAATGCTACATGCATTGACGTGCAATTGCGTTTTTAAGCCTGCTTATCGAGCCCGAAGTTATGCCCGTCCAGACCTCTCCTCATCAACAGCTCATATACGTCTCCACCGAGGGGCTCGAGCCTACCCTGAATTAGGGCGATTAGGGCTTAGTCGACCACGCTGGCCCAGTGCGGGTTGGTCGACTTCACACACAACCTTTGAATTTCTTCGCAGGAGTGTGCAGGTTTCATCACGATGTTTTCCTTCACCGTAAGAGCGTCGAATAAACGTACATATGAATTCAAAATTCGAAAACACATTGGTACGTGGTGGGGATTGAACCCGCGTCTCCCGGACGGCAGGCAGCGGCCCTAGCCACTAGACCACTGACGCTCTTCACCGACCCCTCCTCACCTATAACCTATATGCAGAGATGGGGCCAAGCAGAATGGCTAGCCATCCAATTGATTCGCCATTTTGCTTGGTCTCAAGTCGCAATGAATTTGTAGGCGATGATAAGTGTACTCTTTCTTCCTACCTCTACCGAGAAACCTGAGACGGGGGGGAAGAACTCCAGGAATGGGAATCTTCAGGTTCCCTTCCCACGGAGCGGTACCCCCTTCTGTCGGGAGTGAATCGGCTAGGACGCTCTAACAAGCGCTTACCTGGAGTTGTGGGAGAGGAGACGTGTGGGGACAGAACTCGTCCAGGGAGAGCGAGGGGCGGGGGGAAATGTCCGATGCACCGCGAGTCCGAAGGGCGACTGGGAATACTTTATTTTATTTTATAAATCCAAACTTCTTAGTTTCTGCTATCGAACACTAAGAGAATTTTTGCTCTATCTTTAAAATTAACCGAGTTATAAAGGTTTGAAATTCAAGATTAGACAGAGAGGCACATACCCACTTGTGACGTCATTTGTTAGTAACGCCATATAATCTCCATACAAAAAATCGTTTTTGAAAGAGACAGACATATTGAAACTTTAAAATATCACTGTAAATTCGTTTTTCAACCGATTCTGTTTTTTTCTTACCGAATCGTCTGCTACTAATCTATATTTTAAAAATAATTCATAAAATATGGTAAATTTAGGAACAGTCCGATCCCCTAGGGGTGAAATAGTTCTCCACACAGAGCAGGTCACCCGTCTGCGCTCCGTCGCAGGCGTCCCCCATTAGACATACGTACATACTCTTCCTTCGCTGTGTGTGATGTGATGGGCTTTTAGCTTCCTCCATGCTGGTGCAATCAGATCTTATGTATTTCATCGTCATTTAGAGGTCTGCGGTGTGATATCAAACAGTAGTGTATGTAGTACATACCTACACCTAGCGCTGATTCGCTTCAATACGAAATAATTTCTATCACTCTGTTCAGCGTCGCCTATGTACCTGCAATGTTGATATTTTATTTATTATCTTGTTCACTCCTTTTATGTGTCTTTTAGAGTAACTAAGACAGAGCTATCTCACGTCTCACAAATGCTTCCATTCTTTTATAAATTATACTACAGAGCCCATATCGGGTCGTCTTTAATGCCTAGATAGATCTTTTTAAAAGAGAATTTTCCAAATAGTAGGTAAATAGTTAATACAATAAAATTATACGGCAATTTATATTAGCAATAAAAGTTAGAAATTTTAAATTGTTTGCAACAAAATCGGTCCCTAATATTAATGATACCTAGATAATGTAGGATGTGAGAAAGCTAGCTACTAGCTAGCAATGATATTGTGTGTACTGTAAATAGTATATGTCGCTTGAAAACATAGATTGTGTAAGAAATGGTATCAGACCACGTTTTGACCAGAAATGTTACGTAAAAAGCGCCAAGCGTTTGAGAAAGGTATTAGGTATACGTTCAGAGAAAAAATCAAGGATAACCAGTAATATTCTTACAAAAATAATGCCACGAATGGACACTAAACATTTTATACATGTTTACATAATAATAAAAAACAAACCTTTTTTATATTCAAATAATAACATTTGCTTAATAAATAGTCGGCCTATTGGATATGAAGTCCAAATAACGCGTCGTGCTTAAAAATATAACAATAATACCAATTCAATGGTTGTTTTGCCTGAGCTTAAATTTGATAGCATTTTTAGTATTTAAACTATAGAAAAACTAATAAAAAAAAGCAATATGATCATACGCACACAACACGTTAGCTTTAGGAACACCTGCCATAGTTTATAGGCAAGATGTAATTTTCATTGGTGCTTCAATAGTCCACGGAATTGTAATAGCCATTATGGTCTACTTTAGTAACAGTCCAACGAAAACTAGTATAGGTACACTAATACAGTCATTGTCCAGGATAAGCTTGACATTTTAGTAGAGAAGGTTGTACAAAAAACGATTTTACCTTTTTTTTACAATAATATTATTATTTACTTTGACGATTTTATGGGATATTCAATTCAATATTTGTAAAAACGGCTTCGGTTATTAATACAAGCTAATCATAACTCCTCAAGTGACACAATCTAATTTGAACATTCTCTGCAAACTTGTCAAAGCTTAACTGCACTAAGCACAGCCAAAAACAATTTAAAGTTAAAAAAAAAGCTAAATATTGCAAGAAAAGTATTATAATTAAGATGTAGAAGTAATACCTCTTAAGTTAAACCTGAACCCGTCTTCCCCAATGGTTGATGAATTTGATAATACTAATTACTAATTGTACACTTGTTAAATTAACCTTGTTGATTGATAAATGTGTGAAATTCAATGACTAGTCAAAAATTTGAGAAAATTGTATATTTAATGTATTTTTCTATAATTTCTATTTTATTTCCAAGATACCTATTTACTTAATTTAGAGCTTTGCTTTCTTAAAAATCTCGTAGCTCTATTCTATCAGGTTTTTAGTCCTGATTTACCTATGTTATTTATTAGGTATAGTAAGAAATTTATAAAATCTAGTTCTGATACTGTTTAAGCTTTTATAGAATCTTCCATTTTAAGCACAAGCTTTTTAGAGCACAGTTTTAAGACTAGGGTGTTTAGTGTTTAGAGATTAACACTTCGAAATAACAACCCATTTAGCTAAGATGTATTTTTTTTATAACTTCAATGGAAGAAGTTAAAATGTGTTAGTTTTAAATTTAATCACTATTTAGTTGGTCATATAGCTGACATAGCTTCAGTTACCTTATACATGAACATTTGTTTTAAGCACTCTTAGCTCTGTATTATATTTCTTTGTATTAGTACCAAACCATTACACTTACCAGTAGATTGGGCAATTAACTAAATGGGGTGTCACAGTAACAAAGTTGTTTGTTAACTACTTGTAATGTCTTGATGTTGTGATTTAATAATTTTTTGTTAAAGTGTACTTAGTTTAGAGTAGTACCGTGCCAAAATTAGTACAGCCTAATTTAACAATGCTACTCCTCTTAGTATAGATTATGTATATCTAAGAGTAAGGCCTATTTCTATTGAGTTTGATGACAACAACATACAACTTAGAGTGAATTTTAAACTTATCAATTTATTTATTTTTTAGTATTTACCTACATAGTTGAAACGCTTTTCCACTTTATTTTGACATTATAAGTCTGTATTGTCTTTTCACTTCCCGAATCAATGAAATGATCTTTTAGCTGAAAAGGTGATAGTACTATGATTTTATTTTAACTAACAACTGTTATTTAACCAATTTGGAATTGAATGCATTTTTGTATTAACAATATAATTTATCATTAAAGGGAAAGTTATTGAAGCCCATTTTTGGCCTGTAAGAGATTAGCAACTTTATATTTTTTTAGTTATATAATATGCATAAAACAAATAATTTTGGATTTAGATGACTTTTATTTATAACAAGTTAAATCAATTCAATTCATTTTTTTGAAGAATATGGCGTTTAATCTTGTATTTAGCACATTGGCAGTTGATTTAAGTGTGATATTTTGAATAATATTTACAGATAAGTATTTTGCAATTAATTTCTGTATGTTTATGAAAGATATTTAGAAGGTAATAAAAATCCTAGGTTGTGTAGTTGGCAGTAAAATTCCATTATATGATCAATGGCTGTGAATTGTTAACTGTTATATTAGATCAGATATGGGTTGGCAATATTTTTAGTTAAAATAATAAAATTTGTTCAATTAAAAATTTGTTTCATTTTTCAGCAAAGGGCAAGAAATAAAGAATAATTAAAGATTTTACCCGATTTATTCTTAAAATTAAGTATTACAACATAAATATGTGAGATTCACTCAGTCCATCTGTGTTTACAACTTGTGCATACATAGTATAGTCTCATCTCTTCTTCAGCGCGTCTAGTTTGGCCTTGGAAGAATACAGCCTCCCGGTGGTTGCATTTGGGGCACATGTGATCCTTGGTTCGAGGCAGCGTCGGGTCACTCACCACATCCGGGTTAATGTGCGTCAGCTCGTCGACTTCGTGCATAATTTTGTTCACGTACACGCAGTTGCAGTCCGCTAGTTGCTTGTAGTCGCAATTTCTACACGCATACAACAGAACTTTGTTGTTTTTGTCTTCGCGCGGGTACAACATGTTGTTACACTCTGTGCAGAACTGAATTCCGACGTAGCCTGGGCCACCATCTTTTCTCATAATATTTGCGGAGGCCATTTGTGGTTTAGTAGTTTATTTAGAAGCAATTTATACGTGAAATTGCAAAAATAATAACGAAATGCTAGGATAGGGATCCGCTGGAAAATCAATTTTTGACTGCAACCAAAGAGGATATGACTGCAACTTGCGAGTGAGTGACCGACAGTGATGATGTCTGTCATTTTGACAGCAAATGAAATGAACGAATGATTTATCTATGGTTGTTAAGGGTGTCTGCAAACCACTCGACAATGCGATTTGTCGCCAGACTTTAGTTATTAATTGGCAACATTAAATGAACTTTGTGATGTTGGTAGCATTGATAAATTGAATTTGATTGGCCGGTGTGTACGCTGACAATTTCTTTTCCCATCCGTAGCCGATTCGTGTCGTGCTATCAGAATGGGTAAGAAATTAATTTGTGTTAAAATAATTCTAATTTCTATGCTTTTCTCATTTTCATTATTGTGCTAAAGTGTTTTATACCTGGGAATTATGTAGAAGTGAAGTTAAACGTATATTAACTTTCGTAAAACTTAAATTGTTTGCACGCATAGGTGTCGGCCATGGCGCAGACATGTTTTTCTCGTGGTGTAAAATTGAATCTATTTCCATCTCGTAGTTGCTACATTGATTACGAGGTGCGATACATGATTCCCCATTCATAACATTTCATTGCAAATTTAGTGAGTTGATTTTAGTGTCTGGTGTAAACATTGGAGATAACCGGCGGCGTCAATGTTTCAGGTAAACCCCGTGGTATCCGCACGGCGCGGAAACACGTAAACCATCGCCGTGAGCAGCGATGGGCCGACAAGGACTACAAGAAAGCCCACATGGGAACAAGATGGAAGGCTAACCCCTTCGGTGGTGCATCTCACGCTAAGGGCATCGTCCTGGAGAAAGTGTACGTACCGTTTCGTCTTTACTTGTGTTCTAGATAAGAAGTGTGCCAGTATGTTTGTGGCTACATGAAGAAGATTCAAGATAATTGCCGGTGTGTTTGAAGTTCAAAGGCGTGGGTCGGCGACTTCCCCCCGCGGTATTAGGCCTGTGAATGTGTTTCAAATTACAATCACAGGATAATACTGCGAGGGGCGGCGTCGCATCATCTCCAGAAGACACGGAGACAACGACGCGTGGTTCAATGAACTCGAGAAGATTGAGGTTATGTGGTGTTTACATAGTTAGACCGTTATTTTCTCTTTCCGTAGCTAACTTGCTGTAATTTAATGTGTGTATAAGTTTGCCTGTTACGTTTTGAACCATGTTTCACTTGTAGAAAAGCTCTACTTTGTGATTCAAAGTGCTTCTACTTGTGTGTTAATGTTTGACTGTAACAAATATCATTGTTGAACTATGGCCTTAAATGGGGTCTACTGAGAGGAAGAATTAGTATTAGAACAGAAAAGAATTTTTTATTGAATGACATGCAGACAGAGCACACACATTAATTTTACAATCGTCTAATTTCCTATGTATGTACTTATGAATCCACAAGTTTTCAAAGTTCCGAGTCACATGTCCCCGATGCTAATCCCACACAACTTGCAAGAATCAATTTTAGCTTTTATCAATGATAACTGAAAGTGTTCCCTACTTTTTAACTTTTTGTAAGATTAAGTTACTGTATTATTATACCTTTAAACCAACTTGTTGAAAGCGTTGGCTTTCAGTGAAATAGTTCTTATATCCTCGCAGATGTCCCCCACCATACTTACAACTTGCATTTTTAATCCTATATTTTCTCTACAGTGGTGTTGAAGCCAAGCAGCCTAACTCTGCCATCCGCAAGTGTGTGCGTGTGCAACTGATCAAGAACGGCAAGAAAGTCACAGCATTCGTCCCCCGGGACGGTTGTCTCAACCACATTGAGGAGAACGACGAAGTGTTAGTAGCGGGTTTCGGTCGTAAAGGCCACGCCGTTGGTGACATTCCTGGTGTCAGATTCAAGGTATGTACACTTCACAGCATGTTGTTGTTTACAATGTTACCAAATAACATTTTCAAGACGATGTTAACAAAGTTTGTAAAGCTTTAATTGTAATTCCCCTGATCACAAATGAGTTCTGTTTCTAAAAAATGGTTTCTCTTTTCTTGAAATTATCCATAACTAGCAGTCCGCCCGCGGCTACGCTCGCGTTATGTGAGGTATTCCCGCGGGAATAAGACCCTGTAAAATATAAAGTATCCTATGTGTTAATCCAGGATACAAACTATCTCCATTCCAAATTTCATTAAAATCAGTTAAGCAGTTGAGGTGTGAAAGCAGAACAAACACCCAAATATATTTTCACATTTATAATATTAGTGTGATGGTTACCTCATTTTTTTTTGTTCTATTTATGGTTCTATTTTTGGGTAAAGAAGGAAACCATTCAATATAATAGAGCATGCATAGTTCCACTCTATACTTCTATAAATAATTAGGCTTTGTTATGGGGCTATGAAGAAGTAAAAGTAATGCCAGTTAGTAATGTCTATAAATGTTAAGTAAAAGTATATTGAAATTATTTATTTTTTGTTCTCAGGTCGTGAAGGTTGCCAATGTGTCTCTCCTAGCGTTGTACAAAGAAAAGAAAGAGAGGCCAAGATCATAAGCCAACACTGTGATAAGGTAAATATCATTTGGGGAAAGTGGATCATCATCTAGACAAATAACTGTTCTGGAGCAGACTTTCTGATCTTGTCAACTCTTGAAACATTTTTAAATGATGATTTTACATTTGAATGTATTTGCTACTCCCGAATGCCGTGACGCTAAAACTTCTGCTGATTTATCCCAAAACATATCGATTCTTTTATTTGAGCCGGATGGAAATACAATCCTATTTTTTTTGTTTCAGTAACCTGCTGGGGAGTTGTGTTGTTTATAAGTGACCTAAATGTAAAATCAAGTGCATAATAAACTTGTGTACACCAATTTTGTTGTTTTTTTTTTTAATCTATTTTTGAGATGACATCTTTACTCGAATTGTTCAGTAGGGGTTTGATGTAGAATGTGCACTTCGCAAAATCAGCACTCGACGCGAAATGTATATTTCGCAGTTGGTGCACTTCTCACAAGGGGCACTTCTAGGGCATGCAATTATCCGGCCAATTTTACTGTGCGGATAATTCGGATACGCCCTAAAATTATCCGGATAAAATGGATAACGAATGTAAAAAGAGGTTGTACGGCTCTAGATTAGAGTTATTTGGCGCCATTTTATATGGAGATTAAGTATAGTGTAGTTAAAATTATAATCCTTACTAATATAAATGCGAAAGTAACTCTTGTTACGCTTTCACGCCTAAACTAATGAACCGATTTTGATGAAATTTAGTACAGAGATAGACTAGGAAAGCACAGGCAACTTTTTGTTGCGATATGATAACGATAAAAAGGCTTGGAGGGGTAGGTGATGTAAGTTTGTATGGAAGTTCGTTATTATCGAGAATGACACGATGAAACGAGTTTCACGACAATGGTCACTTTGTATTTAGGCACTTTATGACACTATCACACTAATATAAATGTGAAAATATATTTAGATGTATGGATGTGTAGATGATATGTGGATGTTAGAATGTTTAGATTTTTAGGTGTTTCGATGTCTGAATGTTTAGATGTAAAGATGTCTAGAAGTTTATATGTTTGAATGTATGGATGTTTAGGTCAGAGTTTGGCAAAAATCATCTATTTACGAATAACACGGAAGATAACTAAATTATTATTTATTTGAAATAACTAAATAATCAATCATTTTACTTTTTATCTCATACCTTTGGTAGAGGGGTATCGCCCGTCAAGCGAACTCCAGTCCTTTTTCCTCCGACTTTGTGATTGATGTTATTTTCAAATGATTTTATTTAAAATAATTATCTAGATAAGAAATCATCTAGATAATGCCTAACCCTGGTTTAGATGTAAGGATCTTTGGATGTACGGATGTATGGACGTTTGGATGTTAAGATATTTATTCCACCTTCACGCTTAAAGTACTCAACGGATTCGGATGAAATTTGGAATGGGGATAGTTTGTAACCTGGAAAACAAGGGCTATTTTTTACGGGAAGCAGTCCTAATCCCACGGGAAAATCTTACATAACGCGGGCGGACCGCTAGTAGACGATAATTTGGATATCCGGACACCATGCCCTAGGCACTTCTCATAATGTGCACTTCGCAAAATGCACATTTTGAGAAGTGCACATTCTGAGTCAAACCCTTCTGAACTGCGATGCCCTCTCATTTTGCGTAACACTGGCTTTCTGCGTGCAAATCTTCTTTCTCTCTTCATGCATTCTAATCTAGTTTCTCGGAAAAATCGATTTTAGCGCGACGACGTAAGAAACGCCTGCATGAAATTTAGCAATTATGGTAAGGAGATTATAACGTGGTTTAACGTAAGCGCCGCCGTGCGCTTAACGTTCACGTTCTATCTTTAAAAATCCCCCCTCTAGGCCAGTCATATAGTACAAATAAAAAATTGCGGTAATATTGATCTTTTGGTATGTTGTTTGGGTCCACCTGGATAGTATTAATCAGATTTGCAGCAGTGTGAAATTCTCGCGCGCTGAGTAGTTGATGAAAAACCACCAAAAACGACATTGGAAGGCTCTGACGATAAAGGTCACTACCTACTGTTTACAAAATTCCTGACAGTTTGAAGGTCAGGAATTTATTACACTTTAAAAAAGTAGTAATGACATTTGTTGTCAGAATCCTCCGCAATTATGTCTATTTCGAATGTAACATATGACTGGCCTAAGTAGGGAAGTATAATAGACTTGGAATCCCTCTAAAACACGTAGAGGGATTCAAAATTCAATAAATATAATATATATATATTCCTTTCTGTATGTGACTCAGGCTGGTTGGACAATTCTTCCAAATGAGCCGGGTTTAAGTAGGTCAATACACAATTTTAGGTGACGGCTAATCACGCTTAATTCAGTTTATGTGACGCTAGAGAACCCGAGATAATCGAACGCAAACGTGTCCAGCCAGCTTGAAAACCGCTTTTCGCATGGTTTCTCAATCTCCGAACAGAAGGGATTCTATTTCTTGCTTATTAATACTGCGTCACCTAAAATTGTGACAGGCATCCAGTTTGAATTTTTGAGATACGTATAGCCATTTAGCTAAAAAACAACGAAAAGCGTGGCCAGCCAGCCTGAACTTGCGTATTAAACTTCTGGCTGGCACCTCTGAATCTCGACAACGAAAGCGTTTTCGAACAAGGTTTTTTACTAGCATTTTGTGACAGTCATAGCGTTTGTTTAATTGTTTACGAGAAATCGATGAAAACTTGGTGCCAGCCAGCCTGATGTTCTGGCTGGCTGGCTCGTTGTATCTGCGCTGTCTGATGGTCAAAATTTCTTCAAGATTTAGTGACGGGGACGATTAACATAACCTGTAAATGTGACGACGATCCCTCCCATAGTTTCAGAGATATTGATCATAGCTATACGTATCTCAAAAATTCAAACTGGATGCCTGTCACAATTTTAGGTGACGCAGTAAGTAAGAAATAGTTAGAATCCCTTCTGTTCGGAGATTGAGAGACCATGCGAAAAGCGGTTTTCAAGCTGGCTGGACACGTTTGCGTTCGATTATCTCGGGTTCTCTAGCGTCACATAAACTGAAATAAGCGTGATTAGCCGTCACCTAAAATTGTGTATTGACCTACTTAAACGCGGCTCATTTGGAAGAATTGTCCAGCCAGCCTGAGTCACATCTATCTGTGAGGCGGTAGGCAAGTAATTTAAAAAAAAATGTTAGAAAGTAAAACTAGAAAACAACTGTTTACCTCTCTGAGAAACTACTCTAAAATATAGGATTTGAACATAATAGGGTCACTTCAATGAAATCAAACCTTGGACATGATTATTTATTGCTAAATAATATTCTTTGCTCCTGATTACATTCTGCATTTAACTAGTTCTAGATTAACGTGGTTAAAATAAAGCTATACTAAAATATAGGTATGTTCGCAGTCTAGTTACGATATCTAGGCAAGAAAGCTTACTATCAGGGACCGGACTACCCGTTGAAAAATCCCTTCAGTCGTTAGGGTTGAGTATTTACAGAATAATAATATGTTTATCAGATTCTTGATAGGGTTACCCTGTTGGTTTTGCAAACGTTATAATTAATTATAGCATAGAGTACGAGATATCGTTGATCAAAATCGTAAGAGTTCCAGTCCCTGGTTACTATGCCTAATTTCTTTACAGGGATCAAATGCATAGTTTCGAATATCGCTACCGTGGCTGCACGTGGTGGTAATAACCCCGGACTTTATGAAGGCAAACATTGTCTTTAAAAAACTACTTGGCGCAAAACATTGCGGTTGTTATAAGCTAATGTCTTTATTTTCTGTGGTGTTCATTGATAATAACATGTTAAATTTACTTTTATTTAAATAGAACAAGACGGTCGTTTATCTTCCATAAAGTGCAAAATAAACTGGTACAACTATTTAAAACTTAGTATTCAAAAGATACAATAAAACGTGCAAGTACAACCCGTCGGAAATATCTGCGCACCTGGCTTAATGACGTCATGCAAACTGGAGAAACAGATAAAAAATAGAGAAACAATAAACAATAATGCTATTACGAAAGCAAGAATAATACACGTGCGTCGGCGCTTGCGTTGGCAACGGTACGGTGCTATATTTCTGACGGGTTGTATATAAAATATCTTTTAAAAGGCTAAATTTTTTTTTTTATTTCTTTCAATACGACACAAAAAAGTATACAAAAATCACTATCACTGCCGCCGGTTTTATGGATCAAACAGTTTTTTTTTTATAGCAACTGTCTACTTGTTTTTGGGGACATTTTGCCAGTTGTAGTGTTTTGTGTAGTTGCCATTTCTACCATTTATGTCGCACACAAAATAAATAGGTACAGTCTGACAGAAGAGTGTAGACAAAAAAGAACAATAGAACTAAATTATTTACCAAGGGCCACACTGAATAAACTAAAAGACCACAGGAAGTGGCAGTGATTGGCTGAAAATTAAACAGTGTTGCCAATTATATGACCGTACAACGCCCTCATTTTTTGTCATCTATTTGGTCGGACTGTACTTATTGAATTCTATCTAGAAATAACGTTTTACCGAAATAAGGAACATTTCATGGAAGTACATTAATTTCATTTTTATTTAATATTCACCAGATAGATACTACTTCCACCTAGATCTATACCTGAATTTTCAAATAGTATTAAAACTAAGGTATAGATCTATACACAATTTCTCGCTACGTCGTGTATTCAATTACCAACAACCCTACAATCACAGTCAACTAGACGACGTTTTTTTTTTTAATAATTTTTATCTCAAAGTCAAAGTCAAAATCATTTATTTCCATAGGATGTTATTACATCACTTAGATCCGTCATTACATTTTTTTGGGTGAGTTCACTAATACAATGGCGGAATCTGTGGAGAAGAGCTCACCGAAGAAACTCCACAGTCGTCATCTAGTGAAACGTCTCAAATAAATAAGTGTAACAATTTATTTATGTTGTCTGCTGGAAAAATAAACCTAGAACGCAGCTAACTATGAAAGCAGACAAATTTTTTAACATTCCAAGATTTTGCATACTGGGTGAAATTTAAATAATTTGAAACATTTCTAGAGAGGTCCCTTTACGTAACAAGGTGATTCAATTTACTATGAAGGAAAACACCCTCTTTAAAAAGTTCAAATGATAAAAAATATAGTGTAAAAAGCGAAGACAAAGGTTTTTTAAATAATAGGTACCTAACATCGCTCGACGTTCACCATCAAATCAACATACCGTGAAATGCGATAAATAACATCATTATTTAGTTACTTACTTTCAATCTACTAGGTATTTCGATACAAGAATAATGTGTATTTTTTTCAAGACCTATTTTATTTTTGCCTTATTCAAACAAATATCATACAATACAAGAATATTACATCTCTTTGACTAATAATAATATCTACAAATCAGAAAAAGCATAGCAACTTTAGCGTTAGAAATGTTAACAGTTGAAACATTGCTATCCCTTTCTAACTTACGGCAATTGATCACAACTGGAGAGAGATAGTAATGTTTATGTTGCGTTGATATGCTTTTTCCTTCTTTATCTCTTACGTATGCTTCTTATATTATAATGTTGTGTAGCAATGAATCCAAGCTTGAAGACTATGTTTTTGTGAATCAGAATACAATACAATACGCTTCAATAGCGATTTTACCGGAGTATAAACAAAAATCACAGTGCATTTGCACATTTATCTATATCATCTATATATAATCTTACTCGCGATATTAGAAACACGGAAAATTGTGAACTGAAACCAACCATTTACAATTTAACATATTATTTTTCGTTAGTTTATAATCTTACGATGTCAAACCGTCAAATTGTGAACTAATTAAAAATTGGCATGCGACGGATCGCATGTTGGATAGAAAGGAGAGTCGAATTAGGTAGTAATTAAAATTCTCAAGTATTAAGGTACATAAGTTTTCTATTGTTTTCTAGGCACGAATGGTCGTCTTACGACTAGTCTAATCAATCCAATTTAGCTAGACTCGAGCCCTGCGGTGGGGACAAATAGGGAATATGCATAAAAAATATTTCGATTTTTTCACCTGAAAGTATACAAAAATAGAATACTGACAGTCAAAATAGAATCGAAATTGATCGAAAAACTAACTATTTTATTTAATTAAATAGGACATGAACAGACATAGACAGATACGATGTCACATAAACTAAAGAACAAAGTTTTTCTGGACTCCGCAGGTCGTCAGTAGATTTCTGTGTGTTTACACTATAAAATCTGCACAATAAGGTGGTTATACTTGGGTTACTGTAGGATGAGCTCTGACAGATTAAAATTTTAAAAGCTTATTAATATTATTTCGTTTATTTATTTATTTATTAAGTAAAATTACACACTGTTTAATGATAAAATAAGAGGTGAAGTAATTTTTTTAAAATATTTCAGCTATTATGGTTTTAAACTGAATAATATTTAAAAAAGTTGTTAACGTCGTATGAAAATTTTTGAAGCTGTCAGAACCCATCCTATAATAACCCAACTATAGCAACTAATTTCTTTTTACTACCTAGATACAACATTATTAAACAATTTTTGCTATGGCGGATGTATGGCCCGCGTGACATATGACGTCAATGGTCACGTCGGACCTCTCTGTCTAACCATCAACTTTGAAGCCTTATAACTTTGTTTCTGAGCAAGATATTTAAAAAATATTTTTTTTATGTGTTTATCTGGAACTTTAAATATTTCGATTAACTACTTATTTTACTGTTTGGACTATTATAACTATACATAATTTGTATGTAATGACATGTATTGGTTTTTATACCCGTTTTTTTCGATTTATAAATTAAAAAAAAATTGTGCATATTGCTTATCAAAATCGCAAATCAAAACGTATTGTAATAATCCTTTTAAACCCGACCTTTCCTTAGAGCTGTGAGATAGCAGATCGGTACGCGAGATGTTCTTACCAACAGTATTGCCAGACTGCTACGCTGGAAAGTTAGGAAAATTAAAAATCATATTGGTGTATTTTTTCTCGTGTACCGATCTGCTACCTCGCACATTTCAAATGGCAAGTCAGGCTAAAGGAAGATCGAACAGGCTACACAGACCTACCAACATACCTGTGGAATGAAAGGCGGCGCTAGTAGTAGAACAAAATTGTATTTCAACCAATCACGACAGTCCTGAAAATTGACATTTCCATACTAATCGCCGTAGTTCCAATTGTGGCCACTTCACAGATACTCTGGTAGGTCTGTGTAGGCGAGTATAAAGCCGATATCAGATAGTTCACTTTTGCTTTTCGATGCATCTTTCATCACTGATGGTGCCTTTGTGATGACGTCCGTTCGCTTTCATCGGGCATCGTTCATTGTTCATCGAGATAAACGATAAATGAAGCGTGTAAACAGCCACAGCAGTCATTTATTCATTTGTTTAGTGTATCTTTTAATTTTAAAATACAATGACATGGTTTTGAAATGGTTTAATATATGGAAATAATCATAGAATATTTTAGCACCATGAATGATTTTGGAAATAACGATTCAAGATCAAGAAATTTCGAAAAATGCTCACGTATTTATTCACTTTACATATTGCGTCTAAACACATGAAGTCGTTCACTGTTCATCATTCACTGCCTTTCATCGAAAATGAATCACTTTTGATGAACCGTCTAATATCGCCTTAATCGCTTTATAATGTACGGTGGAAGATGTGGTTGCAAATTGGGCGTTATGTGTGTGGTAACGTGATACAATTTAGACTGTGTACCGTCGCTCGCGGCGGGGAGCGGGGTAGCGGATTACTTTGGATTCGTTGACACGCGCTGACTCCTGCAAACCAAACATTAGGCTCCATCAACCAATCAGCGGCCCGTTACAGTCCACTGCTGGACTATGAGCCTCCTCCACTTAAGTGTTTGGCTTTGCCATAATCTCCACGCTTGGCAGGCGGGTTGGAGATCGCAGATTAAAAGGTTACTGTATCAGAGAGCGCTGCTGCCCGTTCCCTGTTCAATGTGTAGTCCCTAAGTCGCCTCTTACGACACCCACGGGAAGAGTAGGGGTTGGTGACAAATGTATTCTACTCTGCCGTCACCACACGGCTAAAATATTAGGTTACTTTGGACGAACTAAGTTTTACTGATAAATAGAAGGGTATCCATTTTATGCTCTTAAGGGTTTTAAATATTTTGGATTCATAGAAAACAATCAAAAACGTAAACCTTCCGGCAGGACTTGAACCCACGACCTTCGGCCTATACGTAGCCAACGTGCTTACCAACTACACCACGGAGGGCATGTGGCAGCGCCGAAATTCGTTCTTGCTTGTTTTCTATGAAATGTAACCACTTGGCACGTTACAGTGCACTTAGCGACATCTATGGTAATCATTTCGAACTATTTCCACTCAATCCCGTGTTTGAATAACCAATCAGATTTCGTTATTGAAGCTAAGCGGAGGGGAGAGGGGGTTATTCAAACACATCTTCTCTCTTCTCCGCTTTGGTAGAAAACTTTTGACGGCCCCGTAGCCTAGGTGGTAGTGTATCTGCCTCCGACGCACAGGGTCGCGGGTTCGAATCCCGCCCAGGGCAAACATTCGTGTGATGAGCACTTGTGTTTGCCTTGTGTCTGGTTGTTGTTTATCTACATATGTATTTATTTATATATTTGTGTAGGTAAGTATATCAGCTGTCTGACACCCATGGCTCTGCCTAGTGTGGGGTCGGATGGCCGTGTGTAAGATGTCCCCCCCCATATATAATACCGGGTGTCCATAAAGGGTATTTGCACTTTTAAATATCAATAAATGGTCTTAATGAGGGGATAGCAAAAACAAATATAATTTCATACGTGTAATTTATTGGAAATTTAGTTGAAATGGATTCGTATACCGGAGCTCAGCGCGCATTTTGTGTACGAGCTTACTATCAAAACAATAATTCGATAATAACAGTTCGCCGCTTACATCGCGCGCAGTTCAATGTACGGGACATTTCTTTATCTCCCAGTGCGAATATCATTAGAAAATGGATTAAGACGTAATGGACATCATTTGGACAACATATTTTTTAGTCGTCAACATTCCATCGTATGTACTTTTTGCAAATAGTAATAAGATTATGAAATGATATATTTTTCATATATAATTTTTGGGTATAAACTGCCAACACCCTTTTTGGACACCCTGTATATAAACTTTTAAAGGTCGTCTATTTCATGTGTTACCAGGCGTGAGTGTAGTCGCTAGGAGTCCGGCTGCCGGTAGTCCATGGTCTTGATGAAGGCGACGGCCGAGCAGAACTGAGTCCACCAGTAGAGCGCCTCGCCTTGTAAAGCGGAGCCCCCTAGTGCGCTGACCAGCTCGATGGTGGACAGTAATGATGGCGGGTTCACCTGATAACAGATTCATTATTTAGGGTAGACATCAACAGCTCATATACGTCCCCACCGAGGGGCTCGGGCCTACCCTGAATTAGAGCGATAAGGCCTTAGTCGACCACGCTGGCCCAGTGCGGGTTGGTCGACTTCGCACACAACCTTTGATTTTCTTCGCGGGAGTGTGCAGGTTTCATCACGATGTTTTCCTTCACCGTAGGAGCGTTGAATAAACGTACGTATGAATTCCAAATTCGAAAACACATTGGTACGTGGTGGGGATCAAACCCGCGTCTCCCAGACGGAAGACAGCGACCGCTAGCCGCTAGACCGCCGGCGCTCTTATATTTTTTCTTATATATTTTCACATTTATAATATTAGTGTTATTTATTTTAAATGTTAATTTCCTATTACAAAATTAATAGAAAACATACTGAAATACAAGACAAAAACACAAAATCTTGAAGAGAGACTTTTTGCCCATCTATACCTTGAGAACAACGTATATAAGAACGGGGGTGAGGTCGTCGGCGGAGGGCGGGGAGCCCTCAGTCAGCCCCAACACCGCCATGATGGATTTCACGCATCGCATTATGCACGCGATCTGGAACAAGATTAGCTTTTAAACATACAGGAATAGAAAGCAGAAATCAGTTCTTTTTTAATTCGAATTAAGATTTTAGAATACTTGAATACTCGCTGTGATGGCGGTACCTGTTCGCTGTGACGACGGCGGTACCCGTTTGCTGTGACGGCGGTACCCGTTCGCTGTGACGGCGGTACCCGTTCGCTGTGACGGCGGTACCCGTTCGCTGTGACGGCGGTACCTATTAGCTGTGATGGCGGTACCCGTTCGCTGTGATGGCGGTACCTGTTCGCTGTGATGGCGGTACCTGTTCGCTGTGATGGCTGTACCTGTTCGCTGTGATGGCGGTACCCGTTCGCTGTGATGGCTGTACCTGTTCGCTGTGATGGCGGTACCCGTTCGCTGTGATGGCGGTACCCGTTCGCTGTGATGGCGGTACCCGTTCGCTGTGATGGCGGTACCCGTTCGCTGTGATGGCGGTACCTGTTCGCTGTGATGGCGGTACCCGTTCGCTGTGATGGCTGTACCTGTTCGCTGTGATGGCGGTACCCGTTCGCTGTGATGGCGGTACCCGTTCGCTGTGATGGCGGTACCCGTTCGCTGTGATGGCGGTACCTGTTCGCTGTGATGGCGGTACCCGTTCGCTGTGATGGCTGTACCTGTTCGCTGTGATGGCGGTACCCGTTCGCTGTGATGGCGGTACCCGTTCGCTGTGACGGCGGTACCCGTTCGCTGTGACGGCGGTACCCGTTCGCTGTGACGGCGGTACCTATTAGCTGTGATGGCGGTACCCGTTCGCTGTGATGGCGGTACCCGTTCGCTGTGATGGCGGTACCCGTTCGCTGTGATGGCGGTACCTGTTCGCTGTGATGGCGGTACCCGTTCGCTGTGATGGCGGTACCTGTTCGCTGTGATGGCGGTACCCATTCGCTGTGATGGCGGTACCTGTTCGCTGTGATGGCGGTACCCGTTCGCTGTGATGGCGGTACCCGTTCGCTGTGATGGCGGTACCTGTTCGCTGTGATGGCGGTACCCGTTCGCTGTGATGGCGGTACCCGTTCGCTGTGATGGCGGTACCCGTTCGCTGTGATGGCGGTACCCGTTCGCTGTGATGGCGGTACCTGTTCGCTGTGATGGCGGTACCCGTTCGCTGTGATGGCAGTACCTTGTCTCGTGGCGTCCTGTACACGGACAGGTGTCTCAGATGCAGCTGCGCGCGCGGGAAGGGCGCGAGCCACACGTGTCGCGGCGACACGCCCGCTCTCAAGGCGGTCGTGCACGCTGACACGCGGCGGATGTGCTCGCTTAGCACCCTGTAAGCAATAAAATCTACTTACTACTATAAAAAAAAAACATCAATCATCTCACTGGTAGCTCTGTCTGTGAGCTGTAGAATTCGCGAGTACATTTTTTGTTCGAAATGTCTGAATCATATTTTTTTTATGATTTCAACCCTCATAACTCCGTCAGTTTTTAAGATTTCCAAAAACTGTCTCGACAAAAGAATTCTATATATTTGTCGAACCTGATCACAAAATTTCATGAGGATTGGTAGGATAACTTATAGGTTTTCGTGGTTGTAATAACCCGTTTAACAGTGTAGTATCAATTTCCTTTTATCTTTTAGCTTGCACGCAATTGGTACGCAACTATATGTGACAATTTGTGTGCAATAAAGAATAATATGTCTTATATTAAAGTTGTTATCGACGCGACGAATACTCACTGGTCCCGGGCGATGTCTCCGTCGCCATTAGGGAACAGCACGTGCAGATAAAGCCGCGCGAACGCCGCTCGCTCCACCGTGATCTCCGCCATCTCTAGCATGTTTTGAGATGCACCTACAAAAATAAAATATTATGTTAGAAAATGTACTGTCATAACAATAGTTATTTGTTGGGTAAGAGAGGAATGTTGTTTTTGTTTTTCAGAGAACTGATATTGAATCCAGAGCATGCGAAGGTGCTTCTAGCACGAGCGAAAAATAGACTCTTGAGGCTCGCGAAGGATTCTAAGGTTCGAGGTGAGAATAAGATTCTTCTCAAACCCAACACATTATATTTCACCTGTTCCGGCAAGGAAATCATTAACTATTTACTTACCTACATAAATATTGGTACTTAAAAATATACAAGAGTTCTCTTATTTTCAATATAATTCTATAAGTTGAGATTTAATTACTGTATTTTATCATAATACTTTAAAATTTTTAGAGATAAAAATAAACAACCAAAACAATAAACAAACTTTTTATAGGTTATGTTTTTTTAGGGTGCGTTCCTAAATTGTATGAAAACCTATCCCTCCCTGCGCTCCGGGACGCGCTTAAATCGATTTTAGCGCACTCAAAGGCAGGCGAAACCCGTACAATCTTTTGGTTTTCTGATCGCTGACGGCTGACAGTTTAATTCGGAACACACCCAATAAAAAAAATATGGCACACGTCAATTATTTTACGCGCGGATATACGAAAACTTTTTTCCTGTGTAAGATAATGTTCGAAATTCAAATTAATTTTCGATTTTGGGCCCTGTTTTCGGGCATTAAAAGCTAACTTTCCGAGGTGGAGAGGTGAAAAGTATACTCATTCATTCATTGAATAGGGGATCAGACTACTTTTTTTATTTTATAAATCCTTACAAAAAAAAAACTTCTTAGTTTCTGCTATCGAATACAAAAATATTTTTTGCTCTATCTTTAAAATTGATCGAGTTATAAAGGTTTGAAATTCAAGATTAGACAGAGAGGCACATACCCACTTGTGACGTCATTTGTTAGTAACGCCATATAATTGTTTTTGAAAGAGACAGACATATTGAAACTTTAAAAAATCACTGTAAATTAATTTTTCAACCGATTCTGTTTTTTTCTTCACGAATCGTCTTCTACTAATCTATATTTTAAAAATAATTCATAAAATATGGTAAATTTAGGAACAGTCCGATCCCCTATTTGACTCCTGTTTGACGTACCTTCCCAAGAAGGATCCGCCTTCACCTCGGCGGTGATGGCCCTGATGCTGGCCGTAAGTCTTGTAGCCTTCTCGTCCAACAGCTCACCTCCTGCAAACAGTTCATATTTAAGGTAATCGATCAACGGCCCTGACCCAGCAACTTTTGTTTTAGTTTTCTGTTCTGTGTTACAGCCGATTCAATGTTTTAAAAATTTAAAAGATTACATATTTTAGATAAATAGAAAACAACTGAAATCGTAACCTTCCGGCGGGACTCGAACCCACGACCTTCGGCCTATACGCAGCCAAAGTGCTTACCAACTACACCACGGAGAGCATAGTGGCAGCGCCGAAATTCGTTCTTGTTTGTATTCTATGAGATTATGACGTCACCATTATAGGCAACGACTTGGCACGTTATAGCGTGCTTAGCGACATCTATTACGATATTACGTTTTTGGTTGTTTTCATCTTTCTGGTGTTTGAATATAAACAACAAGTGAAATAACATTTATGAGACAATTACGGGTTTACCGCGATAATATATTTGTTGAGGAGAACCGATATTTCGGCGCTGTTGCAAGCACCATGGTCGCGGGTAGACTTATTGTCTGTCCCTAGTTCTACCCGCAACGTCTCTCCAGTCTACCCGCGACCATGGTGCTTGCAACAGCGCCGAAATATCGGGTCTCCTCAACAAAAATATATCGCGGTAAGCCCGTAAAATAAAAAAGAAATATACCTTAAAAACGGAAGTTTCTAAAAGATTACAGTTTAATATGGAAGTAAGATGGGATATCTCATCGGGCAGACGGCTAGTTCAGTCTTACCATTAATATTGTGGTTATTGTGTGCGTGGTGGTGCCTGGCGAGCCGGCGCAGTGCGTTCCCGCGCTCCAGTTGTTGTAAGACGCGAGCGGCGGCGGCGGCGCGCGCGCAGGCCGAGCATTCAGCGTTCACCAGGCTTATTTGACTGTGGAAATTAAAACATGAACGTTAATCTTCTTCTTCATCGTGTGGTTGTAAGGTCGACAACCGACTTCACAAACCCTAGTGTCAGTATTATAGAGCCGCCAAAGGCCACTGACTTGGCTCGTGTAACGACTAGATAGTAGCCGGGACCAGCGGCTTAACGTGCCTTCCGAAGCACGGAATCATCTTTCTTTTCGGACAATCAGGTGATTCAGCTTGCAATGTCGTAACCAAACTGGGGAATGTCTCACAAAGAGATTTTTGCTTGACACTGTCCTCACCGGGAATCGAACCCGGAACCTTCGTAATGAGCTGCGAAATCGCGACCACTCAGCCACGGAGGCCGTTAACGTTAATAATAACACCGAACGAAATGGGAATGGGAAGGATGCGCTCTCGGATAACTTCACGCGATTTTTTTTAGTACGGCTCCAGAATAGGACTACTTTTTTTTATTTTATAAATCCAAACTTCTTAGTTTCTGCTATCGAACACTAAAATAATTTTTGCTCTATCTTTAAAATTGACCGAGCTATAAAGTTTTGAAATTCAAGATTAGACAGAGAGGCACATACCCACTTGTGACGTCATTTGTTAGTAACGCCATATAATCTCCATACAAAAAATCGTTTTTGAAAGAGACAGACATATTGAAACCTTAAAAAATCACTGTAAATTCGTTTTTCAACCGATTCCGTTTTATTCTTCGCGAATCGTCTGTTACTAATCTATATTTTTAAAATAATTCATAAAATATGGTAATTTTTGGAACAGTCCGATCCTCTATTCCGCGGACCATTTTGACAACTGTTTGACAAGTGCTGTGGCTCTAGCAGGGCGCGGGCGGCGAACGTATCCCTGCTCTGTATGGACTCACGTGTGGAGTGAGTGCAGCGTGTGAGTCAGGCCGGCGCGGCAGGAGGCTAGGTACGCCGCGTAAGGCCTGCGGGCGGCGAACGTATCCCTGCTCTGTATGGACTCACGTGTGGAGTGAGTGCAGCGTGTGAGTCAGGCCGGCGCGGCAGGAGGCTAGGTACGCCGCGTAAGGCCTGCGGGCGGCGAACGTATCCCTGCTCTGTATGGACTCACGTGTGGAGTGAGTGCAGCGTGTGAGTCAGGCCGGCGCGGCAGGAGGCTAGGTACGCCGCGTAAGGCCTGCGGGCGGCGAACGTATCCCTGCTCTGTATGGACTCACGTGTGGAGTGAGTGCAGCGTGTGAGTCAGGCCGGCGCGGCAGGAGGCTAGGTACGCCGCGTAAGGCCTGCGGGCGGCGAACGTATCCCTGCTCTGTATGGACTCACGTGTGGAGTGAGTGCAGCGTGTGAGTCAGGCCGGCGCGGCAGGAGGCTAGGTACGCCGCGTAAGGCCTGCGGGCGGCGAACGTATCCCTGCTCTGTATGGACTCACGTGTGGAGTGAGTGCAGCGTGTGAGTCAGGCCGGCGCGGCAGGAGGCTAGGTACGCCGCGTAAGGCCTGCGGGCGGCGAACGTATCCCTGCTCTGTATGGACTCACGTGTGGAGTGAGTGCAGCGTGTGAGTCAGGCCGGCGCGGCAGGAGGCTAGGTACGCCGCGTAAGGCCTGCGGGCGGCGAACGTATCCCTGCTCTGTATGGACTCACGTGTGGAGTGAGTGCAGCGTGTGAGTCAGGCCGGCGCGGCAGGAGGCTAGGTACGCCGCGTAAGGCCTGCGGGCGGCGAACGTATCCCTGCTCTGTATGGACTCACGTGTGGAGTGAGTGCAGCGTGTGAGTCAGGCCGGCGCGGCAGGAGGCTAGGTACGCCGCGTAAGGCCTGCGGGCGGCGAACGTATCCCTGCTCTGTATGGACTCACGTGTGGAGTGAGTGCAGCGTGTGAGTCAGGCCGGCGCGGCAGGAGGCTAGGTACGCCGCGTAAGGCCTGCGGGCGGCGAACGTATCCCTGCTCTGTATGGACTCACGTGTGGAGTGAGTGCAGCGTGTGAGTCAGGCCGGCGCGGCAGGAGGCTAGGTACGCCGCGCAAGGCCTGCGGGCGGCGAACGTATCCCTGCTCTGTATGGACTCACGTGTGGAGTGAGTGCAGCGTGTGAGTCAGGCCGGCGCGGCAGGAGGCTAGGTACGCCGCGTAAGGCCTGCGGGCGGCGAACGTATCCCTGCTCTGTATGGACTCACGTGTGGAGTGAGTGCAGCGTGTGAGTCAGGCCGGCGCGGCAGGAGGCTAGGTACGCCGCGTAAGGCCTGCGGGCGGCGAACGTATCCCTGCTCTGTATGGACTCACGTGTGGAGTGAGTGCAGCGTGTGAGTCAGGCCGGCGCGGCAGGAGGCTAGGTACGCCGCGTAAGGCCTGCGGGCGGCGAACGTATCCCTGCTCTGTATGGACTCACGTGTGGAGTGAGTGCAGCGTGTGAGTCAGGCCGGCGCGGCAGGAGGCTAGGTACGCCGCGTAAGGCCTGCGGGCGGCGAACGTATCCCTGCTCTGTATGGACTCACGTGTGGAGTGAGTGCAGCGTGTGAGTCAGGCCGGCGCGGCAGGAGGCTAGGTACGCCGCGTAAGGCCTGCGGGCGGCGAACGTATCCCTGCTCTGTATGGACTCACGTGTGGAGTGAGTGCAGCGTGTGAGTCAGGCCGGCGCGGCAGGAGGCTAGGTACGCCGCGTAAGGCCTGCGGGCGGCGAACGTATCCCTGCTCTGTATGGACTCACGTGTGGAGTGAGTGCAGCGTGTGAGTCAGGCCGGCGCGGCAGGAGGCTAGGTACGCCGCGTAAGGCCTGCGGGCGGCGAGGTCCGCCCTCAGCGCCGCCGCCAGTCGCGCGCTGCGGGTCCCGCTGGCTTGCAGCGCGCGCGCGATCTCCCCGGCGTGGGCAGCGCCCGCCTCGGTGCTGGCGCAGGCGGCGGCCGCGCGGACCCATTCCACTAGGGATGTGCTTGTGCAGCGCTGTAAAGACGAACGGAAACATACAGTTATATCTCAATTTATAAACATGCACATATGTACTTAAAAACCTATAGTTCCTCAAAACTAGTTTCAAATAATATTGTAACATATTGAGCTTACGTTAAATCAGTGTACACGCAGGGCATTTAGTGTGGTTTCTGATCAGTGCTCTTTAAGCATGCAAATAAGTTGTTAGCTGCCTGTTTCTTATAATATGATAAAGTTGAGGAAAAGATATCTACATCATTGATCAATGTGTTGTGGTTACGTTTTTTTATTATAATAGTCATCAACATCATCAACAGCTCATATATGTCCCTCGAGCCTACCCTAAAATAGAGCGATTAGGCTTTAGTCAACCACGCTGGCCCAGTGCGGGTTGGTCGACTTCACTCACACACAACTTTTGACTTTCTTCGTAGGAGTGTCCTGTTTATCACGATGTTTTCCTTTATAATAGTAATACTTTAGATTAAAATTGTGTTAAATTTCTATAAAGACTAGTTTAAACAAGGCAAATTTTCTGGCCTCGACACTGTTTACATCACGGTTTCAAAATGTTACATCGTGTACAGCCTCGCCTTAAGATTACGTTCAACATCAAATCGATCCAGTTGAGTTTTAGACAAAATACTTATTTCCAAAGCCGAAAGAAGAACAATAAATGGAATTCTAAATTAATCCTTGTTAAGTAAAATTGCGTGTTAAAATAACAAAAACGACTTACGCTCGGTACGTATTCGAGGCAGTGTAGATCTGAGTTGGCCAGCACCACGCGCAGTTTCCGCTTCATGCTGCTGAACACTTCAGGGTCGCTCAGGTCTACCACGCCCTCACACCTGGACGAGAAAATTTAAAGTTTTTTTTATCCATAGTTAGTGTTACAGTCTGTCCAACAAGAGAATACCATTATGACAGCTGTTGATGTTCTTAATGTCCCTTATTCTTATTAGCATAAGAGTGGCAGTGAACATGCCATCCATGATAGCTTTGACGTCGAAAAATGATTTGTAAAAATCTTAATTCGAATAAAATATTTTTGATTTTGAGTTCATTTTATGACGCCATCATTTATTTATTTATTACGATTTATTGTACACAAGTAAATTACAAAACATAAAACATGAAGAAAGACGACACAACAGGTACTACTTATTGTTAGTGCTACATTTTGAACTCTATGTTAATGTGTATAAGGAACGTCAAGACTTGTCATAGTGGTGCTCTCTCGTCGGACAGACTTCAGGTCCACACCGAGGGGCTCGAACCTATTTCGATTAATAGAAACAGTAAAAAAACGTGATTCTTCCGATGGCAACGGCGAGAGTCAAACCCACGTCTTTGGTCGCAGCCAACGTGCTTATTAGCCACACTACAGAAGTTGGGAGGGAAATTGAGCGACTAAAAACTAGAAAGAAAGTAAGAAGTAAGAAAATAATTTATTCATAACACAATGAAAAAGTACACACAAAATAATAATGTTAAAAGGTGTACATCGTGCAATGATGTACTGGGCAGCATTCATCAGCATTCGTCACAAGTATCAGCATTCGTCACAAGTACTAATGTTGTTTACAGATCAAGACCAAGTAATAAGGACCCCACTGTTATTTTTAAGCGTTATTACCTATCCAACTCGGTATCAGGCACATCAGAGACACGTCATTGCTTGCTGGAATCCGAGGAGCTTTTCCAGCGGTATTTGGCAAGAGTGTTTTCACAGTGCAGTAATGGGTAACTTACCTATCCAGCTCGGTGTCGGGCACGTCAGAGAAGCGTCGTTGCCCGCAGCGTTGCTTGCTGGAATCCGAGCTTTTCCGTCGGTATTTGGGGAGGATGTTTTCACAGTGCAGTAATGGGTAACTTACCTATCCAGCTCGGTGTCGGGCACGTCAGAAACGCGTCGTTGCCCACGGCGTTGTTTGCTGGAATCCGAGGAGCTTTTCCCTCCTCGGTATTTGGCGAGAATATCTCACAGTGCAGTAATGGGTAACTTACCTATCCAGCTTGGTGTCGGTAACGTCAGAAACGCGTCGTTGCCCACGGCGTTGTTTGCTGGAATCCGAGGAGCTTTTCCCTCTTCGGTATTTGGCGAGAATATCTCACAGTGCAGTAATGGGTAACTTACCTATCCAGCTCGGTGTCGGGCACGTCAGAGACGCGTCGTTGCCCGCGGCGTTGCTTGCTGGAATCCGAGGAGCTTTTCCCTCTTCGGTATTTGGCGAGAATATCTCACAGTGCAGTAATGGGTAACTTACCTATCCAGCTCGGTGTCGGGCACGTCAGAGACGCGTCGTTGCCCGCGGCGTTGCTTGCTGGAATCCGAGGAGCTTTTCCGGCGGTATTTTGCAAGAATGTCTTCGGAACTTTCGCCGTTGGCTTCCGTACGGCTTCCGTCGTCGCTTCGGTTCTCTTCCTCGGGAAGTTTTACATCTGTATTTGAACATAAAATGGTTTACTATTGTCATCTTAATTTGCAGTTACAGCTTCGCTTCAATGCTTTGAATATCTAGAATTAATTATGACCTTTTATACTGCAATACCATTGTAAATCGTAGGTGGAGGAGGTATTTTAACTAAAAACTAGATATTACACGAGAGACGTATTTCTTATTTTCTTTTGCTAAGATCTATACACACGTGCAGTCTAACCTAGAATCAGCTCTTTTTTCTCATGTCAAAACTTATCTTCCAAATTCAAATAAATCTAAATGTTTACGGCCAGCAACAGCCAAAGAGGCAAAGAGGTATAGGTATGTACACATACCTAACACATTGTATAGTATAGGGAATATGCATAAAAAAATATTAGTCTTTTCTTTTCATAGTTCATCTGAAAGTATACATAAATAGAATACTGACAGTAAAAACAGAATCGAAATTGATCGAAAAATAAATTATAGTCATCGCACTGGGAGAATGCTGTCCTGAAGTTTCTCACGTAAAAATTTTTTGTGATGTGGAACAAAATATTCAGTAATGAAAATATACGAAAATATCCAAATCGATATTAATTACTTAGTTTTCAAAATCGATTTGTATGATTAGAGTTTTTTTTTAGCTTATAATCACACAACAATAATAGCTCTTAAGTTTAAGTCTCAACTGGAATCCTACCATGCTAATTGAAATACCGCAGTTGCCATTTCTTATTATTTCACTTTGCGCAATTTCAAACAAATTATTAAATTACGTATAATTCTTTATTTTCTACCTTATCGGATTCGGTTTAACTTATTGACAATTTTATATTAAACATCTAAGTATGTATTACCATACCAATTATTTTAAGTCTATACGATTATTCGAATATTTTTCGGATATTTCGGAATCGAAATGGAACAGCGGGCCGTAAGCGGACCCAACGGGCTAACCTTGCATCGACGTTCATTCATAACTTCATCTCGGGAAACACGTTGAAATAAATGATAAATTTATTATTTTGTATTTGATTTTCAAATAAAATAAAGTGTTTCGTTATATAAAATATTTTATGTGACCAGGCTTCATGGAGCGTTAATTCAAGGTTAGTGTACATCATATAAAAATGGTCACGTGATAAACTACAGGACGGCATTCTCCCAGTGCGATGACTATAGTTACAACATTATTAAACAAATATATCTGTCCCTCTCTACGAAAACAAAATTTTCTATGGCGGATGTATGGCCCGCGACACATATGACGTCACATATGTCGTAGGACCTCTCTGTCTAACAATCAACTTTGAAGCCAACTTTGTTTGGAAAAATATTTTTTGTATGTTTATCTGGAACTTGAAATATTTAGATTAATGATTTTTGAAAAATTGTGCATGTTCCCTCAGTAACTCCGCGCCCACTTTGGTAAAAAAAAGCTATTAAGTCCGTTAGACGCCGTGTAGTGACGGCAGAGTAGGATACATTTGTCACCAACCCCTACTCTTCCCGTGGGTGTCGTAAGAGGCGACTTAGGGACTACTTCGACCAGTTTGGTTTCACAAAGGGTCGTTCGACAGCCGATGCTGGTGTTGAACTTATAAACAATGGTTTTGATGCCTGGGAAGATGCAATGGATGCTATTGGTGTCTTCTGCGATCTATCCAAGGCTTTTGATTGTGTCCATCATGACACTCTTGTCAGGAAGCTACGCCACTATGGTGTAAAAGATCAGCCACTTCACCTTATAGAGTCATATCTAACGAATAGAGTTCAGATGGTCGATATTAATGGCAAGAGATCACCTGGATCTTTAATAAGTATGGGCGTCCCGCAGGGTTCAATTCTTGGTCCTTTCTTGTTTTTAGTATATATTAATGATTTGCTTTATCTTGTTAAAAAAAACATGGATTAGTATTGTTTGCTGATGATACTTCTTTGAAATTCAAAGTTAAAAGACAACAGTCAAACTATGACGACGTAAACAATGCTATCTCTAATGTAGTCAACTGGTTTACTGTTAATAATTTATTACTTAATGAAAAGAAAACGAAATGTGTAAAATTTGTATTACCTAATGTTAAACCAATAAATACAGATATATTAGTTAAAGGACAGAGATTGGACCTTGTAGATTCGACAGTCTTTTTAGGCATTACTTTGGACGCTAAACTCCAATGGGATGCTCATATAACTAAATTGTCGAACAGACTGAGGTCAGCAGCGTTCGCAGTTAAAAAAATTAGAGCTCTTACCGACGTAGACACCGCTAGACTAGTCTACTTTAGTTACTTTCATAGTCTAATGACCTATGGTATTCTATTGTGGGGTCACGCTGCGAATGCTAATAGTATATTTATTCTGCAGAAACGGGCTGTTCGTGCAATTTATAGATTAGGGCCTAGAGGGAAAAGTTTAAAGAAATCAATATTCTGACATTTGTGTCTCAAATATATCTATGACAATCTTGTGTATGTAAAACGAAATATGAGTAATTTTCAGAAGTACAGTGATATACACAATTTTAATACTAGAAATAAAGACAAGTTGGTTGCTTATGTCAACCGACTACATAAAATTTGTAATTCTTTTAAAGGTAATTGTATACGCTATTACAATAAGGTCCCTACTGATATTAAAAACTTGCCTTTAGACAAGTTTAAAATAATTATAAAACAGAAATTGTATAAAAAAGGTTACTATAGGATATCTGATTACTTAGAGGACAGATGTCCATGGGAATAGATTACATCAACAATATTGACGAGCTGGGTTTACATGGAAACTTGACCTTGTACGCTGATGACACTTGTTTGTTCTACTTTGGAACCTCTATTAATCAAATTATACCTACGGTACAAAAGGATCTCAATACTCTATTAAACTGGCTTAAGGCAAACCTTCTAACTATAAACATATCAAAAACCTCATATGTAATATTTAAAGCCAAAAATAAATATATACATCCATATCAACCTCTAACATTAAATAATATACAACAACATATATATACAATATATATAATATAATATACAACTTAAAACTACAGAAAAATATTTAGGATTGCGATTAGATAACAACTTAAATTGGCACCCAAATCGACTATATCAAAAACAAATTATCCTCATTAACGGGCTCGCTGCGTAGTATAGTCGCTCTTTACCGCGCAGTATACGGTTTAACATTTACAACTCTCTAGTCAAATCGCATTTAACTTACTTAATTGAAGTTTGGGGTAGTGCGTCAAAAACGAAATTAACTGAACTCCAGATTGCACAAAATAAAATAATTAAGCTACTTTTCTACTACCCATATTTAACGTCCAGCTCAAAAGTCTACAAGGAGACCAAACTTATGACCATAAATCAACTATACATCTATCAAACATGCATACTTATAAAAAAAGTATTAAACAAAACCATTCACACGTCTATCAACCTTACACAAACAAAACAAATCACAAAACGTTCAACCCGGCGAGCCAGCTATATTGTGTTGCCGAAAACTCGGACTAATTATGGTAAGAAAATGTTTACTTTCGAGGGAGCACAACTGTTTAATAAACTACCTTCAAATATCAAAAGTGAAGACTCTTCAAATGTATTTAAAACTAAACTGTTCCAACATTTGTGTACTTAATTTATATGTTTATGTCAGTGTGCGACGAAATTAATTAATTAATGTTCATTTTTTATGTTAATTTTCTCACGTAAGTGACTTTTTGTCTTTGTTGAGAAATAAATGTCTTTAAACCTAATAGATTGCTTGAGTGGCAGGCCTTTTCGATATTTAATTAGTATTAATTTTGTAATATTTTAATTTTTTATTTAAAAAAGGAAACGCAAAAGATGCGACGACTGTGGAGTTTCTTCGGTGAGCTCTTCTCCACAGATTCCGCCATTGTGTTAGTGAACTCACCCAAAAAAACGTAATGACGGATCTAAGTGATGTAATAACATCCTATGGAAATAAATTAATTTGACTTTGACACATTGAACAGGGAACGGGCAGCAGCGCTCTCTGATACAGTAACCTTTTAATCTGCGATCTCCAACCCGCCTGCCAAGCGTGGAGATTATGGCAAAACCAAACACTTAAGTGGAGGAGGCTCATAGCCCAGCAGTGGACTGTAACGGGCCGCTGATGTTGAAGTTCGTTAAAAAAAAGAATGTGTGAATCGGGGCCATTCCCTCACCGTTGTGTTGGTGGTGCGACCTGCCCTTCTGCCGGAACATCTTGATCTTATGCAGGATGTTCCCGCCGGACCTCTTCATGTTGTTCTTGAATTCGTCCAGGTTGCCCACTAGACCATCTTCGCCCGCCAACCTCCTCCTGCGTAATCATCAACATCATCATCATCGTGTGGGTTGTAAGGTCGACAACCGACCTCACAAACAAAAAATCTATATTTGTAATATTTTTACCCCGCCTAGTAGTAGTTTTTGGCCCCGTAGCCTAGTTGGTAGTATGCCTGTCTGCGAAGCACAGCGTCGCGGGTTCGAATCCCGCCCAGGGCAAACATTCGTGTGATAAGCACTTGTGTTTGCCTTGTGTCTGGATGTTGTTTATAAGTATGTATTTATATATTTAAGTAATTTATATCAGCTGTCTGGTACCCCTAGTACAAGCTCTGCTTAGTTTGGGATCAGATGCCTGTGTGTGTCCCAACATATTTATTTTTATTTTTTCTTATGAGCGTTGCAAGATCGATAAATGACCTCCCGTACACAAGACACAAGTCTTGGTGAGAGATATGCAGCCGCTAAGTCTCTGAATTTTTTCGAATTTCGAATTCATATGTACGTTTATTCGACACTCTTACGGTGAAGGAAAACATCGTGATGAAACCTGCACACTCCTGCGAAGAAATTCAAAGGTTGTGTGTGAAGTCGACCAAGGCCTAATCGCCCTAATAGGCTCGAGCCCCTCGGTGGGGACGTATATGAGCTGTTGATGAAGTGTACTTTGTGTGTGTACCTCTGTGACTTCTCTGCCGTGGCGTCGAAGCTGATGCTCTTCGGAATGGCGCCGGTGGAAGCGGTCTTCACAGGGGGAGGGCTGACCCGTCTCTCAGTCACTATCTCGGAGTTCACATCCTGCAATTATATTAGTTTTTAACTACCTACAGATAAAAATAAAATCTGACTGTCACGGTTTTTTTAGCACAAAAATCTCAGGTTTTTTCGAAAGGAAAACAATTAGAATAGCAAGCAAATGTGACATACGTATGCTAATACGGATTTCCAAAGAGAATAATTTAATAATATGCAGCTAATAAAAGTATGACTATATATTTTTTTTACCTTTAAATTCTTATTGCCTTGTACAGAATTTGTAATTTAGTATATTGCTTATATTTTAACGATTTATGAGCTGATTTAGAAAGATTTTTATTTACATACACACATACACAGTCACGCCTTACCCAAAGAGATGAGTAGAGCTCCAAAACAACGTTTTACGTTAATAGTACATTACACAACGAGTCGATTCTTCGTTAAATCAAGATTATTATATTTTTATTATTTAAACATTACCAGCCAGGTAATATTTTTGACACAATTTGTTGAAATAAAAAAATAAAAATACTTTTCTCTTTGTAAGAAGCGATTCAATTTATTTTTTATTATTGAAGTGATCCTGGCTAATTTAATTATGGAGACCATCGAAATAAAAAAATAAAATGAAATAAAATTTACCGCACAGTTACGGCCTTTTTAACTTCAATTTTCGAGTGTATTGAAAATATTCTTACCTGACTGGAACTTTTATCCGACACCGACGTCTCAGCGCTGTTGACCGATAACGTAGACAGAGATATATTGCTAGTGCCGTCTCTTTTCTTCTCGACCCTCGACGAGGAGATGCTGACGATGCTGGTACGGATCTCCGACTTGACTATCTTCTGCGTCAAGTTGTTCACCAGGTTGGCGGAAGTGGATATGGTGGCGGAACTCATCCGCGTCATCAGGTCCGTTATGGTGGAGCGAGATTCCACTTCTGGTCGTTCTGAGTCGATTCCTGAGTCGAACCTATTGGAAAAAATATATTTACAACTGTTTAAAAAAAAGTAAAAAAAAAGTGTTGTTTGTGTTTCACGGTCAACTATTGACCTCACAAATCTTACCAAACGAAGGCTTCTGAAGCCAGGACCAACTTCTTAACATGCCGTCCGAAACACACAGTCGGTTTGCAGGTAACTAAACTGAGGACGCGAAAGCAAGGCTCGTGGTGTAAGGCGGTAGTGGAGTGGAGACCGTGGAGTTTCTTCGGTGAGTTTTTCTCTACAGAGCCCGCACATTGTGTAGTGAACTCACCCACAAAAATGCAATAACGAAACTAGAGATGTAACCAATGATATTATATACAAGAGGTGTAGATACGCCATCAACGCACGAAACGCGTGCCGTGAATTGGTCCTAATTGTGACCACTGCAGTCAGTCGAGCTGTACCTGTCATTGTGAGCGCACGTATCGACTACCTACTAAAAAAAAGTTAAAAAGCCTTCCTGTGTGTTTAGAAAATGCAAAATTACGACTAAAAGATAAAAAAAGATGAAGGGATATCATATCACAAATAAGTGAATAAAAATAATTAAGTTTTAAACAGATAAGTTGCCTATTTTCTTTCGCACTTATAGCGTGTGTTTAGATATACAATGTTAGTATATCTGTCGCGGAACGCGGAATGTTGTGCGTGCAGTATGAATATGGCGGATCTTTCTTAAAATATCATTGGATGTAACATGCAAAGTTAATAAACTATTCATTTCACTTCATGGGGTGAGAAACGCAAACGCAGACGCGTTGGTACGACGACATCAAAAGACTGGCGGGTACAAAGTGGTTGGAAACTGCGCAGGACCAGGATAGAAGACATAACCTTGAGGCCCAGCGGCCGCCACGAAGCTGCTGCACCACACGAAGAATATTGTAGAGGATTGATATGTGCCAATATCCAGGGCATAGTCCGAAGAAAAAGGTATTTATCTATTTATACACCGTGAAATTTACACCGTTTTGTTCCCGCCGTGTAGTGATAGTACCCGTCAAACTGAACAACTTTTCACGAAAAAAAAATTTCCTACGACAAAAAAAATTTTTGGTCTCTCCATACAAAGTGAAAATCCCGACCGACCCATTTTGTATGGAGAAACCCAAATTTTTTTGTCACAGGAATTGTTATTTTCGTGAAAAGTTGTTCAGTTTGACGGGTACTATCACTACACGGCGGGAACAACACAATGTAAATTTCATGCTGTAGGTATATTAAATAACAAACATGGAAAACTCTAACATGGGTAAGCTTAAGAGTTCTGTCGGAGACCAGGACATGAAGTGAATAATTAGCAGAAAAAACACAAAATCGAAACGTAAGAAATCTAAATTTGAAAATGAATTTAAAATTAAAGATAAAACTGCCAGCAAGAAAGGTTGCCAGTCATAAAACAGGAAAGAGGACGAATGCCTCGTTACAACCTGAAGTACTACACCTTAGCGGTAGATAATGGCTGAAGAAGAAGAAACTGAGGACAGTCCAACGAATTATCTATAGTCAAGAACTCTAGATGACTCTAATGAATACCAAAGAAAGCAAAACTATACTATACGATATTCGAATATGCGGTACAATGATGTTTTATATAACTCGGTTTGTAAGAACGTCGAAAGTAAGCTTCAATGTACAGCAAGTTTATAATCTTAATGGAGATATGACATAATGTGTGTTTTAATATTACGAACTTTTTTATGCATTAGTTTTGCATTAATTTTATAGTAGATTTTATGACAATGGCGCAAAACAATATTTTTACGGCGAGGGCGCTACTTTGAATCCAGAGCAGAGCGAAGTATTCTAGAGTAGAATCCTGAGTGCACTGAAGGATTCAAAGTACCGTCGCCCGAGAAAAAAATTATTGCGACCGAGTTATACATTCTACTTTTTATCCAGCTATGAGAAAAAATATTATAGAACTCTTTTAGCTACAGCTCATGAATACCTTTATTAATAGGGAATATTCATAAAAAAAATATTAGTTTTTTTTTCATAGTTCATCTGAAAGCAAATAAAAATAGAATACTGACAGTCTAAACAGAATCGAAATTGATCGAAAAACAAACTAGATACAACATTATTAAACAAATATATCTGTCCCTTTTACGAAAACAAAACTTTCTATGAAGGATGTATGGCCCGCGTGACATATGACGTCACATGTCACGTCGGACCTCTCTGTCTAACCATCAACTTTGAAGCCTTATAACTTTGTTTCTGAGCAAGATATTTGAAAAAAATATTTTTTATGTGTTTGTCTGGAACTTGAAATATTTCGATTAATGAATTTAAAAAAAAGTGCATATTCCCTATTTGCGAACCAATCGTCCCTTTTTTGTAAAAAACAAATCCTTACCTCCGATCATACTGCGACACAGACATCGCGTTAAACGAGCTCTCACTCGAGTTGAGGCTTCTGTCCATGAGGTCGTTATCGTCGTACGGTTTGGAGGTGGAAGGGAGGTCGTACTTGGAAGTGGAGGGGAAGGGGCGGTCGGGGGAGTGGTGGTTCTGCGGGAAGCTGTCGTCCACCCACTGGCTGGTCGCGTCGGATTGGCTGTTGCTCGCGCCGCCGTCTAAGGTCGACTCTGTGGCTGCGCTGTCGCTGTAGGGCAACAAAGATCATTGTGTTGTGTGGGTTGTAAGGTCATTGACTTTACAAAGTCTGGTAGTTTGTGCGACGGTGAAATGTAAGAACAATTTTGTGTAAATGTCCAAAAAAGCAGAATGTAAAATTAAGCATTTAGGCATGATTTTTTCAGAAATATAAAATGAAATCCTCCGAGAGACAAGAGATGAATGTTAATATATTAAACTGGTATTTTAGCATTAAACTACCAAATCGTTACTCTTTGGAGTGCGTTTCAAAACGTGCGAGAATCACTCGATGTGCTACTCTCAATCCCTTTACTTAAATCTATATATCTTATCTTTTTTATTCCTTTCCTTCGCTAAAACTTTTTAGCGACAGCGGTGTTCGGGGGTTTCGAAGAGTCGAATGAAACGACTGGTTCGATTCGAGGTCGGAAATCGAGTGTTTATGTGAATATTGCAATTCGTATTTATATAAAATCACACCTAAATAAATTAGAACCCATAGGCGGTATTTTGCAAAGTAATTAAGAATATATTGTAGGGTTGCCCTACGATGTTCTACGAAACAGACTGAGCTATCATGTAATCGCTCTCAATCAAGCGACCTTCCTCAGGTCATCAGTCCCACACTACGTTTCCCGAGACGTGGTCTCCATTCGAGAACCCGTCTGCTCCAACGCTCATCGGTTCTGCGACAGACGTGGCCAGCCCACAAACACTTCAGCTTGCTACACTTCTGGACGATATCAACTACCTTGGTCCTCTGCCGGATGATTTCATGACGGATTTTATCCCGTAGCGAAATACCAAGCACAGATCTTTCCATAGCTCGCTGAGTGACACGTAGCGAAATACCAAGCACAGATCTTTCCATAGCTCGCTGAGTGACACGTAGCGAAATACCAAGCATAGATCTTTCCATAGCTCGCTGAGTGACACGTAGCGAAATACCAAGCATAGATCTTTCCATAGCTCGCTGAGTGACACGTAGCGAAATACCAAGCATAGATCTTTCCATGGCTCGCTGAGTGACATGTAGCCGGTGGGCCAGCTTCACCGTCATGTTCCACGTCTCGGCTCCGTATGTCAAAACGGGTAATCACTCTACCCGTTTTGAAACGCACAATATCTTACCCATTTTGCGTCACATAGTCGAACACGTCATTGGGTATGGGCGCGGGCGCCGACGTGCTGGGGCTGTCCGGAGCAGACGTCGCGTAGCACGTCATCACCTGGACAAAACAAAACACTGTCGTCAACTCCCCTCACAGCGCGCAAAGCACGGTTCCTCACACAGTGATACAGTGCGTTTAGTAGACAATATAAATAAATAAATAAATAATTTTTAATTTTTCTAGTATCTTCAATCAGAAACAGAGTTATGAGGTGCAAGGCGGCTGTGGCGGTGAGATAGCTGCCTCCAGATCGGTTAGTGGCGGTTCGAGGCATGTCTTAAGCTGTTTAGTGTCGCACTTACCGGGTAACCATTAACCAGGATGCTCTTCCTATTCTCTATGAGGTGGAAGTCCAGCTCACGGCCCAATGACAAGGCGGCTGTGGCGGTGAGATAGCTGCCTCCAGATCGGTTAGTGGCGGTTCGAGGCATGTCTTAAGCTATTTAGTGTCGCACTTACCGGGTAACCATTAACCAGGATGCTCTTCCTATTCTCTATGAGGTGGAAGTCCAGCTCACGGCCCAATGACAAGGCGGCTGTGGCGGTGAGATAGCTGCCTCCAGATCGGTTAGTGGCGGTTCGAGGCATGTCTTAAGCTGTTTAGTGTCGCACTTACCGGGTAACCATTAACCAGGATGCTCTTCCTATTCTCTATGAGGTGGAAGTCCAGCTCACGGCCCAATGACAAGGCGGCTGTGGCGGTGAGATAGCTGCCTCCAGATCGGTTAGTGGCGGTTCGAGGCATGTCTTAAGCTATTTAGTGTCGCACTTACCGGGTAACCATTAACCAGGATGCTCTTCCTATTCTCTATGAGGTGGAAGTCCAGCTCACGGCCCAATGACAAGGCGGCTGTGGCGGTGAGATAGCTGCCTCCAGATCGGTTAGTGGCGGTTCGAGGCATGTCTTAAGCTGTTTAGTGTCGCACTTACCGGGTAACCATTAACCAGGATGCTCTTCCTATTCTCTATGAGGTGGAAGTCCAGCTCACGGCCCAATGACAAGGCGGCTGTGGCGGTGAGATAGCTGCCTCCAGATCGGTTAGTGGCGGTTCGAGGCATGTCTTAAGCTATTTAGTGTCGCACTTACCGGGTAACCATTAACCAGGATGCTCTTCCTATTCTCTATGAGGTGGAAGTCCAGCTCACGGCCCAATGACAAGGCGGCTGTGGCGGTGAGATAGCTGCCTCCAGATCGGTTAGTGGCGGTTCGAGGCATGTCTTAAGCTGTTTAGTGTCGCACTTACCGGGTAACCATTAACCAGGATGCTCTTCCTATTCTCTATGAGGTGGAAGTCCAGCTCACGGCCCAATGACAAGGCGGCTGTGGCGGTGAGATAGCTGCCTCCAGATCGGTTAGTGGCGGTTCGAGGCATGTCTTAAGCTATTTAGTGTCGCACTTACCGGGTAACCATTAACCAGGATGCTCTTCCTATTCTCTATGAGGTGGAAGTCCAGCTCACGGCCCAATGACAAGGCGGCTGTGGCGGTGAGATAGCTGCCTCCAGATCGGTTAGTGGCGGTTCGAGGCATGTCTTAAGCTGTTTAGTGTCGCACTTACCGGGTAACCATTAACCAGGATGCTCTTCCTATTCTCTATGAGGTGGAAGTCCAGCTCACGGCCCAATGACAAGGCGGCTGTGGCGGTGAGATAGCTGCCTCCAGATCGGTTAGTGGCGGTTCGAGGCATGTCTTAAGCTATTTAGTGTCGCACTTACCGGGTAACCATTAACCAGGATGCTCTTCCTATTCTCTATGAGGTGGAAGTCCAGCTCACGGCCCAATGACAAGGCGGCTGTGGCGGTGAGATAGCTGCCTCCAGATCGGTTAGTGGCGGTTCGAGGCATGTCTTAAGCTGTTTAGTGTCGCACTTACCGGGTAACCATTAACCAGGATGCTCTTCCTATTCTCTATGAGGTGGAAGTCCAGCTCACGGCCCAATGACAAGGCGGCTGTGGCGGTGAGATAGCTGCCTCCAGATCGGTTAGTGGCGGTTCGAGGCATGTCTTAAGCTATTTAGTGTCGCACTTACCGGGTAACCATTAACCAGGATGCTCTTCCTATTCTCTATGAGGTGGAAGTCCAGCTCACGGCCCAATGACAAGGCGGCTGTGGCGGTGAGATAGCTGCCTCCAGATCGGTTAGTGGCGGTTCGAGGCATGTCTTAAGCTGTTTAGTGTCGCACTTACCGGGTAACCATTAACCAGGATGCTCTTCCTATTCTCTATGAGGTGGAAGTCCAGCTCACGGCCCAATGACAAGGCGGCTGTGGCGGTGAGATAGCTGCCTCCAGATCGGTTAGTGGCGGTTCGAGGCATGTCTTAAGCTATTTAGTGTCGCACTTACCGGGTAACCATTAACCAGGATGCTCTTCCTATTCTCTATGAGGTGGAAGTCCAGCTCACGGCCCAATGACAAGGCGGCTGTGGCGGTGAGATAGCTGCCTCCAGATCGGTTAGTGGCGGTTCGAGGCATGTCTTAAGCTGTTTAGTGTCGCACTTACCGGGTAACCATTAACCAGGATGCTCTTCCTATTCTCTATGAGGTGGAAGTCCAGCTCACGGCCCAATGACAAGGCGGCTGTGGCGGTGAGATAGCTGCCTCCAGATCGGTTAGTGGCGGTTCGAGGCATGTCTTAAGCTATTTAGTGTCGCACTTACCGGGTAACCATTAACCAGGATGCTCTTCCTATTCTCTATGAGGTGGAAGTCCAGCTCACGGCCCAATGACAAGGCGGCTGTGGCGGTGAGATAGCTGCCTCCAGATCGGTTAGTGGCGGTTCGAGGCATGTCTTAAGCTGTTTAGTGTCGCACTTACCGGGTAACCATTAACCAGGATGCTCTTCCTATTCTCTATGAGGTGGAAGTCCAGCTCACGGCCCAATGACAAGGCGGCTGTGGCGGTGAGATAGCTGCCTCCAGATCGGTTAGTGGCGGTTCGAGGCATGTCTTAAGCTATTTAGTGTCGCACTTACCGGGTAACCATTAACCAGGATGCTCTTCCTATTCTCTATGAGGTGGAAGTCCAGCTCACGGCCCAATGACAAGGCGGCTGTGGCGGTGAGATAGCTGCCTCCAGATCGGTTAGTGGCGGTTCGAGGCATGTCTTAAGCTGTTTAGTGTCGCACTTACCGGGTAACCATTAACCAGGATGCTCTTCCTATTCTCTATGAGGTGGAAGTCCAGCTCACGGCCCAATGACAAGGCGGCTGTGGCGGTGAGATAGCTGCCTCCAGATCGGTTAGTGGCGGTTCGAGGCATGTCTTAAGCTATTTAGTGTCGCACTTACCGGGTAACCATTAACCAGGATGCTCTTCCTATTCTCTATGAGGTGGAAGTCCAGCTCACGGCCCAATGACAAGGCGGCTGTGGCGGTGAGATAGCTGCCTCCAGATCGGTTAGTGGCGGTTCGAGGCATGTCTTAAGCTGTTTAGTGTCGCACTTACCGGGTAACCATTAACCAGGATGCTCTTCCTATTCTCTATGAGGTGGAAGTCCAGCTCACGGCCCAATGACAAGGCGGCTGTGGCGGTGAGATAGCTGCCTCCAGATCGGTTAGTGGCGGTTCGAGGCATGTCTTAAGCTATTTAGTGTCGCACTTACCGGGTAACCATTAACCAGGATGCTCTTCCTATTCTCTATGAGGTGGAAGTCCAGCTCACGGCCCAATGACAAGGCGGCTGTGGCGGTGAGATAGCTGCCTCCAGATCGGTTAGTGGCGGTTCGAGGCATGTCTTAAGCTGTTTAGTGTCGCACTTACCGGGTAACCATTAACCAGGATGCTCTTCCTATTCTCTATGAGGTGGAAGTCCAGCTCACGGCCCAATGACAAGGCGGCTGTGGCGGTGAGATAGCTGCCTCCAGATCGGTTAGTGGCGGTTCGAGGCATGTCTTAAGCTGTTTAGTGTCGCACTTACCGGGTAACCATTAACCAGGATGCTCTTCCTATTCTCTATGAGGTGGAAGTCCAGCTCACGGCCCAATGACAAGGCGGCTGTGGCGGTGAGATAGCTGCCTCCAGATCGGTTAGTGGCGGTTCGAGGCATGTCTTAAGCTGTTTAGTGTCGCACTTACCGGGTAACCATTAACCAGGATGCTCTTCCTATTCTCTATGAGGTGGAAGTCCAGCTCACGGCCCAATGACAAGGCGGCTGTGGCGGTGAGATAGCTGCCTCCAGATCGGTTAGTGGCGGTTCGAGGCATGTCTTAAGCTGTTTAGTGTCGCACTTACCGGGTAACCATTAACCAGGATGCTCTTCCTATTCTCTATGAGGTGGAAGTCCAGCTCACGGCCCAAAGACAAGGCGGCTGTGGCGGTGAGATAGCTGCCTCCAGATCGGTTAGTGGCGGTTCGAGGCATGTCTTAAGCTGTTTAGTGTCGCACTTACCGGGTAACCATTAACCAGGATGCTCTTCCTATTCTCTATGAGGTGGAAGTCCAGCTCACGGCCCAATGACAAGGCGGCTGTGGCGGTGAGATAGCTGCCTCCAGATCGGTTAGTGGCGGTTCGAGGCATGTCTTAAGCTGTTTAGTGTCGCACTTACCGGGTAACCATTAACCAGGATGCTCTTCCTATTCTCTATGAGGTGGAAGTCCAGCTCACGGCCCAATGACAAGGCGGCTGTGGCGGTGAGATAGCTGCCTCCAGATCGGTTAGTGGCGGTTCGAGGCATGTCTTAAGCTGTTTAGTGTCGCACTTACCGGGTAACCATTAACCAGGATGCTCTTCCTATTCTCTATGAGGTGGAAGTCCAGCTCACGGCCCAATGACAAGGCGGCTGTGGCGGTGAGATAGCTGCCCCCAGATCGGTTGGTCACGGGTCGAGGCGTGTGTCGTGGGCTGTTCACTTCGGGTCGTTTGGCGTTGCCGTTCTGCTGAGGCATCTTGACAGGGGTTGATTCTTCTTGCTGTGAAGGTCTTCGAGGCCAAGAGGTGTCTGATCGAGCTGCCACTGATACGCAATCGTCCGTGTCCACCTGGGAATTAACAAGAATCACAGTTTTACTAAAACTTCCGTTTTTACGATATATTTCACTTGTTGTATATATATGTCACCGTAAGATTGTGAACGCCGTTAGTTTATAATCTTACTCGCGATATTATAAACTTACGGAAAATTGTGAACTGAAACCAACCATTTACAATTTTACGTATTATTTTTTGTTAGTTTATAATCTTACTCGCGATATTATACACTTACGGAAAATTGTGAACTGAAACCAACCATTTACAATTTTACGTATTATTTTTCGTTAGTTTATAATCTTACTCGCGATATTATACACTTACGGAAAATTGATGAAACCATCAAATTGTAAACAAAGGTGCAGAGTTCATAATCTGTCGGTTGTAAATGGATAGTTTCAGTTCACAATTTTCCGTAAGTGTATAATATCGCGAGTAAGATTATAAACTAACGAAAAATAATACGTAAAATTGTAAATGGTTAGTTTCAGTTCACAATTTTCCGTAAGTGTATAATATCGCGAGTAAGATTATAAACTAACGGCGTTCACAATCTTACGGTGACATATACAAACACTAGAGAGATATGAAATATTTTAGAGAAAACAACCAAAAACGTTTACTTACTTACTTACCTTCCGGCGGGACTTGAACCCACTACCTTCGGCCTATACGCAGCCAACGTGCTTACCAACTACACCACGGAGGGCATAGTGGCAGCGCCGAAATTATGATTTTTATAAATATAAATATGATTTTTTTTAAATTCCGTTTTTACGGTCTATTTCACTTGTTTATTTTTCGGACAATCAGGTGATTCAGCCTGCAATGTTCTAAGCAAACTGGGGAAAGTTTCATAAAGAGATTTTTGCTTGACGGGAATCGAACCCGGAACATCCGTAATGGGTGTCGAAATCTCGACCACTCGGCCACGACCACTTACCTCCGTGTTCCTATCACTGTCGGAAGCCAGCACGTCCATGCTCCAGGCGGACTCGCTCGCGGTCTCCGAGGCGTCGCGCGCGGCGGCGCTGGCCGGCGCGGCCGCCGCCTGCGCCGGGTCGCACGTGTCGCCGATAGTCTCCGAGTCTGACGCTAGGACGTCCGTACTCCAAGTGTCGGACATTATGCTGATGGTTTCGTCGCCTTCGAGGAGTTTCTAGAAGGAAAAAGGTTTAATTAAGGTAATAGGAATTTACATGAAATATATGAAAGGTAACTTTAGAATTTGACAGGTGAAGTAGTGATATAAGAAAAAAAATCATTAGTATTAAAAAAATTACATCTTCTTAATCATCGTGTGAGTTGGGATTTGTCATCGTTAGTGCAGTCGAAGTGGCTAAGTTCTGGGCCAGAAAGATTTAATTAGTCATCGACACGCAAAGAAGATCACGTGGGTTGTAAGGTCGACAACCGACCTCACCCTAGTAGTCAAACCAAACCGCCAAAGGACACTGTCATGGCGACGTCATCATCATCTCAGCCGGAAGACGTCCACTGCTGAACATAGGCCTCCCCCATAGGTTTCCACCGTGAACGGTCCTGCGCTACTTGCATCCACCGGCGCCCAGCAACTTTCACCAAGTCATCTGTCCACCTTGTGGGAGGCCGTCCAACACTGCGCCTTCCGGCCCGCGCAAGCCAGGAGAGAATCTTTCTTCCCCATCGGTTATCAGTTCGTCGAGCTATATGAATGGCATGGCAACGTATGACGTAATAACTGGCATGTTTACTGGAAAGCTCTTCTCCACAGATCCCGCCATTGTGTTAGTGAACTCACCCAAAAAAAATGTAATGACGGATCTAAGTGATGTAATAACATCCTATGGAAATAAATAATTTTGACTTTGACTTTGAAAAGAACCGCCATGGATGCCAGCATTCTATGACTTACACTTGGCTGCGACAGTAAAATTAAAATAAATATCAAGATGGAGTGGAGTACCTTGATTTCGAACTTGCAGAATTTGTCCTCGATTTCGTTCCTCGTCTGCTTCAGGTTCTTAGCTGCGTTGATGGCGCCGGCCTGGCTCACTGGCACGTTTTGTGGAGGACTGTGAAACAAAGAATTCATAAATAATTGGAGAATAGAAATTATTCAATCGATTAGTTGAGTACCTAACAAAAAATAAATAATTTTCTGTATCAAGGAAGACCTGTAGTAAATTATACGCATAAAACAGAAACGATCATAGCATGTGACGACACGCCTTGCTATTTGCCTTTATTTTCCATATAAGTTAAAGTTAATTCACTTACCTCAGTCATCATCATCGTGTGGCTCGTTAAGTTAAGTTTAAGCTAAGTTAGCATCTGTGCTTTCCTCGCCAACGCCAAATATTTAACTTATATGAAAAATCTTTATATCGGGGTGTTGGGTTATTTTCCCTATGCCTGTGGTTGTGTGGGGTTTCTTCAAGCAAACTTATTTTTACATATAACTGGTTTTTATTCTTGAAATTTAAGAAAATACATTTTGTAACCTGTTCGTAACACGTCCAAGAAAAGAGAGATGGCGGACACGGTGTTGCCAAATTAAGTACAAAAAAGATACAAAATTTAAAGTAGCGTTCAGTTTTACACCAAATATCCAACAGGGGGAAATTTGTTGTTGGGAAGATTGAAAACGTTTGCAGTTGGCCAGCAAATAATATATTAGTTAGTAGTTATATTAGTCTGTCATGAAAATCCAACATTTAAATTCAATTTTTCATTTAGTTTTTTTAGTCTTACCGTCTGGGCTCGCCGTCAGTAACTTGCGAAGAAGGAGTCTCCCTTCCCGAGATGTTGGGGCTTCCCCGGCCGCTGACGTTGGCCGACACCATGTCTGATAAGTTGTCGTTTTGGTCTTCCGTCTCCAGCTCGAGGCTCGACGTCACGCTGTGGTTGGAAGCAGCTTCGGATACCGCTTCCAGGTTGTCGGAAGTGTTGCCTAGTGAGACCTCGTCGTGGGATACTGAGAATCTGGAACAAAGAAAGTAAATTGTGCATTAAATTTGTAGGATACGATACCTATATGTTAATATTTTTGAAGCTAATAATAAAATACTTTCAAAAGTCAGATTTTGTTGCCTCACTTCTACACATTTTATACAAAAAAAAAATCTTTATCATAGGATTGGGTTGAATCTATTTTTGAATCTATTATTTTTTTATTTAACCATTTATTGCACACAAGAAAAATACCAAAGCAATACATATTAATTTCTAAATATAATATAGAAATACATAACAAATGAAAAAATAAAACAACGGCCCGTTAGAGTCCACTGCTGGACTATGAGCCTCCTCCACTTGAGTGTTTGGTTTTGCCATAATCTCCACGCTTGGCAGGCGGGTTGGAGATCGCAGATTAAAAGGTTACTGTATCAGAGAGCGCTGCTGCCCGTTCCCTGTTCAATGTGTAGTCCCTAAGTCGCCTCTTACGACACCCACGGGAAGAGTAGGGGTTGGTGACTAATGTATTCTACTCTGACGTCACCACACGGCACACAAATGAAATAACAAGTAAAAATTAAAATGGAATCATTATCATGTCTGTCAGTCAGTATCATGGCAGAGTACCCTGGATTAACACATAGAAGATACTTTTTACCGGGAAAAGTCGTATTCCCACGGGAAAATCTTCCATAACGCGAACGTAGCCGCAGGCAGACCGCTAGTTTGTTTATCGATCAATTTCGATTCTATTTTGACTGTCAGAATTCTATTTTTGTATACTTTCAGATGAACTATGAAAAATACCAATATTTTTTTATGCATATTCCCTATTCCCCAACACTTAGTGGTCAATAATACCTGGTCCTCTTCTGCACGGCGGGGCTCGGGCCGGCCACGGCGAGCGCTGAGCCCGCGTCGTCCGCATCACCCGCCTCGGAACCACCGTAGTAGCACTCCAGAACCTTCGATTCAGGGACTAAACCTGCGAGAGAAATTATGACTTATTAGAGTCAGTTTAGACTGGGCAGATAAATTCTGACACATTTTTAAGTGACAGTTCTCATTAATTTAATTTAAAAATTAAATTCAAGATGTCCACTGGATTTTATTCGTGGATTTTTTGGGCGCGCAAATGACAATATCAAAGTTATTACGTTACTACAGAAGATCTTTTTGGAAAGTCTTTTTATGTAGATAAATAGTAACTACTTGTAGACACGTCGAAATTCTTTGTAGACAAAACGTAACTGCAGTAACTAAATAATGACGTAATTAAAATGGTCACTAATAGAGTATCGGACTACTTTTATTTTATATTATAAATCCATACTTCTTAGTTTCTGCTATCTGATATTATTGACCGAGTTATAAAGGTTTGAAATTCAAGATTAGACAGAGAGGCACATACCCACTTGTGACGTCATTTGTTAGTAACGCCATATAATCTCCATAAAAAAAAAACATTTTTGAAAGTGACAGACATACTGAAACTTTAAAAAATCACTGTAAATTTGTTTTTCAACCGGTTCTGTTTTTTTTCTTCGCGAATCGTCTGCTACTAATCTGTATTTTAAAAATAATTCATAAAGTATGGTGAATAGTCCGATCCCCTATTGTATCTTGGTGCTACAAAGTCACTCACCAACATAATCCTGCTCCTCAAGACTGGCTAGTCTGATGACCAGCACCTCGTTCTGGTCCAGGTCCTCCCTGTCCCCGCCCCCGTTGACCGGCTTGTCCTCGCTCAGAGCCAAGGAGTTGTTGGAGGTGGAACTGCCACTCCTGGGCAGGCGAGGCTTCGGTACTTTCGCTAGGATACTCTTCTTGTTGGTATGGCCGTTCTCTATGTGGTGCTCTTTGGTTTCTGATGTTGGCGATTGTCTGGAAGAGGAATACTTATTAAGCATGTCGTAAGAGCGTCGGTGGTCTAGTGGTTAGGGCCGTTGCCTTTCGTCCGGGAGACGCGGGTTTGATCCCCACCACGTACTAATGTGTTTCCGAATTTCGAATTCATATGTACGTTTATTCAACGCTCTTACGGTGAAGGAAAACATCGTGATGTAACCTGCACACTCACGCGAAGAAATTCAAAGGTTGCGTGTGAAGTCGTCCAACCCGCACTGGGCCAGCGTGGTCGACTAAGGCCTAATCGCCCTAATTCAGGGTAGGCTCGAGCCCCTCGGTGGGGGCATATATGAGCTGTTGATGATGATATGTTTGTAATTCTTACCTATACTTGCTCAGATCGGGTACTTTCCTCAGCAGGTCGTGTAGCCTGGCGCGGTAGTTGGGCTCCAAGGTCTGCAGCAACGCCGCCAGGCGCGCTGCCATCGCTTCCGAGTTGGTTTCGCCGTTAGATTCATTACTATAAGAAATGTATGTGATTCATTGTTGGAAATAGGGAATATGCAGAATTTTTTAAAAATTATTTATATTTCAATATTTCAAGTTCCAGATAAACACATTTTTTTTTCAAATTCGAATTTTCAAATTTTCTCGGAAACAAAGTTGTAAGTGAGAGGTCCGACGTGACATGTGACGTCCATCCGCCATAGAAAATTTTGTTTTCGTAAGAGGGACAAATATATTTGATTAATAATGTTGTATCTAGTTTGTGTTTTTATCAATTTCGATTCTGTTTTGACTGTCAGTATTCTATTTTTGTATACTTTCAGATGAACTATGAAAAAAAACTAAAGTTTCCCTAGTATTCTCTATTGTGCTCTGCCTGACGGCATACAAAATAACAGTCAAAACTCCTAAAATTACAGTATTTGCATAATAAATAAACCACTGAAGATCTCCCTGGTGAGAAGACAACCAGAACCACTAGATTACCAGATTACTGGTTTAACATCAGCTCAGCTAAATTTTCAGCTTTTTCACCAGATGGAACTATAAAAAAATTTATGATAAGGAATCGCAAGAAAAACCTCAAAAAAACTAATAAAAAAGTAACAGGTATAATTAATAAAAACTGGTGAATAAGCTTTAAATACCTGAATCCGGATGCTTCAGCGACAGGGCCGGCGCCAGAGCTGGACTGCTCCTCAGAGGTCACGCTCGGAGTGTTGTTGTTCAACTTCGATGAGATTCTCTTTAGGAACGTTATCTACGGACGAAAATTGAGAAAGCAATGATTAATACAGGGAAAATGGGCGCGGGGGCAGAGTGACGTCACTAACGAGGAGTTGCGCGTCGGGCGTGGTAAAGAGCGCGTGGTGGGCGGCGGGGGGCGGTGGGCGCGGAGGGCAATGTGACGTTACTCACGAGTAGGTGCGCATCGGGCGCGGTGAAGAGCGCGTGGTGGGCGGCGGGGAGCACGTCGGTGCGTAGGGGACATCGGGCACGGGGGCAGTGGGCGCGGAGGGAGGTATGACGTCACTCACGAGTAGGTGCGCATCGGGCGCGGTGAAGAGCGCGTGGTGGGCGGCGGGGAGCACGTCGGTGCGTAGGGGACATCGGGCACGGGGGCAGTGGGCGCGGAGGGAGGTATGACGTCACTCACGAGTAGGTGCGCATCGGGCGCGGTGAAGAGCGCGTGGTGGGCGGCGGGGAGCACGTCGGTGCGTAGGGGACATCGGGCGCGGGGGCAGTGGGCGCGGAAGGAGGTATGACGTCACTCACGAGTAGGTGCGCATCGGGCGCGGTGAAGAGCGCGTGGTGGGCGGCGGGGAGCACGTCGGTGCGTAGGGGACATCAGGCGTGGGGGCAGTGGGTGCGGAGGGAGGTATGACGTCACTCACGAGTAGGTGCGCATCGGGCGCGGTGAAGAGCGCGTGGTGGGCGGCGGGGGGCGCGTCGGTGCGCAGGGGGGCGTCGGGCGCGGGGGCGGTGGGCGCGGGGGCAGCGCGCTCGGCTGACACGCTCTCCACTAGCGCCCACACGCACGAGCGTTCGAACTTGCCGTAGAGGTCTCGGACTTTTGCTTCCACCTGTGTACAAAATAATTGAGAACATTAAAAACAATCTACCATAGGGAATAAAATTGGAACAAAATAGCGAAGTGGATACTATAAAAAAACCTTCTGACATTAACCAACCAACCAATAGGGAATATGCATTAAAAAAATATTAGTTTTTTTCATAGTTTATCTGAAAGTATACAAAAATAGAATCAATCAATCAACGGCCCGTTACAGTCCACTGCTGGACTATGAGCCTCCTCCACTTAAGTGTTTGGTTTTGCCATAATCTCCACGCTTGGCAGGCGGGTTGGAGATCGAAGATTAAAAGGTTACTGTATCAGAGAGTGCTGCTGCCCGTTCCCTGTTCAATGTGTAGTCCAGTCCCTAAGTCGCCTCTTACGACACCCACGGGAAGAGTAGGGGTCGGTGACAAATGTATTCTACTCTGCCGTCACCACACGGCAAAAACAGAATCGAAATTGGTCAAAAAACAAACTAGATACAACATTATTAATCAAATATATCTGTCCCTCTTACGAAAACAAAATTTTCTATGGCGGATGTATGGCCCGCGTGACATATTATGACGTCACATGTCACGTCGGACCTCTCTGTCTAACCATCAACTTTGAAGCCTTATTGGAACTACAAATATTTCGATTAATGAATTTAAAAAAAATGTGCACATTCCCTATTAACGCCTCTAGTGTCAGTTGAAAAAGTGTGTGGTGTGTGTGTGTGTGTGTGTGTGTTTATTGACCGAGTGAGCGAAGCGTCTCTGCTTCAGCTTGGTCAAAATTGCTTTTGTATGTCTGTTTCTGTGTGTGTTTGTTTGTTCCACTCTAGAGGTCGCGCTCGCTCGGTCAATAATAATAATACAAAATTAAATATAAAATTAAATTCCTAAATGAAATATTGTAACAAAGCATCTTTTAGTCTAAGAAAATATCAACAGATGGCGCTGTACAGTGCAACGGATTTTCTAAAACGCGCTATCGAGATTCTTTCAGCCATTTAAAAAGAGAAGTGCTCGCGAGGTCTACAGCTCACGGAGCCACTAGTTCTATTCTATTCAATTACCTCTTGGAACCTGGCGAGACAGAGCATCTGCACAATCTGCGCGATCTGCACGAGGTTGAACCTCGCTATGTAGGAGACGGGCCCCTCCACCACCCCGTGGGCCTCCGGGTTCACTATCGCGGGGCAGACCAGGTGGCTCAGAACCAGCTCCGTGCATATCGTGTGGAGATCGCGTTCCGTTATCCTGGAAATTGATAACTTTTAATAGACAATAGGGGATCGGACTGTTCACCATATTTTATGAATTTACTATATTTTATAAATTATTTTTAAAATATAGATTAGTAGCAGACGATTCGCGAAGAATAAAACTGAATCGGTTGAAAAACGAATTTACAGTGATTTTTTAAAGTTTCAATATGTCTGTCTCTTTCAAAAACGATTTTTTTGTATGGAGATTATATGGCGTTACTAACAAATGATGTCACAAGTGGGTATGTGCCTCTCTGTCTAATCTTGAATTTCAAACCTTTCAAACTCGGTCGATTTTAAAGATAGAGCAAAAATTCTGTGAGTGTTCGATAGCAGAAACTAAGAAGTTTGGATTTATAAAATAAAAAAAATGTAGTCCGATCCCCTATTAAGGTAGGATTACTACGATGACAGGACGTTAAAAAAACGCCTTCCTTATCTACTGAACAGTTTGCCCAATGACATCAATTATAGTATTAAGAAAGTTAGTTTTAAGAGTAAATATAAAAACATACTTTTAGTTAAATTTGTATAAAACAGAGACTTGTTGATCCCACAGTCAAACTGTTGAATAAATAAATAAATAAGTAAATAGTGCAAAGAGCGATGGAGCGTTCCATGTTGGGCATCTATCTCGTTGATCGTGTGCCAAACGTTGAAATTCGATGAAAAACAAAAGTCGAAGACGTAGGCAATCGCATCACGAGATTGGGGTGGAGATGGGCAGGACACTTGGCTAGACGGGATGACGGCCGGTGGACCAAAACAGTCACAGAGTGGTGGTGTGGTGGGTGGTGGCCAAGGGGTGGGTGATCAACAAGGCCAGTGGGCAGACCACCAGCCCGATGGTCCGACGACATTGCCAAACTGGCAGGATCAGGCTGGATGCGGATGGCATAGGACCGTGAGGAGTGGCGGAGTCGAAAAGAGGCCTATACTCAGCAGTGAGTGGATGTGGGCTGAAAATGATGATGATGTTAGACGGCTCCGTAGCCCAGGTGGTAGTGTATCTGCCTCCGACGCACAGGGTCGCGGGTTCGAATCCCGCCCAGGGCAAACATTTGTGTGATGAGCACTTGTGTTTGTCTTGTGTCTGGTTGTTGTTTATCTATATAAGTATGTATTTATCTATTTAAGTAATGTATATCAGCTGTCTGGTAACCATAGTACAAGCTCTGCTTAGTTTGGTATCAATAAGAATAATAATAAGAATAAGAATACATTTATTTACAGCACACAGTAAACAACAATTAAACAAAAAACAAGACAGGTACATAACATAATAATAGACAGCACTGCAATCGAGCGTCCGATTTCTTGAAAGAAATAATTAAATCGCAGGATGTGCAAAGCGTACACTGCAAGTGGTCTCATTTTAACAGTGTGCTGTAAAAAGGCTACAGCTCAGCATAAGTTGAAGTGTAGTTCCAGCAAATAGGAACCACAGCTCAACGCTGTTTTTCAGCTGCTGCCTCCGGAAGATGATGCGCCGTCCATACAAATAAATACATAAAATAAGATTGAAATAATTATAAAAAATAAATAATGTAATAAAATTATATGGAAATAAAATTTAATAACTGGCAATACAGGTTGCACGCAGATTGGCCAAGTGTCCGCAACGATAGTTGGCGCACAGCACAGCCAATTCGTAGAAACGATATTATATCTTTTTTAGTGCTGAACGTATACGTATCAATTGCAATCACTAATAATTGGCTCAATCTTAGTGGTTTTTTACAAATCGTTTATAACTATCGAACTTATCGAACGTATCAGATGGCCATGTGTGAAGATGTTCTCACTTAATTTTTTATGTTGGTGAATAGACATCCCTGTTTCGTGTGTCATAGCTTGCTTGGACTCAAAAGCAGGTAAAAAGCCGCGCAGCATATTTACTCGGTCGGCTAGCTTTTTTGCGCACGCTTGGCGTCCAAGCGATGGTTGCAGGAAAATTGGGCCAGTTTTCGCAGTATAGCGATGAACTTGTTTTTTCTTATTCTTATCGTGTGGTTGACGATCAAGGTCACAAACCCTGGTGTCAGAGTAATGGAGTCGCCGAAAGCCTCTGACGTGGCTCCATATAACAACTACTTACATATTTTCCGCAGATAGCCGGAATCAACGGCTTAAGATTCCTTTCGAAGCTCAGAATTATATTACTTTTCGAATAATCGGGTGATACATGCTTACAGACTACCTACCGAAGCTGCAGGCTACCTAATGAAGTTGCAGAGAGATCGGAACGACCCACGAGTTCAATTTGCACTAAACGATCTTACCTAGTCTTGCTTCAAAGGTGAACAATCTAGGCGATGATGTTAAGGGGAAGTTGGGCCAGTGATCTCGCAGTGAAACAATGAACTTGATAGTGAGGTCATACAGAGATTGTGTGATCCACGGGTTATTACAGTCCATATACCTATAGAGTCCAAAGTGGTCTAAGTATTACCTAGAATGTTGCTTCAATAGGTGTACAATTTGCTGCACAATCCAGGCTATAGTTGCAGGGAAGTTGGGCCAATGTTCGCGTAGTGAAGCGATAAACTTGCTAGTGAGGTTGTATAGCGATTGTACGATCCATTTCCGGTACCGAGCCACCTTCGCGTTGTAGTCAGGTGTGCCGGTTTGACCAAACTTCTTGAGACGGTCTTGCGGAGAGAATCTGCGAAGGATTGAGATATTTAGCGCATCGTATTTAAGATATTGATGAAGGAATATGTTGATGCCACAAATACATAGTTCCTAAAATGCGTAATTTATCAATGGGGGATTTACTGACAGCTCTTTAAAAAATAAAAATCATAGTTCTAATTAAGACGATAGATGGCGTTAGGTGTACTTCGTGGATTCTTTTTTAACAATCCTTTTATGGCCCTGGGTGACTTGGCGGATTTCTTCGGATCCACGAATTGTCAACGCCATCTATAGTAGATTTATGAACAATTTTTTTTTTATTGGCTGTCGGAAAATCCCTCATTGCGAGTCTTCGATGATTTCTGTGATGTAAATCTCACCAGTGCCTTTTGTGCTTGATAGGCAAAAATTTAAAACCATGGATAGTTATCGAATATCGAGCATCAATAGTATCAAAAGCAGTTACTATTTTTATAAAAACTCAGAACTCCAACATTATAGAATATTATTTATTATACTTAACACTTTAAACATAAGTTAATATTTAAATACAATTGCATATTCTAATACTATAATACAACTAGGTACTCTTTTATCGTTATCACAACCGTTCAATCACGCTGCCTTCACCAGACTGTCCCTCCACCCATTCTCTGCAACTCACGATAAAACTCCCCACCCCGAAACTCGGCGCTAAGCCGCTATTGATCAGTGATTCTTGTTCGTAATTGGGCGCTTTGAAATTAACAGTGATACAAAATGTTGCCATTTCTTACAAATTGTTGCCAATTATATTGCCGTTAACAAGAAATCATCACACTATCGATAGTTTCCAACATACATTTCGATAGTTTAACAGCCCTAATGTTCACCTCTCCATAGCATAGCCTTATCAGGGTCGATGTCAAGGAAGAATTCATCTTCGTGCAGTACTGCCATCACCGGCCCCTGCAGCGCTGCTATTAAGAACTGTCGCGCGGGAGTGTGGCCATCGCGAAACACTGCGTATAGGCTGGCCAAAGCACACAAGCCCAGGACTAAAGCTTACCTCTCCATAGCCTTATCAGGATCGATGTCAAGGAAGAATTCATCTTCGTGCAGTACTGCCATCACCGGCCCCTGCAGCGCTGCTATTAAGAATTGTCGCGCGGGAGTGTGGCCATCGCGAAACACTGCGTATAGGCTGGCCAACGCACACTTGCCCGTGCGGAATATTCTGTTGAAAAGAAATATAGTTCAGTCAAACAAAATTAAAGGTCTAGTAAGAAAAGGGAGGGAGATGATATTTTATTATACATCGTACGACGGATGCTCGTCGCATAATGCGCAGATTTCGTATTCTTCGCGATAGACAACTCCAGGTTTGCGCTGGCCATGCCGCGTATTTTACATTTAGGGCAGCTTATGTACTTCACTCATTGCAGATTGATTGCATATAAAAAGATGTTATCTCAAGTTACTGATCTGTATACTCCCGTCCGGGAGACGCGGGTTCGATCCCCACCACGTACCAATGTGTTTCCGAATTTCTAATACATATGTACGTTTATTCAACGCTCTTACGATGAAGGAAAACATCGTGATGAAACCTGCTCACTCCTGCGAAGAAATTCAAAGGTTGTGTGTGAAATCGACCAACCCGAACTAAGGCCTAATCGCCCTAATTCAGGGTAGGCTCGAGCCCCTCGGCGGTGACGTATATGAATGAGCTGTTGATTTTTGACACGTCCCTTAGCCTACGAGGAAGATACGCCCTTAGCAACGGGACCTCCATTAATAAATGCTTTGTTTGTCCTTTTATAGAGCGTGAACCTTTAGCTGTTGATAGTAAGGTCGAGGGCCGACCTTGCAAACATGGCTGACGCAGACAGATGTTATCGTAACGTCAATGTTTGCGACTTGGAATGTTTATATGATGATTTATCAATTTATGATAGACTGCGATATTCACAAGTGTTAGCGATTTAGAAAAACATCGAGAAACAAGATGGCAGCACTTGAAGACTGACTTTGGATTGAGCATGAAAAACGGACAAGAATAATAGGCTGCTCTTTCTGGCTATGGCGGCGGCGAAAACGATCGTAATTAAGAGGTATTTAAGTGGAATAAAATAGATTTTAACGAGAAAAGTAGAGGTTTTAACACAATACCACTGAACTAACCTGACTAGTCAGTAATACATATTCGAAGCTGCAAGCAGTGGAATAAACGTGCCTTTCAAAGCACGGTATTATCATATTTACTTTTTTATAAGCATAATACGGAGAAAAGGCTCTGGCGGACATTCAGCCTCTACAAATTGATTCTTTGTTAAATCGAGATAATTTTATTTTTATAATTAAAATAATACTGGCTGATAATATTTTCGATACAATTTGTTGAAATAAACAAAATATAAAATACTTTTCTCTTTGTATGAATCGATTTAAATATTTTTATTGTCAAAATGATCCTGGCTGAATAATAATTTTGAAGACCGTAGGAATTAAAAAAAAATTGTAATAAAATCGCACTAGTGCGGTAAACCGCATTTACCGCACAGTTTACTGCCTTCACAAGGTGTATTGAAAAAAAGTTAATAGGGGGCGAAATGATTGTAAGAAGAATGTATGGATCCTTGAAATGTGAATATGATCAGGATTGATACTCAAATGCAAGTAATTACGGAGTAATCGTGTTTAAATTGGTTTGTTTACACTATTGCCGAATTCTATTGAAAGGGACTTTAGTTGTTACCCGATCCAATTGAAAACACTTTGGCGGCTTTATAACACTGACACCAGGGTTTGTGAGGTCGGTTGTCGACCTTGGAATACACACGATGAAGAATGGAAGACTGCAATTTAATGTAGTAGGATACATTTTTTACTGTGCCATTCAGTGTTATGCAGGCAGGCCTCCATCTTTATGTTTTTAATAAAATTGTTCATTGGCAAAGTTTACTCAAGTTACCTGGAAATATTTAAGTTCCTGAAATAATTACCTATAATTTTTTTTTTATAAACTAAAATTTTTTGTTGTTGCTTGTTGTAGAATAGGGGATCGGACTGTTTCTAAAGGAGAGTGGGCAGAAATCAAAGGGCCTCGGTCCAAAATTAACTGTACTGCCAAATGACTTAATGCATCCTAATTATAATGTGTGTTTACTATATTTGAAATCTAATCTGTTGTTAGTGTGATATAGCACAAATAAAAAAAAAATTTTTCTCTATTTTAGGATTTTTGAAGAAAATGTAATTAAATAAAAAGCGAAGTTATGTGAATTTTTCATTTTAATCAATTAACATGGATATTTCACCCTATAAAAATTACAATATTAAAATCATTTTTGATAATTTCTGAGTAAATAAGGCCGCCCCCACAATAGCCACATAGCACCTTTGAAAGAGTGTTACATGCGTAACATTTCATTATATGGGACCAAAAAAATCCCACCCTATGAAAATGAGATATTCAAGTTTTAAAACTTTTTGTCAAACTCCACGTAAACAAGGCCGCCCCCACAATAGCCACATAGCACATTTAAAAGAGTGTAACATGCATAACATATCATTATATGGGACCGAAAAAAACGCACCCTATAAAAATGAGATATTCAGGTTTGTATAACTTTTAGTCAAATTCCGCTTAAATAAGGCCGCCCCCACAATAGCCACATAGCACATTTGGAAGAGTGTAACATGCGTAACATTTCATAATATGGGACCGAAAAAATCGCACCCTATGAAAATGAGATATTCAGGTTTATAAAACTTTTTGACAATTTCCGCGAAAATAAGGCCACCCCCACAATAGCCACGTAGCACATTTAAAAGAGTGTAACATGCGTAACATTTCATTATATGGGCCCGAAAAAAACGCACCCTATAAAAATGAGATATTCAGCTTTGTATAACTTTTAGTCCAATTCCGCTTAAATAAGGCCGCCCCCACAATAGCCACATAGCACATTTGAAAGAATGTAATATTTGTAACATTTCATAATATGGGACCGAAAAAATCGCACCCTATGAAAATGAGATATACAGGTTTTTTAAACTTTTTGTCAAATTCCGCGTAAATAAGGCCGCCCCCACAATAGCCACATAGCACATTTAAAAGAGTGTAACGTGCGTAACATTTAATTATATGGGCCCGAAAAAAACGCACCCTATAAAAATGAGATATTCAGCTTTGTATAACTTTTAGTCAAATTCCGCTTAAATAAGGCCACCCCCACAATAGCCACATAGCACATTTGGAAGAATGTAACGTGCGTAACATTTCATTATATGGGCCCGAAAAAAACGCACCCTATAAAAATGAGATATTCAGCTTTGTATAACTTTTAGTCAAATTCCGCTTAAATAAGGCTGCCCCCACAATAGCCACATAGCACATTTGAAAGAATGTAATATGCGTAACATTTCATTATATGGGACCGAAAAAATCGCACCCTATGAAAATGAGATATTCAGGTTTATAAAACTTTTTGACAATTTCCGCGTAAATAAGGCCGCCCCCACAATAGCCACATAGCACATTTGGAAGAGTGTAACAAGCGTAACATTTCATAATATGGGACCGAAAAAATCGCACCCTATGAAAATGAGATATTCAGGTTTTTTAAACTTTTTGTCAAATTCCGCGTAAATAAGGCCGCCCCCACAGTAGTCACATAGCACATTTAAAAGAGTGTAACGTGCGTAACATTTCATTATATGGGCCCGAAAAAAACACACCCTATAAAAATGAGATATTCAGCTTTGTATAACTTTTAGTCAAATTCCGCTTAAATAAGGCCGCCCCCACAATAGCCACATAGCACATTTGAAAGAATGTAATATGCGTAACATTTCATTATATAGGACCGAAAAAATCGCACCCTATGAAAATTAGATATTCAGGTTTTTAAAACTTTTTGACCATTTCCGCGTAAATAAGGCCGCCCCCACAATAGCCATATAGCACATTTAAAAGAGTGTATTATGCGTAACATTTCATAATATAGGACCGAAAAAATCGCACCTATGAAAATGAGATATTCAGGTTTTTAAAACTTTTTGTCAAATTCTGCTTAAATAAGGCCACCCCACCAATAGCCACATAGCACATTTGAAGAATGTAACGTGCGTAACATTTCATTATATGGGCTCGACAAAAACGCACCCTATAAAAATGAGATATTCAGCTTTGTATAACTTTTAGTTAAATTCCGCTTAAATAAGGCCACCCCTACAATAGCCACATAGCACATTTGAAAGAATGTAATATGCGTAACATTTCATTATATGGGACCGAAAAAATCGCACCCTATGAAAATGAGATATTCAGGTTTTTAAAACTTTTTGACAATTTCCGCGTAAATAAGGCCGCCCCCACAATAGCCACATAGCACATTGAAAGAATGTAATATGCGTAACATTTCATTATATAGGACCGAAAAAATCGCACCCTATGAAAATGAGATATTCAGGTTTTTAAAACTTTTTGACAATTTCCGCGTAAATAAGGCCGCCCCCACAATAGCCACATAGCACATTTGGAAGAGTGTAACATGCGTAACATTTCATAATATGGGACCGAAAAAATAGCACCCTATGAAAATGAGATATTCAGGTTTTTAAAACTTTTTGTCAAATTCTGCTTAAATAAGGCACCCCCACAATAGCCACATAGCACATTTGGAAGAATGTAACGTGCGTAACATTTTTCGGTCCCGTATAATGAAATGTTACCCATGTTACACTCTTTCAAATGTGCTATGTGGCTATTGTGGGGGCGGCCTTATTTAAGCGGAATTTGACTAAAAGTTATATAAAGCTGAATATCTCATTTTTATAGGGTGCGATTTTTTCGATCCGATATAATGAAATGTTACGCATGTTACACTCTTTTAAATGTGCTATGTGGCTATTGTGGGGGCGGCCTTAATTAAGCGGAATTTTACTAAAAGTTATACAAACCTGAATATCTCATTTTTATAGGGTGCGATTTTTTCGGTTCCGTATAATGAAATGTTACCCATGTTACACTCTTTTAAATGTGCTATGTGGCTATTGTGGGGGCGGCTTTAATTAAGCGGAATTTTACTAAAAGTTATACAAACCTGAATATCTCATTTTCATAGGGTGCGATTTTTTCGGTCCCATATTATGAAATGTTACGCTTGTTACACTCTTCCAAATGTGCTATGTGGCTATTGTGGGGGCGGCCTTATTTACGCGGAAATGGTCAAAAATTTTTAAAAACCTGAATATCTCATTTTCATAGGGTGCGATTTTTTCGGTCCCATATAATGAAATGTTACGAATATTACATTCTTTCAAATGTGCTATGTGGCTATTGTGGGGGCGACCTTATTTACGCGGAATTTGACAAAAAGTTTAAAAAACCTGAATATCTCATTTTCATAGGGTGCGATTTTTTCGGTCCCATATTATGAAATGTTACGCATATTACACTCTTCCAAATGTGCTATGTGGCTATTGTGGGGGCGGTCTTATTTACGCGGAAATTGTCAAAAAGTTTTATAAACCTGAATATCTCATTTTTATAG
>OX579649.1:16487623-16652308 GCA_951230895.1 Carpatolechia fugitivella | reverse complement strand
CAGTTCTCTACTCTATAGAGATTCCACAACTTAGCCACTGAAAAAATGCTATATTACGAGTATTTGAACAAACCTTCGTGCAAGCCGCCGCCGCCTGGTTACGTCACCCGACCGTTCGTCACATCACACGTGTGATATTGTCTGGTATGATAATGCAGGCTACGAGCTCAATTGCTAATGTATAAATGAATGATACAATACAGCGGAGATTATGGACGGGTAGAGTGATAACAGGAAGTGAAAAATACACGGAAATGATACGCTGTGATTAGGTTTGATTTACACAGATGTGGTATTGTGGGGTTGGCACAACTTGGCGTTCTGCGGTCGGGACTCTCCTGTAATGATAGATGAAATTCCGCACTGTAATAATTTTTAAAACTGTCCTGTCGAAACACCTTTTATTTATTTATTTATTTAGGATCATCAACATCATATATATTACACATTAATGGAATAGTAACAATAGAGTTTTAGACTGATACATATGACACTTAAAGATGAACACAACATTCAAATAACATAATAATAGCGCTCAATTAAACAAATATATAGAATTAAATTATAGTGAGATCAGGGAATTACAGGAACTAAATTTTATTAGTAGTACTAGTAATTACATACTCTGTAATTACCTACTTCTAGAAGGTATTACTACTTAATTAAATAGTAAACTAATTTATTTTTATTCTAAAGATAAAAATACTAATAAAAAAATAAAGATAAATTATTTAGTACTATTAATAATTTCTTGGTTAGGCCACAATAGTATCTTCTTAAATCTACTTAAAGAATAATTAAATAAGTCGAGAGCAGAGCGTTTAGCACTAATCTCGGTATAACATTTACTTATTCTAACACCTTAACCCACATATGCCCAGAATTATCAGCCGATTGAATCTGCTCATCCCTTTGGGGATAAGAGCGTGACATAGTGAAGTTGTCGCTGTGCCACACGAGATTATAAGCGTGACATCAATCCACCCTCACGTGGTTGAATTTCCCGTAGTAAGCACTAAACGTTTTGCGACGTCTTTTTTGGTGCGTACAGCACGAGGGTGGAATGCTCTTCCGGCGTCTGTATTTCCGGAGTCTTATAATCTTGGTACATTCAAGGCAAGAGTGAATAGGCATCTTTTGGGTGAGCGTGTATCATCTTCGACCTCGTCATCACTTTCCATCAGGTGAGACTGTGGTGAGGATCAGCCTATTGCAGTCCACTGCTAGACATCTTCCCAAGGGCACGCCAAAGCGCACGATCACCCGCTTTCCTCATCCAGCCACCACCAGCGACCTTCCTCAGGTCATCAGTCCACCTGGCAGGGGGGCGTCCCACACTACGTTTCCCGAGACGCGGTCTCCATTCGAGAACCCGTCTACTCCAACGCTCATCGGTTCTACGACAGACGTGTACATACTCGTATATAAGTATATAGAACTTACGCAGGTAATACATAAATTCCACACTTGTATGTAACCCAAGCCACAGTCTCATAAACCCGAAGGTGAATCTCTCCAGTACCTCTTATTGTTTGTGTGCACTCTGCAGGCACACTGTCACATCACAATGGCTAACATGAATACATGCAACTATGTACTTGTTAACAATGGATGTGGGTATTTGACACTTGCTAGAGTTTATTGCACTGTATCTAAGGGTTCTTATTAGGTAGTCATCATAATTGGGTAGTAAAGTCAACAACCGACATCACAAACCCTGGTGTCAGTGTTTTATAGAGCCGCCAAAGGCCACTGACTTGGCTCACGTAACGACTAGATAATAAATAAATAATTATTTATTTATTATCGCGCCACAAGTATATACATCTGGATCGAGAAGTGACAATTAACAACTAGTAACATTTGTTTGATATAAAATACTAGTAGAGAGACGGGAGTCCCAAACTAGGAAAAACCCTGTGCTATGGGCCACCCGGTCCCCAACTCGGACATATCAAGTGAATGCAAAGACATGATCACAGTAGCTTAGAAACAAACATCATTAGCAAGTTGATAAATAAACAAAAACATGAAGTTTAAAACTTAACTAGATTAAAGACAATATGAATATGTGGTAGTGTGTAAGGGGGGTAGCCGGGACCAACGGTTTAACGTGCTTTCCGAAGCACGAAATCATCTTTCTTTTCGGACAATCAGGTGATTCAGCCTGCAATGTCCTAACCAAACTGGGGAAAGTCTCACAAAGATATTTTTGCTTTACAGTGTCCTAACTGGGAATCGAACTCGGAACCTCCGTAATGGGCGTCGAAACCTCGGACCACTCGGCCACGGAGGCTGTTTGTTTATATTTGGTAGTTATTTATGAGAATGTCGGTGGTGTAAGTGCCGCTGCTTACTCCCGTCTAGAAGCCGGGAGTTCAAACCCCACCAATGTGTTTTCGAATTTTCTGCGGTATAAGGGCGTGGAGGGCCCCCACGCCGCCGTGTGGTGACGGCAGAGTAGAATACATTTGTCACCAACCCCTACTCTTCCCGTGGGTGTCGTAAGAGGCGACTTAGGGACTACACATTGAACAGGGAACGGGCAGCAGCGCTCTCTGATACAGTAACCTTTTAATCTGCGATCTCCAACCCGCCTGCCAAGCGTGGAGATTATGGCAAAACCCTCACTTAAGTGGAGGAGGCTCATAGACCAGCAGTGGACTGTAACGGGCCGTTGATGTTGATGAAGGTCCCAGGTACGAATCCCGGCCGGACATGATGAATTCAAATAATCATTTTCGGGTCTACAGTTATTTGCGTGTGACCCAATGACATCCCAGACATAGAAATTCCTGAGGTTTGCGTTTGAAGTTTATTTTTGTTCCCGTGGGAATAAGATTTTCAATAGAAGTGCCTGATCTATCTACCTATTTTTTTTGCCAAATCCGTGCCGTTTAGGCTTGAAAGCAGAACATACAATATCCATACACTTGTGAGAGTCAGATTCCGAAAGATTATGACGTATTAAAAAAAAAAGTAAAAATGTTTGAGTTTATGTTATTTTTTCGGAGTTTGAATTATTTTCTCGGATTTTTTGCTTCTTCCTTAGCCCATAAAAAAATAAATTTAAAACAATACCAATAAGATTTAAAACTGAATGTTTCATGTCATGAGTATGTTTTGTAAACTGTAGCATACCAAACTGCAGTGGTATTCAACAACCAAACAAAGGAAGTATTGTATAACATAATGCAATTGGATCAATTTTGATTATTCAAATAATATTAAATGTTTTATCAAAGAGGATTTTTATTTATATAGTACTCACAATAAAGTTAGGCAAGTATCTTTTTTACCTATTTATAAAGGTAGGTATATTATAATAACTTAGAAAAGGAGACTAACATTTAGTTATAAGAGAAATGGAATGAAATTAAAGTTCATTTTCATCATGAGATAACCCTAATTTTTAATTTGTGTTTAGGTGCAGAATGTCCATTTCCCAAAATGTCTGGTTCCAAAACGTCCCCTTCCCAAAATGTCCCTTCCCAGAATGTTCCCTTTCCCGAAATGTCCCTTCCCTGTCATGTCCCTTTATCCCGTAATGCCCAGTGGTTTGTTGTGATGTATTGGATTTTTCAACGCCAGGAACGTAATCTCTGAGCGGCCGTACTATAGAATGATAAATTAGTATTTTAAGTTAAGCCAGATTTAGACAATGCAGAGGCGCCATTTTTATGACGCCTCAAAAATGCATCGTATAAACACTTTACGCGCCATTTTTCAAAGGCATGCTAGCGCATGCACGGAATAGAGCACGCGCCTATTTTATTTTTTTATTTTTATTTTATTTAGGAACAAACAGTCATTTAATAAATACTGATACAATTATGGCGCATTTAAAAGATAAAAAAGATAAAAGTGACTTTATTCGAAGTAAGATTTAACAAAATCATTTTTTGACGTCAAAGTAACATGGCCCGTTCACTACAATTGTACGCCTTCTAAAAATTTCACTGGCGCCTCTAAAAAAGCATCGTCTAAACCACACTTCACGCCAGTTGCATGCACGCCTCCGTGCTTTAAGTAAACTAAGGTGTAAATCGCACCGTATAAACGACCGGTGCCGGCTTGCGAGTCGCTGGCGGCGAGATTTAGGCGGCAGAAAAAGTCGTCGTTTACACGCCTTTAAAAATGCATGCATTTCACTGGGGCGCCGGCAAATTGGCGCCTCGAAAAATGCATCGTCTAAACCTGGCTTTAGTACTTTATTTGGATAACAAACAAATAGAAAATAACAACAATCCATTAGGTACATAATTTTTTTGAAGCATAATGGAGCAGGGGGAACACAAAATACAGAACACATATTGGGGAAGGGACATTTCGGGAAAGGGACATTTTGGGAAGAGAACATTCTGGGTAAGGGACGATTTGGAACCAGGGGACATTTTGGGAAAGGAACATTCTGCACCAAAATGACTTTTTTCCCGTAAAAAGTATCCTATGTGTTAATCCCGGTTACAAACTATCTCCATTCTAAATTTCATCCAAATCCGTTCAGTACTTTTTGCGTGAAAGAGTAACAAACATCCATCCATACATCAAAACTTTCGTATTTATAATAGCCCGTTTTTTAAGAGGAAAAAGAACGCCATTTTTTTAGTTCAGCAATGCCACTTGGTACGAATGTTATACACGTCCACCCAAGCCCAAAACGCCCGGGAGCCAGATTGAACTCTGCGTCAGGTGGGGGGGAGGGGGATTCAAAGGGCAGAGCTCTCGGCGCTCAGAAAAAAAATTCTGGCGGATTTGTTTGGACCTTTGAGTCAAGTTTGGTGTCGTTTTCAGATAACTAGATGATGCCCAGTTTATTTCCTATACCAGATTTTTTAGGGTTCCATAGCAAAATATGACGCAATACTTAAAATAATAAACTTTTAGTAGTAACACAATGAATGAACACATATAGCACACACACACACATGTAGCATTATCCGTGTAGGAATGGAGACCGCGTCTCGGGAAACATAGTGTGGGACGCCCCCCTGCCAGGTGGATTGATGACCTGAAGAAGGTCGCTGGTGGTGGCTGGATGAGGAAAGCGGGTGATCGTGCGCTTTGGCGTACCCTTGGGGAGGCCTACGTCCAGCAGTGGACTGCAATAGGCTGATTGATTGATTGAGTAACACAATGTAAACAAACCCTTATATTTTCATATTTTTGTATGAAACTTGGTTCATAAAAATTACTATCCAAAAGCCCATTTAATGCAGATTATAAAAAAACAATAAATATACATTTAACTATTTTCAATGTAAAATAAAATAATTACTGCACATACCTACTACAGCCACATAGAACGGTTTATCTTCGAACTACTATGGAACTTTTCATTTGTACTTCCTGGCTATCACGACTGGTATCGTTTGATTCCTTGTAACGCCCAAAACACGAAACTCTCGGTCGTAGAGTGCAAAAGTGGTGGAGGGGGGAGGGGGAGGCAATCAAATATGGCAGAAGAGCAGTTTGGTTTTCACGCCATAATTCGGTAAGTACTGGACCAATTTACAAAATTAAAATGATTTCTTAAAGGTAATAACATGTTTCATGTTTTGTCCATATACATCTTAGATGTATTTATTACAGTTGATGTTATATTAAATGAAATATTGAAGTTTACAGAATTTTATTTACAATTTCCTCCACAATAATTCAGTGCATTTGAGCTGGCGTTTGAAGATTTCAAGCACCTACATCTAATCAATTATAAGCATGCTTGAGCAGCCATAGAACTTTGGGTCCACAAAGTCAAAGTCAAAGTCAAAATAATTTATTTCCATAGGATGTTATTACATCACTTAGATCCGTCATTACATTTTTTTGGGTGAGTTCACTAACACAATGGCGGAATCTGTGGAGAAGAGAAGAACAGTGGACAGTGGCACCCAAACTTCTCCTTCTTTCTGCCAACCCCATTCAGATGGGCAAGGAATATTCTGATTTTTTTATCAGGCACTGCCCCCAAACATAAACAGCCTGTAAAACTGCCCTTAAGGTATGTTGTTTGAGGGCAGTTTTTGTAGGAGGCAAAATTTAGATTTGCCTGTCCTTTTTTATAAATAAATTCTTGCGACACTCATTTACTGTCTCAGAGGGGCATGATCTGATAGTCTGGTGCAATACCAGATTTGCAGATTTACCAGATTAGTAAGGATAAGGATGAAGCAATGAGAAATAACTACCAAGCCTAGAGGCCTTCTAAAGTTTTACACATCTTAAATAAAAATAATAAGAGAGGTTCAAATAGCCATACTACATTAAAAGTTGGATTAGAACATGTTGTAAAGATATTATACAACACAGAACTAATAACAAAAGAAATTTATCACTCATGTGAGTACCTTAAAGTATAAAATAATACAAATGGGAATAATAGGGAAGATGCCCAATTTTTTTAAATTCACAATCGAAATATTTCAATTTCCAGATAAACACGTAAAAAATAATTTTTCAAATATCTCAGAAACAAAGTTATAAGGCTTCAAAGTTGATGGTTAGACAGAGAGGTCCGACGTGACATGTGACGTCATATGTCACACGGGCCATACATCCGCCATAGAAAATTTTGTTTACGTAAGAGGGACATATATTTGTTTAATAATGTTGTATCCAGTTTGTTTTTCGATCAATTTCGATTCTGTTTTGACTGTCAGTATCCTATTTTTGTATACTTTCAGATGAATTATGAAAAAAACTAATATTTTTTTTATTGCATATTCCCACAAAAATATGTATTTACTGCAGATTTTAAAGATTTTAATAAAATACATATCCAAGTGCCAGTAAGAATCATTACACAAATTATTACCAATCATTAGAGCAAACACATTCTAAGAAGCACTGAGCGACTCATTACTTCATAAAAGTGGGCGGATAATTCGACCATGAAGCATTTTTCTTAATTACCTACAATTTCTAAGCATCTCGAAAATTAAAGGTCATGGAACTAAATACTAAAGATTCATGTATGTCTAGTATACAACAGGTATCAACTTTCACTGAATCCACCACTTTCCACTTAAAAACTCGGAAGTTACACAACTTGGTGCCGACTTATACGGAAATGAGTTATCACAAACTTACCTTGTACTTCAGAACTTTGTAGACATCGATGAAGATCGTGTTTTCCAATAAACTGGCTCTCTGGCAGGCAGCGATGGATTCCGCCTCACATCTTGTTGTGATCAAGTTAGTGAGGTTCTGGCGCTGCATAGAGCAGACCCAGGCCGCCTGAAGGAGCTCCAAAGACCTTTTTTCCACCTCCTCATTGAGATTCTGCAGCAGCTGCCTCTCAGAGTTGATAAATATCTTCTCTCGCCTGAGCTGGTTCGCAAGCTCGGCGATATTCGTGCACCCCTCCGACGTTGACTGCATCATGATTACAGCTTCAATTGCACATTTTCGTCCATGAATATTTAACGAAATATGTTTTCACGTAATTTCAACACGGGAAACAATGGGGAAACAGAAGTTTTTGACACCATAATAACACTGAGTTCGTGGGTGGTTTTAAAACTACGGCACTGCCTTGTCCAAACATATAATTAAAACAATGAAGATGTTAATTATATGGACAATATAAGTTATGTAGATATAATAAGATTATTTATTATTATTTCAGATATTTCTTTCTTGGATTTTCACTTTTCTTTTCATTTCACCGTCGTGAAACGAGCGAACGAGAGAGAGAAATGCGAACGAATGAATTCATTGTATTGAGTGAGTTCAATATACCCTGCGTTCCGAGACGCGCTGAAATCGATTAAAGCAATCGCGTTCTGAATTACTGTCAGCTGTCAAAACTCACAGAAACCTAGGCTGAAAGTCTGACTCGGAATGCGCCCACTGTCAGCAGGCAATTGTACTTATACGTTTTTTTGCTTTTGTGATCGCTGACGGCGCTGAATATATATAATAATTGTTATTGTTATTATTATTATTATTTATTATAATAATTGTTATTTTTCTACGTGACTTGACGACTAGCCACACATGAATATGCGATAACGACAAGATTGAGGGCGCATTCAGAATCAGACTTTCAGCGATGTCAGCGATCAGAAAAGCAAAAAAACGTATGAGTTTTGACAGCTGACTGTAATTTTTTTTTTTTTTTTTTTTATGGCACTAGAATGACTCGGAACGCGATTACGGGTGCTTTAATCGATTTCAGCGCGTCTCGGAACGCAGGGTGATTTTTGCGTGATAGTCGCGACAGCCGCCTGTTTGAGTTTGAATACAACACCACCATTGTTTTCAGTGTCAGTCACCACCGTCACACGTCTCACGATTTAATAAAATTGTTGAACGAAAATCCATGTTCCTTTTTCCGTATGGCTACACATTTTTATAGGCCTACTATTTTACAAAGTGTGTGTAAGTGAAAGATAAAATTCCCACGTTTATTAAAGTGAGTGAGACAATAGGTAAAATCATATTATTCGAATAATACATCGAACGAATGGTTAAATTTAGGCTGAAAAGATTAAAAATGAACGAATGAAACTGGTTGTCTAAAGAAATCCTTGGACTGCTGCTCCCCGAATTATTTTTTGTGGATTTAATTTGTCTGCTTTTAGTCTAATAATTAGTATTTAAATGTGTTTCGTACGTATATTTCATTGCTACAATGTCAAATAGTTCAATAGAGGGGCGGTTGAAGGGGTTGCAGGAGCGTTTCGAAAACGAAATGCGTATTCAGAATCAGAGGGACAGGAGCGTTCACAATCAAGGTGGTCTTCCAGGCTCCCGACCGGGCAGTGGCAGGAGGCCGAGGCGTGAGTACATCTCCACTTACTATTCGCAACTAAATCTATTTCCTAAGGACACCTAAAGAACAGTTGTACAAGGTTCCTTTTAGTGCAATATTTCACTGAAGAATCATCTGTTTTTGGCAATTCGCTTAGGGCAGTTTTATTGTTATTCTATACTCTTGTAGTGTGCTTTGCATGCTTTGTGTATTTGTAGACATACCCATTTAAAGGCAAGACGAACAGATATTGTGATTAATTTAGTTTTGAAGGTTGAATGATGAATACCTAATTGAATGTTTGGTCACAGTTGATTTGTATGGTACTTTTTTTATTCTTACTACCTACTGTTATTCTATAGTTTATTCCTGTGAAATGTTATTTTTTTAAAATTCTACGCACATTCTGCAATAGGTAATTTCATTAAAAAATATATTAGTATTTTTAATAGTTCATCTGAACGTATACAAAAATATAATACTGACAGCCAAAACAGAATCGAAATTTATCAAAAAAACAAACTAGATACAACATTAACCAATATCTGTCCCTCTTACGAAAACAAAATTTTCTATGGTGGATGTATGGCCCGCGTGACATATGATGTCACAGGCCACGTCGGACCTCTCTGTCTAACCATCAACATTGAAGCCTCATAGCTTTGTTTCTTATATTTGGTTTTGGTATTTAAAAAATGATTTTTTTATGTGTTTATCTGGAACTTGAAATATAAAAAAAAGTGCATATTCAAATTCAAATTTCAAAATATATTTATTTGCAAGAATACACATTTTTTTTCCCTATTATTCTGTTCATCGGCAGGTACTTAGTTAGACTTGCAATGCGAACATTGTAAAACAATCAAATAAAATGCAGCACTCACCGAGTTCACCAATACTTTACAGAATATTGGTTTAACAATGCTTAGGGTAAAAAACATCAGCAGATCCAAGTAGAGACATCAATAATCTGTCAGTTTTATCCAGTGTAGTATAAACTATTTACAGATTTACAGCCTTATTGTTTAGATACAATCAACCAACAACCTAATAAACTAGATTAAAAATGTAATCTGACTTTCAAAACAAATGCCAGCTTTCCTTCCTTGGCAAGTTGTACAACTGGATGAAGAACTACGTGGTACTTCTGTTTTAAGGCAGCAACTGGCCATGTATCATGCTGAATACAAGTATTTTGGTATAAATTATACAAACAAACACTGTATTATTAGTTTTAAAACTCTTTGCGAAAGGTCTCAGTCCACGAAACTGAACAACTTTCTTCCCTTTTTTTGTTTTTTATAAAATATATAAAATTGAATATTTTAAAGTAAAAGCATGTATCGAGTGGAGGCTATTTAACACCAAAGGGCCGACTACAATATATCCATCTTGGGTCGCAGTGGTCATTGGGACATAACCCGACCAAAACCCGAACAAACCCGATCCCTTCTACCTGAATCATAAATCATGTATCAAGTGTCGAATGTGTTTGTTGCAGCCTTATTCCCCTCGGCGAGAGAGATACCGGCGTACCCGCCGCGGTCGCCTCAAGCCACTGAAACTGAATCCCGGATGAGAGAAGTCTATAAGGTAATTAAGGCTCAAATTGTAGAGATATTGGCTTCCGATCAGAAGAAGATAATATGTGTGAGTGAATAAAAAATGAGAAGGGTCTATGCTTTGCTTATTTTTTATGATATGGGGGTGGGGGGGGGGGGTCTAGATGGTGATTACGTCAGCAGTAGTTATTTACTTTTTTTACACATATGGCAACCCACACATTGTCTATGGTTAAAAACGAAATACATATTCGGGGATCTCCACAAATAATGAACAAAAAATGAAACGTATAAGCATGGGAGGGGGGGGGGGGGTAAGAGCTTTGCTTACTTTTGCTGGCAAGGGGGAGGGGGGGGGGGTAAATAATTGTAATAAATCTGCTTACGTATACTTGAACAGCCCCAAAACCGTAGTGAGAGTCTGGGGTTAATGAGTAATATGAGCTACAAGTCCGCGCCCACTATATTACCACTCTGGTATAAATAGTAATTAGGTCCGTCAAAAAAAAAAAAAGAAAAAAAAAGAGTAATATGAGTTCAAGCTGTGCTATACAAGTAATTGTTTGTGTTAATATTTTAATTTGATTTATAATTATTGACAAAATTAACCATAGGATAACAGGAAAGGTGATATTACAAATAATTTAGGACAAGTGTATTTTCTAGTAAGTGTAAAATTATATTGTAATTATACACCCTATTTAACAGAAAAGTTGCTTATAATCGTGATAATGATTTGTTGAAAAAAAGGATGTGGCAATACAATCTATTGTTTTGGCGTTATTTCTTCTTCTTTTATACCTATAAATAATATAGTATATAATTTTAGGTTAGCGGTAAACTGAATGTCGGAGGCGTGGAATATCGCTCGCATATAGACGAGCTGCAACACCTGGGAGAGCTTGGCAGCGGCACCTGCGGCCAGGTCGTCAAGATGCTGCACAAGTCATCTGGCGCTGTCATTGCTGTCAAGGTTAGTATGATGAAAAGGTGACACTGCGCAGCCTGCAGTGGTGCTCGACAAAGTTTATCAAAGTCAACTCTCGCGTCTGCCAACTTTTCATGTAAGAACCTTCTACGAAGTATTAGAAAAAATTTAAAATAAAGATGAATAAAATTGGTAAAGCCTTCTCAAATTATAGCGTGACCAGGAGAAATGGGGGTTCATTTTTATATAATATAGATTTACATAGTCAATCCCTTAACAAGCAATCTAAACTTTCACTATCCTTGAATGTTTGTTGCAGCAAATGCGTCGCTCCGGCAACTCGGAAGAGACCAAACGCATTCTTATGGACTTAGACGTGGTGGTGCGGTCACACGACTGCCCGTACATAGTTCGATGCCTGGGCTGCTTCGTGACGGACGCGGACGTGTGGATTTGCATGGAGCTGATGGCTTCGTGCTTCGACAAGTTGCTGAAGAAGGTCGGTGCGCCGATTCCTGAGGAGATATTGGGGAAGGTCACTGTGGCGGTGAGCATGATTTTTTTTTTTTCTTCCTAACTAATGGCGACACATCTTATGTAGACGTATTTCGCCAGTGTCGAGTGATATTTGTAGGTTTAAGATATATATCCTTGGATGATTGTTCGGTGAATTGGGCTCAGTAATGTGATAGTACAATTACTGAAGCCACCACAAGGCCTCTTGGCATCATCTAAAAATGTCAGCAAAGTGTAAGCGATTCAATTGTTCTATTAAAGTTTATAGTCCCGAAACATTCACTGGATAATACACTATCGAAATTATACACTAAACACTTCATTAAAATAAAATAAAAAAATTAAAACGAAGACACGTCCGCCATTGTCAGTTGCTGACAAAAGACCGTGAGTATGATTTGTTTTTATTTATGTGGAATAAGGTAGAGTGATGGCAGCAAATTTTAAATGTTTTTTCTATTATGGCAATAGGCTTGTGTCAACTAACAATGAAATCAATGGATGAATGTTTCTAGACGTAAATTGTAATATTTAAACAGGGAAAACCGAAATAATTCCACATAAAAATTAATTATTATTGTTATTTTTACAAATTAAAATCAAATAAATACCCCCCCTGGCCCCTCCGCTGTGAACGTCAATCAGAACGTATTACGTCACATAGTGGTATGCCGCCATTGTTGTTTTGACGCTTGGTTAACTTTTTCATACAACAGCACAAGTGAACACAATCGCTTGCCACTATGTGACGTCATTCACGACGCCATGACACTTTCTTGTGTTTTTACGCCAGATTAAAAATATTTTCTTAAAACTTAAAATATGTGTTTTAAATATAATTTTTATCATGAAATATTATTTTTTTGGGGTAATACAGGTACTAAACTAACGAAATAAGCCATTTTTGAAATTTACGACACAGGCCTATTATCTGTATGTTATCTTATACTTTGCTTATACTATTGGTAGCATTGTAATTTGAAATGTCTATTGTTTTAAGATTCCTAATGTTGGTAGGACTGATTTAAAAAAGAGAGATTGAAGATGGCGTTCGTTCTGACGGAATGTGTTAAGTTTTCTTTAAAAATAAAAGACGGTTATTAAGTACTTTCGAGGTTTAATTCCAAGTCCCACATTTATTTGTTTGATTAGCCTATAGGCACGTTACGTTCGGTTTGACCAAATATGCACATTATGACCAGTTATGACAATCAGCATAGAGTGTATTAAGAGTACGAATTGAAACCGATAGCAAACCGCGATGAACGCGCCCTAAAGATGAGGTCTCATTGTGTACGAGTCAAGTAGGACCCGTACATTTGAGTTGTGTGTAGATCCAGCAGGTTGTAAGCCTGCTGTGGAGCGCTGCGAAGAGAAAGATCACACAAACGTAGTAAAAGTTGTATAATGTAAAGTTAATATACAAAACTGTTATAATTTGGCGATTCTTTCCTTGAGATGTTGAATGAATGAATGAATGAGTGATGTTGCTAGTTCGCGAGTTGGTAACGCACTCAAAAGTTATTGTAATGTTAAAAACCACTGCAGCGCTGGCCGAAAGTAGGCTGCCGCGTCTGCATAAAAGTATATTCGAAAAATTCTTCCTTCATCGTGTAGGTTGAAAAATTTGATATGCATACTGGTAACATAAATGTTACAAATAAAACGCTGTTACGGGGTACTGATTCAACTAAATATTTCAAAAGTGACGAAAGAAGAGGAAAAACTCAGATTTCAGTGTATTTAAGTTGAGTAATAATTGTATTCATGGAACCCTACACTTTGCGCGGCCCGACACGTGTTTGGCCAGTTTTTTAACTGAGTATTTCTCCCCAGACGGTAAACGCCCTATCGTACCTAAAAGACACACACGGCGTCATCCATCGCGACGTCAAACCCAGCAACATTCTGCTGGACGAGCGCGGGAACGTCAAGCTGTGCGACTTCGGCATCAGCGGCAGACTGGTCGACTCCAAAGCGAAGACCAGGAGCGCTGGCTGCGCGGCGTATATGGCTGTAAGTGTATATTACTGACTACTGCCTTCAATACTCAAACCCAGCAACATTCTGCTGGACGAGCGCGGGAACGTCAAGCTGTGCGACTTCGGCATCAGCGGCAGACTGGTCGACTCCAAAGCGAAGACCAGGAGCGCTGGCTGCGCGGCGTATATGGCTGTAAGTGTATATTACTGACTACTGCCTTCAATACTCAAACCCAGCAACATTCTGCTGGACGAGCGCGGGAACGTCAAGCTGTGCGACTTCGGCATCAGCGGCAGACTGCTCGACTCCAAAGCGAAGACCAGGAGCGCTGGCTGCGCGGCGTATATGGCTGTAAGTGTATATTACTGACTACTGCCTTCAATACTCAAACCCAGCAACATTCTGCTGGACGAGCGCGGAAACGTCAAGCTGTGCGACTTCGGCATCAGCAGCAGACTGCTCGACTCCAAAGCGAAGACCAGGAGCGCTGGCTGCGCGGCGTATATGGCTGTAAGTGTATATTACTGACTACTGCCTTCAATACTCAAACCCAGCAACATTCTGCTGGACGAGCGCGGGAACGTCAAGCTGTGCGACTTCGGCATCAGCGGCAGACTGGTCGACTCCAAAGCGAAGACCAGGAGCGCTGGCTGCGCGGCGTATATGGCTGTAAGTGTATATTACTGACTACTGCCTTCAATACTCAAACCCAGCAACATTCTGCTGGACGAGCGCGGGAACGTCAAGCTGTGCGACTTCGGCATCAGCAGCAGACTGCTCGACTCCAAAGCGAAGACCAGGAGCGCTGGCTGCGCGGCGTATATGGCTGTAAGTGTATATTACTGACTACTGCCTTCAATACTCAAACCCAGCAACATTCTGCTGGACGAGCGCGGGAACGTCAAGCTGTGCGACTTCGGCATCAGCAGCAGACTGCTCGACTCCAAAGCGAAGACCAGGAGCGCTGGCTGCGCGGCGTATATGGCCGTAAGTACAAGTATTGTCAAGAATATATCTTTTCAATACACCTTGAATGAATGAATGAAATATACTTTATTGCACACAGACAGAAACATACAGTAATTACAGAAGTAAAAATAGTACAATTGGCGGCCTTATTGCTAAGGTAGCAATTTCTTCCAGGCAACCGGCACCTTGACCATCGAAAATTTAACTTACGACGGCAGTAAACTGTAAGGTAATGCGATTTACCGAACAAGTGTGCTTTTTTTATATTTCTACAAGTTCTAAGAGAAATATTTTCACCCAGAAACATTTGAATATCAAAAATGAAATTGAATTGATTCTTACAAAAAAAAGAATTTATGTATTTTTATTTCAACAAATTATGTATGAAAAATATTATCAGCCAGTATCACTTTAATAATAAAAGTAAAATTATTTCTATTCGCCTACGGCTCGGGCTTACAAAAATCACCTCGTTTGTGATTTGCCACCTACGATCCTCGTATTGTAATGAACTGTTATGCCAGACACGCCCTCAAGATGAAATCTAGTTTTCCAATGAGATCTCCGCCCCCTCCCCCCCAATGATAACAGCAAGATAGATGCCGTCGGCTGCCGCCTGTCTTGAATAGTTGGAAGCTGTTTTAAGTTAACGTTACCGGGCTGTTCGTGCAATTTATAGATTAGGGCCTAGAGTGTCACTGAGGGAAAAGTTTAAAGAAATCAATATTCTGACATTTGTGTCTCAATATATCTATGACAATCTTGTGTATGTAAAACGAAATATGAGTAATTTTCAGAAGCACAGTGATATACACAGTTTTAATACTAGAAATAAAGACAAGTTGGTTGCTTATGTCAGCCGACTACATAAAATTAGTAATTCTTTTAAAGGCAATTGTATACGCTATTACAATAAGGTCCCTACTGATATTCAAAACTTGCCTTTAGACAAGTTTAAAATAATTATAAAACAGAAATTGTATAAAAAAGGTTACTATAGGATATCTGATTACTTAGAAGTGGTGTCCATGGGAATAGATTGTTTGAGTAGCAGGCTTTTTCGATATGTAATAAGCATTAATTTTGTAATTGACAATATTTTATTTAAAAAAGGAAACGCAAAAGATGCGATGACTGTGGAGTTTCTTCGGTGAGCTCTTCTCCACAGATCCCGCCATTGTGTTAGTGAACTCACCCAAAAAAATGTAATGACGGATCTAAGTGATGTAATAACATCCTATGGAAATAAATAATTTTGACTTTGACTTTAGGCGTGAAAGCGGAACAATCATCAAAACATCTAAACATCCAAATATATTTTCACATTTATAATATTATTGTGATTATTAGTAATTGAACTAAAAATCAGTACAGCAACAATCCATGATTACCTATTTACTGCCTTAACATTAAAAAATAAAACTTAGCTAGCTACCTGATTCTGACACAGTTTTGTGGGATCATTTATCGACATACAACCCACACGAAATATAATTGCAGCTTTTTAATAAATCTCCTGTTCGTGTTGCAGCCGGAAAGAATAGATCCGCCAGATCCGACGCGGCCCGACTACGACATCCGCGCGGACGTGTGGTCACTGGGCATCTCGCTGGTGGAGCTAGCGACCGGCGTGTTCCCTTACAGAGACTGCCAGAACGACTTCGAAGTGTTGACTAGGGTAAGAGACAAAACAATAGAGGATCGGACTACTTTTTTTATTATTTTATAAATCCATTCTTAGTTTCTGCTATCGAACACTAAAAGAGTTTTTGCTCTATCTTTAAAATTGACCGACTTATAAAGGTTTGAAATTTAAGATTAGACAGAGAGGCACATATCCACTTGTGACGTCATTTGTTAGTAACGCCATATAATCTCCATACAAAATATAGTTTTTGAAAGAGACAGACATATTGAAACTTTAAAAAATCACTGTAAATTCGTTTTTCAACCGATTCTGTTTTTTTCTTCGCGAATCGTCTGCTACTCGTCTATATTTTAAAAATAATTGATAAAATATGGTGAGCAGTCCGATCCCCTATTACTCATTTATAACAACAACATTTGCAACAGCAATACAACACTAGCAACAAACAGACCCATTTACCAGAACGACTTCAAAGTATTGACTAGGTTAAAAATTATTATTTATTTAAAACTGAAAACGCAGCGGCACACCTCTACTAGAGTCACGGAGCACATGATACCGAGTGTAAAGAATCACAACACTTTCACGTCAGCGCCGACTTAACACGCGTTAGATTCAGACATTAACCATTACATTCGCTTCGACAAGCTTCTGTGTTAGCTAGAGTCCTCGCAAAATACGTGAAGCCATTGAAATAAGCCGTCGTCGTCCGAATTTTAACAGAGATAGTGACATGTCTGCCGCATGCACCCGGATAGGTGGGCTAGAATAGCCACGGAATGGGTGCCGGAGGATGGTCGTCGCCGTCGAGGCCGACCTCGGAGACGATGGCGAGACGACTTTGACAGTTTCCACAAGGCTTGGCATCTGGAGACTCAAGATCGAGACAGTTGGCGAAAACGAGGGGAGGCCTTTTCCCAGCAGTGGGACACAAATACGGCTACATAAAAAAAAAAAGTGTCTTCGTACAGGATAAATAAATTAAATAAACATTTATAATATATTAATAATATTATCGCGGTAAGCCCGTAAAATATCTCATAAATGTTATTATAATTTATTTATTTTATATATTAGGTTGCCAACAGAGCATACATTAGGACGTGCAATACAAAAAAGGCTTAAATTATAAACTAAATGCTACTCTAATTACAGGCAACAACGGCATGCACTAAAAAATTGCTTAATATTAGACGAGAAGTAGATACAGGATAATACAGCTACCACAAAGAGAATAAAACTGAGCCACATTAAATTAATTTCTCTGAGGGAGAATGAACTTTTTAAAAGGTTTTAGGGAATCGGCGAAAATAGCAATAGTATCCTTGCTTTTACATAATGCGTTATATTGCCTCATAAGTCTATTAATGGGTGAGAAGTGACCAAGATTCGACCTGGCTGCATTTTCCGTAAAAAGCAAGTATTTACTCGGACGGGGTAGACGCGAAGGTATACGAAAATTAATGCTGTTCAAGAGAACGGGAGAATCAATGCCACCCCTCACGATTTTCCATAAAAATAATGACCGCGAAAGTTTAAAATTATATAATAAACATTTTATTTTCAAAACTTTCTCTGCTAAAATTTCATCCTCTGCCAAATTACAGTACAGTTTGTAGGCAGCAAGATTACTCCCTTTAATTTAGTAAATTATTATCAGTAACTAGTAACGTTGGAAGACAAAGTTTTCATTTTTACGTGAGTGTTTCCGTTTTAAACAAATAATAATGTATAAAAAATCACGTATCGTTCAATGATAAAAAGGGTAAAAATAAGCCACCTTCCAAGATGTAGACATCACATTTACTATATTAACTGTTGTTAAAAAGCCAATGTTCGCCAAAGTGCCAACAGTTAGTCTCATCAACGGCCCGTTACAGTCCACTGCTGGACTATGAGCCTCCTCCACTTAAGTGTTTGGTTTTGCCATAATCTCCACGCTTGGCAGGCGGGTTGGAGATCGCAGATTAAAAGGTTACTGTATCAGAGAGCGCTGCTGCCCGTTCCCTGTTCAATGTGTAGTCCCTAAGTCGCCTCTTACGACACCCACGGGAAGAGTAGGGGTTGGTGACAAATGTATTCTACTCTGCCGTCACCACACGGCACACTTTAGTCTATAAGGTGCCAATCAATGTATTTATTTTCTTTATAGGTGATAGCGGATGATCCTCCAAAGTTGCCAGAAGATTGTAGTTTTACACCTGAATTTAAATCATTTGTATCACAGTGGTAAGTCAACAACTTGTATATAAAAAGCTAAACATTGTAATAACTAGCGGTCCGCCCGCGACTACGGTCGCGTCGTTTAAGATTTTCCCGTGGGAATAAGACATTTTCCTGCAAAAAGTGTCCTATATGTTAATCCAGGGTACAAACTATCATTATTCCAAATTTCATCCCAATCCGTTCAGTAGTTTTTGCGTGAAAGAGTAACAAACATACATCCATACTTACAAACTTTCGCGTTTATAATATTAGTAAGGATTATGCATCTTGTATATTTAATTTATTCAAGTAGGTAAACAATGAGGCTGATTCTCACTGTCGAGCCCCTTAATTTAAGTTCATCCGTCCATTTCACCTTTTAAAGTATAAAAATAGTCAGGAGATGGCCATCCTAATATAAAAGCTGTCAAACATAGAATCAGAAACATCGAGTCAAACGCGTCCATACGTCGATTGTAAAACATCCGACTTAAAAATTTTAATTGATCTCCTCTCTTTCTTTGATCATCAAAACGAAAAGGATTGCTGGATATTAAAATTAAGATGACTGAACATGAGCATGACTGAATCGGTTCCAATCTTGCTACAACTGCTAAAACTTTTCAGCCTAACGAAAAACTACCGACAGCGTCCTAAGTACGCGAAGTTGTTGGAGCATCCCTTCGTAGTGAAGTCGGCGCGAAATCCCGTCTCGGTCGGGTCGTGGTACGCCGCGCTACCGCTCTCACCGCATTCTACTCTCGCCAAGGTAAGCATTCATTCATTCACTCACTCACTCGTTCTGCCACTATTAAACTGTGCAGTAGGTAAGTACGCGAAGTTGTTGGAGCATCCTTTCGTAGTGAAGTCGGCGCGAAATCCCGTCTCGATCGGGTCGTGGTACGCCGCGCTACCGCTCTCACCTCATGCTACTCTCGCCAAGGTAAGCATTCATTCATTCACTCACTCGTTTTGCCACTATTAAACTGTGCAGTAGGTAAGTCCGCGAAGTTGTTGGAGCATCCTTTCGTAGTGAAGTCGGCGCGAAATCCCGTCTCGGTCGGGTCGTGGTACGCCGCGCTACCGCTCTCACCGCATTCTACTCTCGCCAAGGTAAGCATTCATTCATTCACTCACTCACTCGTTCTGCCACTATTAAACTGTGCAGTAGGTAAGTCCGCGAAGTTGTTGGAGCATCCTTTCGTAGTGAAGTCGGCGCGAAATCCCGTCTCGGTCGGGTCGTGGTACGCCGCGCTACCGCTCTCACCTCATGCTACTCTCGCCAAGGTAAGCATTCATTCATTCACTCACTCGTTTTGCCACTATTAAACTGTCCAGTAGGTAAGTCCGCGAAGTTGTTGGAGCATCCTTTCGTAGTGAAGTCGGCGCGAAATCCCGTCTCGGTCGGGTCGTGGTACGCCGCGCTACCGCTCTCACCGCATTCTACTCTCGCCAAGGTAAGCATTCATTCATTCACTCACTCACTCGTTCTGCCACTATTAAACTGTGCAGTAGGTAAGTACGCGAAGTTGTTGGAGCATCCTTTCGTAGTGAAGTCGGCGCGAAATCCCGTCTCGGTCGGGTCGTGGTACGCCGCGCTACCGCTCTCACCGCATTCTACTCTGGCCAAGGTAAGCATTCATTCATTCATTCACTCACTCACTCGTTCTGCCACTATTAAACTGTGCAGTAGGTAAGTACGCGAAGTTGTTGGAGCATCTTTTCGTAGTGAAGTCGGTGCGAAATCCCGTCTCGGTCAGGGCTTAGTACGCCGCGCTACCGCTCTCACGTCATGCTACTCCCGCCAAGGTAAGCATTCATTCATTCACTCGTTCTACTTCATATCAGTACTTCAAAGCATAGAGTATATCTGATCTCATGCGAAAATATACTTTATTTGTTTAATGGTAAAGTAACATTTACATTTAGTAATGAAGTATATATAACGTTCTTGTTTGAAACGAGTACAACAGCTCTGATTAGTCAAATGCCCGATTGCCTTAGTCTGTGTGTGATGTAAACAGTGCTATCTATGTGTGATTTTGGCGACACTGGTTCTCATAGAAAAAAATACGTTTGTCCTTTCCACTCTTGTTTTATATTCCGTGCTATTTATATAACTGTTTCTGTGCAGGCGAACCACGTGACGACGGCTACGTATGCCATCGGCGCCTCCAGTAACGGGTACGACGCGCCGCTCACGCCGCAGCCGGTCCGGAACTTCGTCACTTCCTCGCAGCACTGGACGCCGGAGCAAGTCACGCCAACTCCTAGCAGGTCATCATCCATCATCATACGGCATACTGTCAGGCGCTCCATACCAGCCAACTTTGGTTTAAGCACACGAGGAGAGCATACCACTTGCTTCGTGTGCAGTATAACCGCATTTAGGGCCATGTTGCGTCTGCCCTAGCTTGCCCTGTAATTAATGCGTAGGCAAAGGGCTGTTTTTCACTTAAGACTAATAAAATGTGACAATGAAATTGTATTGGGTGTATTCCGCAGCACTCCCAGCAGGTCATCATCATCTTCACATTTCAGCCGAATGACGATCAACGACTCGCATTCAAGTTATCGTGAAAATGCCTGTCTAAAACGCACAGAACACTGGATTACTATACTTCTCATCAAAATGTGTATGTTCAGAAATACACACACAATATACACACTTTTCAACAATACAATACATTTTTCTGTTATTCCTTACAAAACATAAACTTGCAAGGTGATACGATTTTTTTATGAGAAGTATATTTGATTTAAAGAGGGTAGTTGAAACTGAAAGTTTTTTTTTTTTAATCTTTAATTTTAAGGAGGGTTTTTTCATATGAAAATGCCACCCTCATAGTAACTACAATGAACACAACACAACAAAACATTATCTACGGCTAATACCAATATCTACAAGCTTATATAAATTCCGTGCTAGGGAAGATGTAGGAGCAGACAAGATCGCATTACAAAAGCATATCTGACCATTATACTCTGCCAGATACATAAACTGTATCCTCTCCGCCTCGTTCCGTACACACTCCATCATAATGTGATATACGTCTTCAATCTTATCGCATTCGTCACACAAGGGGGAAGGTGTTTTCCGCATGAGATGACCAAAACAATTCAATGGAATGTGTCCGGAGCGAAGTCGCAGAGCAGTAACGATTTCACGCCTACCCATCTTAGTGCCCTCGAACCAAAGAGATCTGCATAAGCCGGGCTGCACTGTTTTGTACCATATGCCTTTCATTAGGGATCTTTCGTCAAAATACTCACTCCATAAACTAGTACAATGGTTCCTTGCGACATGAAGTAATTCTGAGTGGTATGGTGTACAGAAATAATCAGACCCATCTGACGTCGCCTCTTTAGCTAATACATCTACACACTCATTGCCTACTATACCTATATGTGATGGGATCCACTGTAATATTACAATTTTATTAGAACGTCGAAAATTCAATAATAAATCCAAAACATCATAGGCTATCGAGAACCCTCGAGAACTCGAGGTACACCGAGCCACGTGTTGTAAAGCACTTTTACAATCAGACAATATCACAAACTTGTCATGACAGATTTAGATAAGAAAGTGCTTCTAAAATTGCAATCAACTCTGCGCGCATCACGGATATTTTGGATTCAAATTTAAACTTGCAATTTAATTGAGCTTGCGGGTCATAAAAGGCAGCACCTAAAATATTATCTACTTTTGAACCATCTGTAAAAATCTTATAATAATCTAAATAATCTTCTTGTAAAGTCTTATAACAAATATCTCTTAGAGTGGACCTCGAGTAGCTTTTTTTACTCTTATCAACTAAATTTATACTACATCTTATCGAAAGATCCACACTGCTGACCCACGTCCCCAGAGAAAACATTTCACAATTACGACTCTGAAAAACAGATTCGTTCTCCATACATCCATGTACATGTACTATGATTGGATTCTTTCTCCGCTCCCCATGTGAACTCTGATTTATAATTTTCAAGGTACCTAAACTATCTATTACCTCTTTTTTGCAAAATGATTTACACTTTAACCAAAATTTAAATGCTAAAAACTTTCTTCTTACAAATAATGGAGGAATACAAAGTTCATTTTCCATAACGTGTATAGGCGTAGTCTTAACGAAACCTCCAATTAAACGTAAACATTGTTTCTGAACTATATCTAACTTATTTAAATTTGTCCTACAACAACTATCATATAAAAAACAGCCGTAATCTATACGACTACGAATCATCGATAAATACAAACGTCTCAGGTGAATTTGATGTATACCCCAACCTGGCCCTCTCAAAATTTGTAATATATTAAGAATTCTTAATTTTTTTTCTCTCATTTCATTAATATGTTTCGACCAAGTCAATGAACGATCAAGCCACAAACCCAAATACCTAACAACGTTAACAACCTGTATACACCTATTATTTACTTTAATATCCAAATAATCTCTTTTATATCCTCTTTTAAATACACAGATTTTAGTTTTGTCGGTGGACATTTCTAAACCTACCTCACTTATGAAATGAACAAACATATCCAAAGCACTTTGTAAGTTATTGCCCCCATCCAACACGTTATCACAACTCGAATACAACACAAAATCATCTGCATACTGGGAGATACTGACATTTGTAATATAATTACAAATCTTATGAGTAGCAATATTAAATAGTAATGGTGACATCGGATCGCCTTGCGCCAAACCGGTATTAGTACTTCGTACTAGTTGACGCCCAGTGGTGCGAATACTCAGGTAACGTAGACTTAAAAAATTCCATAAATATTGACATAGTTTTGCTCCTGCACCAATATTATCCACAATTAAAAGTAATGAAGCTATATCAATATTATTATAAGCGCTGTCAATGTCAATAAAACAAGCTATTGTAGATTTCTTGTTAGAGAATCCGAGCAATATAGAAGTAATTAATGAACATAAATTTTCCAAACAAGAGTGAGATTTTCTAAAACCGGTAGTCCTATTAGAGAAAATATTTTTACTTTCACAAAACCACTCCAATCTTTTATTCAAGATGTTGTGAAATATTTTACAAATACAGGACATCATAGAAATCGGCCTAAGGGAAGATACATTTGCTGGTTCACGTCCGGGTTTCGGAATCGGTATAACATCTATATCTCTCCATTGTTCGGGGATAAAACTACTCTCAAAAAACTTGTTAAATAATTGAAGCATGACTTGTTTAGCACACCTGGGAAGGTGTCTTATCATTTCATATGTGATTCCATCCTTACCTGGAGCTGTATTTTTATTGGGAATACAGTTATTCAGCTCAGTTTCCGAAATAGGAGTTTCTAAATTATTATTTGAAGAACTAAAAGAAGGACTTTGTGAAGATACAAAATCTGGAGTGAGGCTTTGCAAAAAAGACTCCGCTAAATCTCTATCCACCTGACGACGCCTAGCCTGCCTATATCCCTTAATCCATTTCATTTTATTCCATAAATCAGCTGGAGATATTGTATGATCTAAACTGGAACAAAAACGATGAAAACTATCAATCTTCGCCTTTTTAATTACTTTATGCGACTCGTTCGTTTTTTCTTTGAGAACATCGCAATACCGCGGAATAGGGTTTCTCCGAAATTGCGCAAGTGCTAGTCGCCGCTCAGCTACTGATTTAGATAAGGTGGAGTTCCAATATGATCTCGGAGTAAATTTGATGACAGGTCCCTGAGGTATTTTAATTAAAGGAATTGAAAGCTCAGATGCAATGTTTATATAATCAATGAAAACGTCATAATCGCGTTGTAGATCACCAGTAAATAAATAATTATTAAATAAATCCGTTAAAGTTTGAGAGAAATTATTCCAATCCGCATTTTTGAAATTTCTTTTAAAAATAAAATCTGGTGATACTACAGGACTATGTTCAAAAGACCATCCGATGGTCACTCCCTAACATCTCATTTAATACTTTATAGTTTACTTTTAATGCAATATCCGACGATGACAAGGAAATATCGGGAGTAGATTGCTGTAACACACCATTAACTAATTTTATCCGGGTAGGGGTACCATCATTAAGAGTTACAAATTTACTATCCTGTAAAGCATCTAGTATTTGAGAACCTCTACGACCAATTTTATTAGACCAGTTTGTATGATGACCATTAAAATCACCAATTTTCAAGGTCTTAGTATCCACAACAGAAAACAAATTCTCCCAATCAGTTGTATCTGTACACACAGAAGGGGCGCAATATATTGAAATAATATTAATAAGATCAGAACAATTCAGAATCTTAATATGAATTATTTCTATACCTGGATTTAAGAGTTGTATATTATATTCCTTGACTTGAACTGATTTGTGCACAAAGAAAGCTAATCCACCATAAGAATCATCGCGATCACGGCGGTAAATGTCATAATCAGTAACTTTCAAGTAACTGTCAGGCTCTAACCATGTCTCGGATATGGCAGCGATGTGAATCTTTTCTTGTAACAATATGTTTTCGAAACTAATTAATTTTGGTCTCAAACTTTGAGCATTCCAATGTATAATATTTAAATTATAATAATTGCTTTTCTTATCCATCAAAATAATTTAAAAGTATTTTTAAAAGAGGCCACTCCGAGAAATTTTCCACTACTACTAAAATTATCCACTCAAAACAATACTTAAAAATTTGAGCACATTTCTGCTGAAAAGATGAATTTTCCTTAAACATTACTTTTTTTAACCTAAAAAGCAATTCTGCAAAAGTAACGTCCCTTCCTTGATCTTTATCTTTGCTTTCTTCTTTTTTCCTTTCGTCCCTCCTTCTTTCCAAACTTTCACCTATGTTTCCAGAAAAAACCATTGAAATGTCATCCAGTGAAGACGAGTAAACTTCTTGGGCTGATACAGGGTTTTGTCGTGAGATAAGTTTTCTTGGTTTTTTAGGCTGATGAACTTCGGCTTTGGCCTTTACAGCTCTAGCATAATTACGAGTAGGTAAAACATGGTCCGTCAAATTTTTCTCCCCCTTTTCTTCTTCAACTTCTTCCACCTCAAAAGAGCAATCGAAAAATTGTGGTCCGGTAACCTCTGACATAGGAACGTGAGAAGACTCCCTCTGACGATTCGGATAATTTGGAGAGTCTGACACATGCATGGAGCGAGCTCTTCGATATGTGCAATTAAATTCAGACATAATACTTCGAATCTTTTTCTCTTTCACATATGCAGGGCAGTTCCGGTCTAGAGCCATATGATCACCATGACAATTTACACACACAAACACTCGTGTAGGACAATTGTCATGATTTCCACTGCATTTAGGACAGACAACTTTCTCAGAAGGACATCTAGATTTTGAGTGCCCGAATTGCCAACATCTAGAACATTGAGTGACTGGAAATACATAAGGCTCCACTCTTACCCGCAAATTATCAATTAAGACATAGGGCGGCAAAAAGGACCCTCTGAAACAAAGTTTAACAGTCTCACAACACAAGGTATCCAACTTCCATCAGTATCTCTACGTTTTAATCCGCACGCTCATCGCTTCTAATCCTTTTAACAATTTCGTCTTCTGTTAAATCTATATCAACATTTTTGATTAATCCGTAGGTATACATGACCTGAAAAGCTTCCTGGAACTTCCAACCTTTACCTATCAACGTCGCACTAGATATCATTTTTTGCTTACATGTCTCATTTTCGAAATCAACTCTAATTTTGTATGGCGACAAATATTTGATTCTTGAAACCTCTATGATCCCAAGTTCTTTGAACAGGCGCGCTAAGGCGAATTGTTTAGGGAATTGGTCTTTACAAGAAACATAGACTTCTATCTTCTTATCTTCATCAATCTTGTTCTGTCTATTATGAGACATATCCTTCATTTCTATATAATTATTCGAGGAAATATTTATTTTAATCTTCTTTTTCTCATTTTCATTTTGCGTATCATCAACTTCTTCATTACTATCAACATCTCTATCTCTTTTAAAGTTTACACTTTCTGCCTCCATATCTATATTTTCTCTCTTCGTTGTATCCTCCATTTCTCTTTTATCTCTCACAGCCTTCCAATAAACAGATGGACTAGGAGTTCTTAGACCACGATCATCTTGAGTCATATCCGGTGTACTATCTATCACAAAAATGAATCATCATAGACAACCCAAATTGAGAAATAGACCACTGTGCGCCCGGCGAAATAATGCACGAAACTAACTGCATACGCACGACCGCTTCGCACGCGTACCGTGAAACTGAAACTTTATAAGTGAACTTTATAAAGCTCACAACCCCGCCCACCTGACAGCGCTTGTGATATTTTTATAACTATTTTATTCCGCTTGCTGACGTTATATAGATGTTTTTTATATTTTAACACTTTGGCTGCTGAAAAAAAAAAAAACGCAATAATACAGCCATGGGCACCCCCACCCGCCTCGGTAGGTATACGTTCGAGGAATTTGGTAACAGCGCATCTACGACGTAGGGGCCGCGCAGTCACATTAGGAAATTATGCACCTACGAGGCGGGTTTACCCGCACGGCAGTCTTAGCACGCTCCACCTACGTAGTATGTGCATAGCAGGCATTATTATTGTGCTCTCTGTTCTAGTGTAACCGAAAAAGGTTTCTTCGACCTAATTTGTTCAAAAAGTGTCCAATAATCTTCACTAAAACAGCATTTTTCACCCACAGGGCATGGTGGGCCACACCGTCAGCGAACGCCGGCGGCAGTAGTTCCCAGCCGACCAGCTTGGAGACGGACTTCTCCAGCCTGTCGCCCTTTCCCCGGCGCAGGACGATCGACGCGTGCGCCTCGCCGCCGCCCCCGCCCGTCCGAAGAGTGTCCGCCGACAACCGGTGGCGGGCCTCCCCTAATGTAACTATGCCCTATGTATATCCAATTAACTTCGTACTTTTTTAAAATTTCCAAAAATTTACTCAACAAAAACAATCTATACAGCATGAAATTTACATCGTTTTGTTCCCGCCGTGTAATGATAGTACCCGTCAAACTGAACAATTTTTCACGGAAACAAAATTTCTGCAACAAAAATGTTTTTGTACTCTCCATACAAAATGGGTCGGTCGAGAGTCTCACTTTGTATGGAGAGCAAAAATCGCAGGTTTTTTTTTTTTTTTTCAGGGTAAGTTGTTCAGTTTGACGATTACTATCACTACACGGCGGGAACAAAACGATGTAAATTTCACGGTGTATATATTAATCGAACCCGCTACAAAACTTCACGAGAATCAGTTGAGAAACGCGGCCTGTAGAGTGGAACAAGCAGATAAATGGACAGATGGACATACAAAAGCAATTTTGGCCGAGCTGGAACAGAGACGCTTCGCGCTCGCTCGGTCAACAGCATACAAACAAACAATCTCTCTTGGATTGCTTTATTGGGGTAATAAACCATGGAAAGTTTTATTTAATAAGATTTATTCACCGGCTACAGTCACTCAGCGAGCTATGGAATGATCTATGTTTGGTATTTCGCTACGGGATAAAATCCGAAACGAAATCATCCGGCAGAGGACCAAGGTAGATGATATCGTCCAGAAGTGTAGCAAGCTGAAGTGGCAGTGGGCTGGCCACGTCTGTCGCAGAACCGATGAGCGTTGGAGCAGACGGGTTCTCGAATGGAGAACGTAGTGTGGGACGCCCCCCTGCCAGGTGGACTGATGACCTGAGGAAGGTCGCTGGTGGTGGCTGGATGAGGAGAGCGGGTGATCGTGCGCTTTGGCGTGCCCTTGGGGAGGCAGCAGTCTAGCAGTGGACTGCAATAGACTGATTGGTATCCTATGCAATGCAAAATTGCTGTCGACCTGTTGCGTGGTACAGCTTTAAACGCAATCATGTTTGTTTGCAGAGTTCTGGCAACACTAGTCCCATAGTCCTGCAGAGGTTCCAGCACCAGAACAACCAGAGAAGGTCAAGAGTCGACTTACACGCCACCCCTAGACATAGAAGGTAAGCTTTCTTATTTAATAGGGGATCGGACAACTTTTTTTTAATTTTATAAATCCAAACTTCTTAGTTTCTGCTATCAAACACTAAAATAATTTTTGCTCTATCTTTAAAATTGACCGAGTTATAAAGGTTTGAAATTCAAGATTAGACAGAGAGGCACATACCCACTTGTGACGTCATTTGTTAGTAACGCCATAATATAATCTCCATACAAAAAATCGTTTTTGCAAGAGAGACATATTGAGACTTTAAAAAATCACTGTAGATTCGTTTTTTAACCGATTCTGTTCTTCGCGAATCGTCTGCTACTGATCTATATTTTAAAAATAATTCATAAAATATGGTAAATTGAGTGTAATGTGTTCAGGGTTTATGTATTACAACTGCCAAAAAGGATTGCAATGTGTTCAGGGTTTATGTATCATACAACTGCCAAAAAAGGAGTGTAATGTGTTCAGGGTTCATGTATTACACAACTGCCAAAAAGGAGTGTAATGTGTCCAGGGTTCATGTATTACACAACTGCCAAAAAAGGAGTGTAATGTGTTCAGGGTTTATGTATTACACAACTGCCAAAAAGGAGTGTAATATGTCCAGGGTTTATGTATTACACAACTGCCAAAAAGGATTGCAATGTGTTCAGGGTTCATGTATTATACAACTGCCAAAAATGAGTGTAATGTGTTCAGGGTTCATGTATTAAACAACTGCCAAAAAAGGAGTGTAATGTGTTCAGGGTTCATGTATTACACAACTGCCAAAAAGGAGTGTAATGTGTCCAGGGTTCATGTATTAAACAACTGCCAAAAAAGGAGTGTAATGTGTTCAGGGTTTATGTATTACACAACTGCCAAAAAGGATTGCAATGTGTTCAGGGTTCATGTATTATACAACTGCCAAAAAAGAGTGTAATGTGTTCAGGGTTTATGTATTACAACTGCCAAAAAGGATTGCAATGTGTTCAGGGTTTATGTATCATACAACTGCCAAAAAAGGAGTGTAATGTGTTCAGGGTTCATGTATTACACAACTGCCAAAAAGGAGTGTAATGTGTCCAGGGTTCATGTATTACACAACTGCCAAAAAAGGAGTGTAATGTGTTCAGGGTTTATGTATTACACAACTGCCAAAAAGGAGTGTAATATGTCCAGGGTTCATGTATTACACAACTGCCAAAAAAGGAGTGTAATGTGTTCAGGGTTCATGTATTAAACAACTGCCAAAAAAGGAGTGTAATGTGTTCAGGGTTCATGTATTACACAACTGCCAAAAAGGAGTGTAATGTGTCCAGGGTTCATGTATTACACAACTGCCAAAAAAGGAGTGTAATGTGTTCAGGGTTTATGTATTACACAACTGCCAAAAAGGAGTGTAATGTGTCCAGGGTTCATGTATTACACAACTGCCAAAAAAAGGAGTGTAATGTGTTCAGGGTTCATGTATGCATGTATGTGAGTTTCCTTATTCCACCATAATTTTCAAACGCCTCAACAGATTTGAATGTATGGGATATCGTTAGAATCCTTACATCAGCCCAAATGACACTGTCAATTTTTGTTTGACAGGGCAGTCGTATTTTTTAATTTTTTGATGATTATAACTTACGTATTTTTGTAATGTTTTGCTGAAATCAGGGTTATGCCACGAGAAAGATCTTACTCGTAGATCGTAGGTGCTATGTGACAAACAAAATATTGTAACTTATTGATACATTGTGTATTCTTTATTTTGCAGTTTAAGTAAAGAACATAGTACAGGAAGATCGCCGGAACCACCGCCAAGGACCAGCAGACAACATCTTAATATGTTAGGACATGAAGGTTAGTCACAATTTGTTAATCGATTTGATTATACTTTATTGTAACTTTAGAATTACTTACATACGGAATTGATCGTTACACGAGCCATGTCAGCCTTTGGTGGCAGTCTATAACACTGATACCATGGTTTGTGAGGTCGGTTGTCTACCCTAAAACACGATAATGAAGACTTCATAGACCTTTCGTGTTGATGTACTATTGCAAATACCTATCATATTTCGCTGAGTACATTCTTAAATACATACCAATAAATTGTTTTATTTTAGGTCACTTCAATTTATATTAATTGAGTTTGTATATTTTCAGCAAATGGTAGTATGGAATTGGAACCTCCACCCCTACACGAGAGATTACATCCACCATCACCGTTATTACTTCATGAAAGGTAATTTTATTACTAGTGTCTTAATACGTATTATAATATTGTAATATAATACGTATATCAATAATAGTGTCTTGCTACCTTAGCGCTTAGTAGATACCTAATTAGCCTATTTACTATGTAAAATAAGTGTGCCCAGCGCCCGGAGCTGCGGCCACTCCGTGTGTTAGTTGTAAGTTTTATATCGTATTGTGTTTTCTCAGTAAGTGAATTTCTGTAATTCTTTTTGAGAAATAAAGATCTTAAACCATTATTTGCAACTGACATTCTGCATGACCGTTTTGAGGTGTTTTTATACTATACAATACAACTTGGAATCAACGAATTATCTATAGTCAAGAAACGTAACTACGCTTCAAACATGATCCCTAAAATATGTTTTTATATTTACTTCAAGGCAAAATGCGGTAGTAACTTTCTGTTTTATTTATAATTTAATTCTGCAATGGTGTTTCTATTTATTCCTTTATATTTAATTTGTTTAATATCTGGCGCGTAACTTAGAACTCTAGTGCTGGCTGAAAATCAGTGTTACAAGAACTTGTTCTTGAGTACTTGTGACAAATGCTGAGCCCAGTACATTTCATTGCACCATGTAAACTTGTATCATCATTATTTGTGTGTACTTTTTCATTGTTGTATGAATAAATTATTTTCTTTCTTTTTCTTTCTTCAAACTTGACCCAAATGAATACCAAAGAAGCCGGGGAAAAAAGAACTAAAACCATACCGTTATGATACCATACCACATTCGAATACGCGGTACTGTCGCGTTTACACCTTTTACATACAACCTTTTCTATGTTACTGGTTATAAAAGATATCTGTATTTTTGAAAGGGATACGGTTTGTTCAAACGCGCTCGTTTTTATGTTCTTTGTCTTCAGACTAAAAATTGCTTTACAAGAGAAATAAGCCATCGTGCCACGTATTTACTATATTTTATTTCATAGCTACCAGTTAGGTAGGTTCTACGCAGTGTAACGTTCCCGGGAGCTCACCAGATTGAATAAAGCCACGTATCCCCAAAACCAGTACAATGATGTTTTATATGACTCGGTTTGTAAGAACGAAAGTAAGCTTCAATGTACAGCAGCGACATCATCTGCCTGTCTGTCGTCGTCTGTCAAAATTAATTGTGCGAGTTAGGTGCCATGTTTTAGCGGGCTTTTCTAGGAGGTTACTCTTCAAGACTATTGTAGTTCGTTGGCTGTAATTGATGTCCCTTCTCGGATTTAATCTGTCGTGCCCTATCTTTGAATTGAATTAATCGATATCGGCTTGTGCACATAAGGATTTCAAGATGTGCCCAATATAACAACGTTAGGGCAGGAGTCGTTGAGAGCTATTTGTCGATATTAAAAGCTAAACACTTGACCACATCTAGGGGTTGCCTGACTGCACTTTAGCGTCATTTTAATAATAAAAAAAAAACTAAATCTAACATCAAATCTGTTAAAACAGCCGTTTTTAGCACTTTTCCTATCTGTTACAAAAGTTAACCATATTTAATTTTATTTATCTAAAAATAATCAATAAGTTATGTGACAACTTTTGGCAGTTACAGCTAGTGTTTAACCTTAACGTATTCGTCCCGCCAGGTTGCAGGAGGGCCGCAGTCAGAGCCTGACGCGCGCGGAGCTCCGCAACGGTTACCGCCACGCGCCCGCCCCCGCCGCGCCGCCCCCGCCGCCGCCCCCGCCCGGGAAGCACGGACATGACGACCAGGGTGAGTGGGACAGTGGGGCTACTGGGCCAGTGGTGTCGGCCAACTACCATGCTGCAGTTTGTAAGGTCAAACTAGTCTATCTGACTTTACACTAACGCTCCAAAGTGAAAAAAGAAAAACTGTCCTCTCAATGACTCAGCTCATGAAACGGAACTATGTTATTATCTTGTTTATGTTGTTGTCTTGTGTAAAATGGATGCCCAAAATGAAAAGGAGGATTTTCGAAAGTGCACGTCTTTATTGTGAGCCGATCGGAAGAGAACAGAGAGAGGCTCCTTGCCGTACATATTATATATTATTACAATAGTACCAATATGGTCGAAATTAGCGACATCTACGGAAATTATCGAACTATCTGCCCAGCTACCAAAGAACATATTATTATGAAATCAATGCAAAGATTAAATTGATTAACGAGCCATCAAGTTCGGTCAATCTCGAATAGATGGCGCTGTTTAACATCTTGATTTATTAACTCGCTTTCTTGTCTGTCTGTCTGTTTGTGGGTTTGTGGGTTTGTTCGGTCCGAATCTTGAAACTCATTTTTGGAGCACGTGCTGTCATTAGATTGTGCTGAAATTTGGTACACTTATGTAACCTCGATGACAATGCAATATTATGATACCATAAAGCTGATCTGATGATGGAGCCGGAAGGTGGCCATAGGAACTCCCAAAATACACAACACAACCTCGTCGTGCTTGGGCTCATTGGATTTGCCTTGACAAGATCTTTAGATATACGTGATGTTCAGGGTCTCATGATGGAGCCGGCAGTTGGCCATAGGAACTCCTAAATAACACAACATAACTTCGACGTGTTTGGGTTCGTTAGATTTGTTTTGACAAGATCTTTAATTATACGTTATGTCCAGGGTCTCATGATGGAGCCGAAAGGTGGCCATGGAAACTCCTAAAATACACAACGTAACCTCGTCGTGTTTGGGCTCGTTGAATTTGTCTTGACAAGATCTTTAGTCATAAGTAATGTCCAGCGTCTCATGATGGATCCGGATGGTGGCCACAGGAATTTCTCAAATACTCAACATAACCTAGTCGTGTTTGGGCCCATTGGATTTGTTTTGACTTGATATCTCACGTCATATCCAGGCCTGGATATAACGTGAGGTCACGATGGAACAGGAAGGTGGCCATAGAAACTCCTAAAATACACAACATAATCTCGTCGTGTTTAGGCTCGTTAGATTTGTCTTGACAAGATTTTTAGTCATACGTGATGTTCAGAATCTCATGATGGAGCCGGAAGGCGGCCGCTGTATTTCCTCAAATACTCAACATAACCTAGTCGTGTTTTGGCCCGTTGGATTTGTCTTGACTAGATTTTTAGTCATAATATGTGATGTCCAGGGTCTCATGATGGAGCCGAAAGGTAATCTCAACGAAACAACATAATCTCTTCTTGCTTGGGATTTTTAGTCTTAGCAATTTAGTCCTACGTGATGTTCAGGATATCTTGCAAACAGTAGCGTGACCACCATACAAGCCAAAAAGCCCGGCATGCCCTAACGTAATAATGCGGATATCGAACGAAAGTCCAAAAAAACAATTAAATTTTCGCGCCAGTTTTCATTCGAAACTTGCAGAATCAATCGCGCGCTCGCTCGCTAACATTTAACCCTATTCCAGGCGACACACACTACAAACCAACGAGTCGCGTTCGTGTCGACACGAAACGCGTCTCGGGATTGCTCGGTAGCTCGGACTAGAGATGATAGGACTCGAGGCTTTTAAACCCTTATGTTCAAAACTCGCCTCAACTTTGAAGACTCGACTACAAATATACGACTCGAGGCTTTTTACAAATCTAAAAAGGTTTGAGTCACCAGATGGCTCGCTTAAAAGTTAAACGACTTGAGTGCTTTACTAAAAGACTCGAAACTCGGACCCGAGCCTTTTAAGTAAAGAACACGAGTCGTTTAAGAATCCGAGTCTTTTAAAATAGGATTTCAAAAAAAGAAAACGAAATAATAAAAGTGTGTTTAGTTTACAAAAACACAAATACTTACCTTCACCCACAATACAACAGTAATTCACATTTTGTCATCATACGGCTTACATTATATTACTGATCTGTGATACACCTCGCGACTCGCGACTCGCGCGAGCCGAGTCGTTTAAGAAAAGGTTCGAGGTTTTTCGTCGCAACAAAGTCGTTTATAAATGGGAGTCTTTTTAAAGTGACTCGAATATAAAATTAAACCTCGAGTTGTAGTCGTTTACAAAAAAAGGTTCAAGGTTCAGGGTTTGCACGACTCGATTGAGTTGAAAACCTTAGAGTTGAGTCGAGTCTTCTTTAAAGGACTTAAAAGCCTCGAGTCCTTACATCTCTAGCTCGGACCGCCGCGCCGCCATCTCACTCCGACCCGTGGGCTTTTATGGGGCATGCTTTTGCGTCTCTTTTACTCTTACGCAATCTTATGGAGATCTGTGACGTCGTTGTGTTATGAACTTTTTTTAACAATATTGAAAATAGTACTAGATTTTGGGAAAAATTAAGCCGGGCTTGCGCATGAAACCAGGCTTCCGCATTTGAATGTAGTGGTCAATTGAGTAATGATACGAAGCTATGTTCGGGACGGTTACGTTGCATTCTTCTGTTGTTGACAGTTGTTGTTTGAGCGGGTGATAATTGGTGCAATTTCTATTTTCTTGTTAAAAAATTTAGTTTTGTGTAGGATTTGCGTTTAAAATGAGTGTAGATCTGGGTGATATTGTTCCGTGTAGTGATTTGAAGTGTGTGCAAAGTTTAACAAGCGGGGGAAAGGTAAAGTCATTGACCTTACCCGATAAAGAGCAGCTTATTTCTTCGCCAAAACCAACACCAGATTTGTTGATTTCTCAGTCAAGTAAGTCTCATAAAAGACAATTTAATAGATCTGTGTACAAAACTCATTGGGTAGCTGGATGCTCGCATTCCAATAAGTTATATTGTTGGTGTTGCATATTCTTTTCCAACGAGAAAAATGCATGGAATACGTGTAGTTATGACGATTTAAATAACATATCTAATGCCATAAAAAGGCACCAAAACTCACAAAACACATGAACACTGTTATTTCTTTTTGTAATTTTGGTAAACAGCGTATAGAAGCTTCTTTATCTCTCGTCAGTTACCTATCTGACGAAATCTCAAAACATAACTCGCGCGTCGACCACAATCGTAGTGTTTTTCAGAGATTAGTAGATATTGTTTGTCATTTAGCACAACAAGAACTGCCTTTCAGAGGGCATGATGAGACCATAACTTAATTAAATAAAGGAAATTTCTTAGAATTAGTATCTTTGCTTTCGAAATACGATCTCGTCTTGGAAAAACATATGCAATACCAAAATAGCGGCAAACCGGGGCCAAGTTATTTATCTAACAAAATTCAAAATGATGTTATTCATTCAGTAGTATTATTCATTCCTACGAAAATATATTATCATCGGCATGCCCTACCATTAGACCCTAGGCACGCCACTGCTTGCAAAATTTAAATACGCTGGACTAAAAAGCACAAAATAATTATAAAGTAAAAAATATTTTTTAACAACACGTTTAACGCACTAAAAAGTATAAAATAATTTTTATTGAGATTTTTATTGGTGTAGTACTCTTGTAGGACTTAAAACGAAAAACGTGGGGTGCATGGAGTAGATTTTGAAGCATAACCGTGTTTCTCAAAAAACTGTAGATTAGAATTTAGTCCTTTTATAAAAAAAACATAAACATCTTCTAGGCGAGCGTGGTCCATCTTTCACCTTACTCGTATAATGAATTTCCATCAGCTAGAATAATGGTCAAACGCAAGTCTTTCCAGTAATAAAAAACACAACAATTGAATTGCACTGTAAATAATATACTAATAATAACTATTTATAAGTTTTCAAGACATAACACATAACAACCCCTGGCACTAATGATTGATTTAGAAGACATTTATTCATTGTCATTGCATTAACTATATTATATTATGTATCAATAAGTAGTACAGACAGACATGAAAATAAGACAATGAAAAGCTTACAGCGTCAGCTACGCGGTTTTTCAGCCATCACCACGTTCTCTGCTTCTTAGAATATATTATATTCCATGCACCCCACGTTTTTCGTTTTAAGTCCTACAAGAGTACTACACCAATAAAAATCTCAATAAAAATTATTTTATACTCTTTAGTGCGTTAAAACGTGTTGTTAAAAAATATTTTTTACTTTATAATTATTTTATTCAAGTCATCAGCAGATCACACGTCAATTATATTTGTGTAACTAAAAAGAACAGTAAGTTAATAGACAAATGGTAATCAAATAATAGGGAGACAAAGAAGATAAAGATAAAACTTATTTCAATCAAATTTAATCTAAAAACACAGTATAAATGACGTGGGTTCGATCCCCACCACGTACCAATGTGTTTTCGAATTCGTATGTACGTTTATTCGACGCTCTTACGGTGAAGGATGACATCGTGATCAAACCTGCACACTCCTGCGAAGAAATTCAAAGGTTGTGTGTGAAGTCTACCAACTGGGTCGGGCCAGCGTGGTCGACTAAGGTCTAATCGCCCCAATTCAGGGTAGGCTCGAGCCCCTCGGTGGGGACGTATATGAGCTGTTGATGTTGAATTAAATAATAGGTGACAATATTATTCATAACAGACACAAATACATATAAAACAAAGATCAAATTTGTTTTATATATTTAGGTGAAATAGTTCTTTGAACAGAGCAGATCACCCGCCTATTAGACATACATACAAGATTTTTACAACTCGAAGTTCTATTTTGTTAAGATCATAATCCGGGTTTGTGAAGCCTGTTACTTGATAAAAAGAAGAGTTAGAGTATTTATTTTTTATTGTACATTCGATGTTGTTACACCTATTATGACATTGTTATTTGTTGTACAAAATAACGTAGCAGAAATCATCAATTAGTTTAGGGTTTTGAAAAATCTTAGATCAACAATTGTTCTGTTTCTTGATCATGAGTCAACAGAGAGGGTATGATTTTTTTTCCTTGTGAAAATATTACACCTTCTTGAGTCATACAATACAACTGCAAATTGGTAGTTGCAGTAGCTTATTGTAATGGTAACAATAAATAATAAATTAATGGTACGATTTATTAAAAATACAACCATTTTTTTAAGTAATTAAATTAACGATTCTAAAAAAACTTTGGAACCTATATTTTTATGTTTAAAAATATTTAATTTCGTCCATAAAATATGTGGACAGAGAAAATTTATTCTGTGACTTAAAAGTGTATTTTATATTTTTTGTAAACGTCATCCAATTTGAAATAAATTTAAATATATTTAGATTACTGATTGTATAATTGTTTATGTAAATGACGACAGAGGGCAGCCAGCCTGCAGGAATAACGACTGAAACATCAAAAGTTGTTTCTCTGCCTCTCATGTGTTGTTGTTTCGTGAAGCGATTGTAACTTTACCATAGCAGTTGATCCACGGTTTAACATAAGGTCAACATAAATAAACTGCTTTAAACTAATAACACACATATCTACCGGGTTATTACCACGATTTTGGTTTAAAATAAGCTTTTCGTTGAGCTTACCGATATTTCGACTATGTTGCAATAGTCATGATGACGGCAGAACTGAACTGTTGCGACTATTGCAACATAGTCGAAATATCGGTAAGCTCATTAAAAAGCTTATATGTTATTAATATTAACAACTGCGAAAACCTAAAAGTGCTTGAAACTAGTTGTATAACTAAAGTCAAAGTCAATTTTTTTTATTCGAATTAAGATTTTTACAAATCATTTTTCGACGTCAAAGCTATCATGGATGGCACGTTCACTACCAGTGTACGCCCTCTGTGGAGAAGAACGAAGAACTATTTGCAACTATTACTGTAGCTATAATATGACTTTCTAGCTGCACAGTTCTGGTATAGTACTAATTTAGATCGACTCCATCGGAACAGACTGGAGAGTGAAAAATAGGACTGCACTCGGAACTGCTATTTTGTAGCTAGAATACAGTCTGTCTGTGTAGACCTTATTAAAACGCAGAAAAAAAACTTTTCATTTTGTAGTCCGAAATACTAGATATTTTGTCTATGCATTGAAAAATAAAAAATCAAGAAAATAAAAACCAATAATCATGGTTTTCATTCAATTATTTTTTCAACAATAAAAACAATTATACGTACAAGAACACTTGTTATAAGTACGCATATTAAAATTTCTTGTTTCGGGTCAATCTTTGTGATATGTTATTTGAGAACAATTCACTCCAAAAATACTAGTTTTATTTTCAATTCCAATAATCCGTTACAATCGTTTCACATTTCATCCACCATTTTTCATTGTACTGTCCCTCCATTGTGTAAATATTAGTACCAACACAGAACGATGGGAAAGTAAGCTTCGACGCAGTTGTTGCTTAGCAAATACTGGCCTCGGATTCCGCAAACATACTGCAGGCGGACTGTATAGTGAGTTGTAGGACGTTAAGGGCCCCGTACCGTTACATGCTATTAATTGGTCCCCCACGCGCCCACCGATAGTATTCTGTGTGCGCCACGGAGCAAAGAGGATAAATATATCTATAATTATATGTCTGTGATCTATAATGGGCCCCGTAAACGGTCAAACGGTTTGATTCAAACACGTAAAGTTTGGTTTGACTCAAACCATTTTGATCGTTTACAAAGGTGGTTTGAACGGTTTGTCAAACATTTACGTGTTTGAAGCATGTTTGATGCAATTTCATATTTGGCGTCATCGTATTGGGAGCAATCCTGTAATGATGACGTCTTTTGTAATTATTAGTTTTTAATAAATAAATAAATTTTGTTGTGTTTGACGCGTCAGAAGTGTAATTACGACAGCGTACAGAATCAGACTGCGCAGAGCCGTTTGACAAACCGTTCAAACCGACCTCAAACGGTTTGATCAAACACGTAAGGTTTGAGTCAAACCGTTTGACCGTCTCCGGGGCCCTTTAGGCCTGGTTTACACTTTGATTAATGCGAGTGCGAGTGTACTATAGTATCGTTATTTTCTCGCTGCAGACTCCTCTCTTTCTCACGGGCTTTATGGGATGACGTAACACGCGGCGTTACGTCATCCAATAAAGTCCGTGAGTGGGAAAGAGAGAAGGAGCCTGCAGCGAGAAAATAACGATACTATAGTCACAGATAATATAATACTACGTACAGATGCCTCATCTCATACAAAAAAACTGTACCCTCAAAACTCGGGCTATTCTTCGGGCTATTTATTTTCCTCTATTAGCTCACTAGATGGTGCTACGTGCGCACTGACCTACAAAATGGCCATCTAGTGCCAAGTTGACGACCTTGAGAGCGCCTTTATTATAAATATACTTCTTTTATTGTTTTCTGAAACCTTTCAAAAATCGTTACTACTATCCAAAAACATTAAAAATGTTTTAATGCAAGAACAAAATATCTCTGTGTCAAGGGCCAGTTTGATAAATATTACAACTATTAGATAATAGATGTCGCTGTATGTGAGATATGTCACAAACAATATAACTATCAGACGATAGATAGCGCTGCAAATGATAAAGATCGCTTAGACTCTTCGTAGTGCCAATGTTGTCACTAGATGTCATCACTAATTTAGAACAAAATTTCCGTACTAAGGAATGAGACCTCGTGCTATAGTGTACGGATATCAAGTGATTAGTTGCCGTACACGTATTTTGTACTCGCACTCATCAAAATGAAAATCGGGCCTTATAGAGGAGTACGATGAAAAAGAGGTATAATGCTCCAAAAGCCCGCAATATCCCGTTAGTATCAGGGTATCAGTATGCAAAAGTAAGACATAAGAAAAGTTCCTTATAAAAAAACGCACGCGCGGCATCTAATAACAATGCTAGATCAACGCGCTGTCGAAACAGTTCGATTCATAATAATCTTGTAGACCAAACCGACTTTTCCCGACTTCGAATCGGCAATAGGGAATATGCATAAAAAATATATTAGTTTTATTCATAGTTCATCTGAAAGTATACAAAAATAGAATACTGAACTGACAGTCAAAACAGAATCGAAATTGATCGAAAAACAAACTAACTAGATACAACATTATTAAACAAATATATCTGTCCCTCTTACGGAAACAAAAAAAATCTATGGCGGATGTATGGCCCGCGTGACATATGACGTCACATGTGTCGTCAGATCTCTCTGTCTAACCATCAACTTTGAAGCTTTATAACTTTGTTTCTGAGCAAGATATTTTTTATGTGTTTACCTGGATCTTGAAATATTTCAATTAATGAATTTAAAAAAAAATTTGCATATTCCCTATTAAGAGAAATCCTTTAGAAACTTAAAATTTGGCCTTGAGCTTCTCTTTTCTTATACAAAGAAACTACCTTATAATATTGACAAACGAATTTAATTCTGGTCGAAACGTATGTTTGCGGGAAACGACACCATTGTGCTTTTAAAGTGACATTAATAAATATTGTTAATGTTTAGAGTCGTTAGAGTCATATCTTGGACCGATAATAGTAATTAAAGTATTCTAGATTTTAGACAAAATACGTCTGTAAATAAAATAGAGTACAAACGTTGTTATGACATTTTAAAATACACTCACCGGCACATCTAACCGCTCTATTTTATAAAGGAGTGCCAATGTGTTTAATGTAAAACTAACCAAAAATTAAGTTGTATGGGTTTTCAATTAAGAAATTACCATAAAATAAGAGTTAAGTTACTGAAATAGGGTGGGCGATTAGATGTGCCGCTGAGTGTAGTTTAGATTATGATATAAACTGTCGTGTATTTGAATTAAAATGAACATTTTTAATTAGCTTTTTTTTGTTTTGTGAGGTAGATATTGGAATAAACATTTGAGCTAAGTGCCAATTTGACACGCAAAATAACGACTCGTTTTTTTACACTTAGCACAAATGTTATTAACATGTCTCTTTACGTAAATGCTCGGTAAATTATGTTGTTGTAGACGTATTTTGTTTTTAATTTAGTTTACTTTGTTACTCTTAAAACGCCGCTACAGATGACGTTGACTCTACTTTGGTAGTAAAAGAGCCTTCTACACTAACTTGTTGTCAAATGCTTTCTGGATTATTTTTCAAAATTGTTTACTTATTGTCTTACAGAGTTTGTTCGTGGACAATATAAATGTACATTTTATTTGCACCGATGGAAATAGTAAATTAAAAAAAAATTAAAACATTAAAAGTTAAATTCTTCCTTATGTTACATGATAATAAGGTTGGTTTTGCGCTTCCATCGGTGCATATTCTTGTGCTTTGCCGCTCTACCCACGCCCCCACACATCGCCTGCCCGCTCTCACTTGCCTTGCCACTAAACTCGACCCTAACACTTCGCTATTAAGAGCTATATTACAATAATTTACACTTTATTTATTACAATATATTAGGTTTGGTTAAGGTATAATTAAAAGGTAATAAAACATTTGGTTTGGGAGATGGGGCGAAGTTGGAACCCCTCCTCGTGGTACCAACGACTTAATTTCGAATTATAAGTAAGGTGCCTTTCAATAGAATCCGGCAATAATGTAAACAAGATATTTTTTTGACACTAACTTTCCAAAGACAAACAAGACTTTGATGAGTAAAAAATGAATATGGCAGTTTTACAAATTATTGAAAGTTTTGTTGTCCGATTATTTGTTATTAAAATAACTATCATAAAGAAGTTAATAGGGGGCGAAATAATTGTAAGAAGAATGTATGGCTCCTTGAAATGTGAATATGATCAGGATTGATACTCAAATGTAAGTATTTACGGAGTAATCGTGCTTTAATTGGTTTGTTTACATTATTGCCGAATTCTATTGAAAGGGACATTACGTTTATCCAACGCTCTAAGGTGAAGGAAATTACCGTGAAGAAATCTGCACACGCCTGCAAAGAGATTCAAAAGTTCTGTAAGAGGTCGGTCGACCTATCTGCATTGGTCCCACGTGGTCTACAAAGGCCTGATTGCTCTGATTTAGGGTAAGCTCAATCCTTTCGGTAAATACATAATGGCCTCGATTCAGGATGTCATGCTCTAATTCTAATTTTAAAATCCAGCTATCCTTTTCGTTTTTATGACCAATGAAAGAGAGATGATGAACGAATGATATTAATTTGAACGAATGATAACTTAAAATAAGGGTATAGCTGTCAGTTTAAGATATTTTTAAGCCACATGTTTTAAGTGCTCTCTAAAATTGTGTAATCGACACGGCCATAAGGTTCAAATTCGATGTTTGACAGCTCTAATATTAGGATGGCCATCTCCTGTCCCTTTTCAATCTTTAAAAGGTAAAAAGGACAGACTAACTTAAATTAAGAATTAGAGCGTGACAGTGTGAATCGGGGCCATTATACGATAAGTACATAATATTGTATGGGCTAATAACTGTATTCTGACGTGATACTTAATCATATTTTAATATTGACGGCTCCGTAGCCTAGTTGGTAGTACGCCTGCCTTCGAAGCACAGGGTCGCGGGTTCGAATCCCGCCCAGGGCAAACATTCGTGTGATGAGCACTTGTGTTTGCATTGTGTCCGGTTGTTGTTTATCTATTTAAGTATTATATATCAGCTGTCTAATACCTATAGTACAAGCTCTGCTAAGTTTGGCATCAGATGGCCGTGTGTGAGATGTCCCCACATATTTATTTATTTATTTTAGAATTCTATAATCTTGACATCGAAAATACATTTACCTTTTTGATTAATATATTATGTAAGCATTATATTGACATAGTTGCATTTATTAGCATGGTGTTGGGTCTCTAACCATCGACATCCATCCTCATACCACATCATGGCTTTTACTTCCGCTGTCGTGTTTAACACCGGCCAGGCAAATGGCTAACTTAGCTCTTTGGTTGAATTTCACGATTCTCCACGCGTTATTTAAAAAAAACTCTATACTAACTCTGACTAGTGGTAGTACAGTCAATTCTCTAACAAATATTCAGGGTTGTTCGAAACCGATGAAGCTTTCGTAGGCAATTTATGTTTTTATAATAAAAATGTTGGTTAAGTGTAGAATTACATGAATGTATTTATGTAAGCATAAATAATTTACCAGAGAAAACTTCATCGGGTTAAGAGAACTGACTGTACGAAAATATGCCTCTTCATAGGGGTACAAATTTATATAAAGACACACATAGCGGTCAAACTTATAACACCCCTCGTTTTTGCGTCGGGGGTTAAAAAGACACATCATGTCATAGTCATTCTATTAAAAAGGGCGTTAATGGGATATTTACAGATAAAAAAAATAAAAATTTACGATCTTGGACAGGGTTGGAACCCGCATCTCCTCGGCAATTCGTAACAGACGTAAATAAGCAAGAATAATAAATCTGTTAATGCAATAATTCAAACAGGTTCCGGCCGGCTTGAATATCCTTTCTATTGATTGCACGGTTTCCATGTCAACCAAAGAGCTAACCTCGGGCAGCGTTGCGTGGTTGATTTGTACGACTGTGAGTCGGGGTGGGGGGTTGGCGGCACACGTTGACTGTGTGTCGTGGCAGGCTGGCTGCACTCGCTCGCGGGGCTGGTGAAGCGCCGCCTCAGCGGGTACGTCAAGTGGCATCACGTTACAGCGCGCGAGCCCCGCTACCCGCCGCATCACAAGCATCCTACCCACAGGTGAGACGTTGCTACACCTCCATACAGCATGATTTTGCAATCCCTAGCAAAATTTAAATATAATGTTCAGACCATTATAAGCAACAACTTTTTCCAAGGAACATGGGTTGAAAACCTCAAAAAAAAAAACGAGTTTTCATACAAAATACACAATCAACTTTACTAATTTGTGTGGGAGGTCGAATTTTCTTTGGGGGTTTTGTTCCTTGTTCCTAGGAAAAAGTTGTTGCTTATGATGGTCTGAACATTATATTTAAATTTTGCTAACGATTACAAAATCATGCTGTATAACCGTCGCATTTTAATTAATTGCGCGCCTAGGAAGCTAGATACGCCGTGCTCTTGACAGCGCGCAGCCTTCATATCACGTTACACCAGCCACATCACACATAACATAAGCATCATTTCTGAATCAGGAAGCATCACGTTACAGCGCGCCGTTCGGACAATCTGGTAACTCAGTCTCTTTCTGTCTATCTCGGAGTGGGGGGTTGGCACTCACTCGCGGGGCTGGTCGAGGGGTAACTCAAGTAGGGGCGTAGTATAGAAAGTGTCAGAGATTGGTGTCGATACCCGCAGCGAAACTAAATTTAAATTTAATCTTAAGGACCCCCCACACGAGCGTTTTTCGAGCGTCGTCGTCTTCCTCGCGGCGCCAGCGCTGGGCCACTACTGAACGCCGGTCTAAGCAGCGTCAGCGCAACGTTTTTTTCGAGCAAGTACAATGCAATGCACAACCCTCTCCCCTTCTCGCCGTCCGCAGTTATAACGTTGACAGTATAGAGAGATCAGTTGTAAAAGCTCATCAAACGTTCGTCTTGGCATTCGTAAATAATCATCAAAGTGTTTTTTGTTACGTTTTATACGTTTACAATACAGTACGAAATAATCGAAAACTCCACAAAAGATCTTCCCAAAATTGACGATGATGTTTCTTTATTTTTCGTTTACGTCATTTTCGCTTATGCAGTAACGTTAGCAGTAGTGTTTCTTCGTCGGAATCCATTTTCACACTGATTGTACGCAACAGGCACAATGCAAACGCGACGCCAGCGCTGCGTAGACCGGCGTTCGGCAGTGGCCCAGCGCTGGCGTCGCGGCGACGTCGCGCCAACGCCGCGTCGACGGTGCGCAAACGCTGGCAAGACGACGACGCTCGAAAGACGCTCGTGTGGGGGGGTCCCTAGTCTTGTCACTTTCTGACCCACGACGATGAAAAAGGACAGGAGATTGTCAACCATTGTGAGCGCCAAATTTTATAGCGCAAATGTCAAATTTTGACGTGTGCCATGTAATTTTAAACGGCTTGTTTTAGGATCCTGCTTAAAATTGACGTTTGTGACATAAAATTTGACGTTATAAAGAGCCGACAATCTCCCGTCCTTCTTCATGGTCGTTGGTCAGAAAGTGATAATAAATTTAAGTTTTGCTGCGGGAATTGACACCACTGGCGGAAAGCGGTGAGTGACTAATCAGTCTGTGATGTGGCTCTAACTCTGTAGCATCACGTTATACACGCCGCATCACAAGCACCCAAACAGGCGTGGATTAGTGGAACGGTCCTCCCGGATTGCAACCTTGGTGTTTTTAAGGTAACTTCAGTGTCAAAGTCAAAATTTTTTATTCGAATTAAGATTTTTACAAATCATTTTTCGACGTCAAAGCTATCATGGATGGCACGTTCACTACCAGTGTACGCCCTCTGTGGAGAAGAACGGCCAGAAGAAACTCCAGTGAATAGTCTTTTGTCATGTCTTACTAGCGCCATCTATCTATCGTAGGTATAATTCCCGACCAGGATTCGAACACAGAACCACTAAAATGGGAGTCAAACTCTATCACGCTCACGGAGGCTGTTCATCATGTTATTATGCCAATAACAAAGACGAAATATTTAGTTTTTTTCTAGACATCATGTCTAGTCAATGCCATCTATCGAGCCATTTGGAATAAAACTATTATGTGAATGACTGAAAAACTAAGAGTGCGTGTGCAAGAACTCGTAAACCATGAGCGCAAAGTGCACCAGACTACTGTCAAGCAACTCCAAATTTACCAAAAATGAAGATCCGCTCACTCAAAACATGTACTAGCGTTATCTCCCTAGATGGCACACAAGCGAGAGTTGGAGCGTGCCGGCGTCCCCCCTGCCGCCGCGCGCGCCGCCCCCGCGCCCCGCCGACTAGCGCCTCACCGCCCCACCACCCGCGCGCCCCTCCCGCTCCCACTAGCTGCGAGAGGTGACACTACGATGCGCGATCACCTAGCAATGCCAGGTTAACAAGATTTCTTCGTACAGCTGCTGACTGATGAAAATGCTTCTCGTCTTTCTGCTGGATCAGTGCGTGTGTACTGGCAAAATGAACTTCGTGATTTAGGGCTTGTTCTGCGCCATCTAGCGGTGATAATCGAGACTACGAAGCGCGCTCGCTAGTACGTCAGGTTAACAAGATTTTTTCGATAGAGAGCTGTTTCGTCAATGATACAGATAGGGTCTTACGTCACATACAGTACAGATCGAGATAAAGAAATGGTTGCCTTCGCTATCTTAAATACAATGAACCATCGTTCCAAATATTATACCAACAAGTCTTGTTCCGAGTTTTGATTTCTTGTTTGTTTTTGTAACAAGCGTCGCGTCGCTAGCGTACACAGTCATTGTCATAAAGGAGCTCAAATAATTTCGCTGGTATTTCATCGTTAACTACAGAGGCCATATTATTATGTGCGTTTTTTTTTTAATTTTTTATAGTCTCATTTCATTATTGCAAGGTATACAGTAAGTAGTGCAAAGATTTCGTTGAAAGACATAATCAAATTGTATTTGTATAAATAGTTTATTTGTATAATCGAGATTTAAGAAAAATCTACACATGATTTGGACGTGTTTGAGTTAGCCTGCATTTGCCTTCAATTAATCAGTTTGAAAATAAACTTTTTGAAAGAACCAATTTCTCAATTAGGATTCATAGTGAATTGAAATATACCTGTATAGGTAGAATAGTGTTATTTGATAAAAAATGTAACTTATGAAACTTGACTGCTTAATGTAAATAAACGTTGGATATGCCATGCAGTATTATGTACTCGATAAAATAGAAAATTCGAATTTGAGAGTTACAATTTTATACTAAAGGGCAGCACTACCGTAATAGGGGATCGGACTGTTCCAAAATTTACCATATTTTATGTAATTTTTTTAAAACATAGATTTGTAGCAGACGTTTCGCGAAAAAAATAACAGAATCGGTTGAAAAACGAATTTACAGTGATTTTTTGAATATGTCTGTTTCTTTCAAAAACGATTTTTTGTATGGAGATTATATTATGGCGTTACTAACAAAAGACGTCACAAGGGGGTATGTGCCTCTCTGTCTAATCTTGAATTTCAAACCTTTATAACTGGGTCAATTTAAAGACAGAACAAGATAGAGCAAAAATTATTTAGTGTTCGATAGCAGAAACTAAGAAGTTTGGATTTATAAAATAAAAAAAAAGTTGTCCGACCCCCTATTGTAATTCTGACCAATCGCCTGCAAGCGTTGATTGACTGTCAAATTGTGTGATTGGTCAACTTTAGTTAAAGATGCTAGACCTCTTAAATTATAAAAATAAGCACCTTTTGCATGTTCACTAGTGTTTGAAATCGTACCTAATTTTGAAATTAGATAAAAAATATAATACGCGCGTAGAGTTAAAATTACCTAGCAACGTTTAGCCTTAATTAAGAATATAATGTGATTGATGATTAAGGGTTTTTTCACGTTTGGCTTCACGCGATTGGATTTTCTGTATCTTTCGATTCGATTATAGGCCTTGGCTAATAAGAGACATTAAAATCCTTGCGACTGCACATTTATAATACTACTATTATAACCACGGAATATAAAACAAGGGAGGAATGGACAAGTGGACGGGGCGCGTGTGTCATAACTATGAGTAGGTCCGCATAGTTTTGTTTAGTTCGCCGAGTTTGCAAAAAGTATTCCTATTTTGTTTAGGCTAGGTATGTTTTGGTATGCATCTTGTAGTACGCCATCTAGGTCAGAAGCGTTGAACTACGTGAAGAAAGTATAGAGTATATCTGAGCTCATGCGAAAATATACTTTATTTGTTTAATGGTAAAGTAACATTTACATTTAGTAATGAAGTATATATAACGTTCTTGTTTGAAACGAGTACAGCAGCTCTGATTAGTCAAATGCCCGATTGCCTTAGTCTGTGTGTGATTTTGGCGACACTGGTTCTCATAGAAAAAATTACGTTTGTCCTTTCCACTCTTGTTTTATATTCCGTGATTATAACCCAACCATCCGTCTCATTGAAAGAGGTGCCTACATGAAAATCGAATTCCGTGTCGTATGAATGTGGTAAGACTTTTAAAAGACGTTAATTTTGACTTTTATATGGCTTCGATGTATGATAAAAGTGTTGGTTCTTGGAGAGCAAAGTAAGGAATCATTATTGAGAATAGGTAACGCCTCGTCTAAGCTTGCTTGACGCGTAGTGGAGGAGCCTGCTTGTGGTACGGTATTTTAATAACAGATGGCATTGCTTATAAAATAAAAATAAGTGACAGTATTTTTTTAAAGTCCCCTTCTTAACTTATTCATCTTAAAATAGACATATTGCGTTAAACATCGGAAAATACTTACGTGGGTACCTAAATAGTTTTTATTGATTACAATTTGTAATTTTCAATTCGTTTGTAATTGTTTGTCTATTTTTATTTTGGGACTAAAATTGATTGAAGCTTTTATTTTTATTGTGAGAAAATACCTACCGAAAAGGGATCATCGAGTCGATGAGAAAAAACTACTTTAATTCTTGAAAATTTTGGGTATTTTGTTTAGATTTTGCTGGATTATAATAATAGTCAAGGGCAGGTCTCGCGAATAAAAAATATTCTTTTATACAAGTAGTTAAAACATGTGATTGTATATAATGGTGTACATTATTATAATTTTAAGCATTAATGCAATACTTAAAGCGAAACCTTGTCATAGATGAAATTCAATACATTTTTTAAACTTATTGACTTTTGAGAGGTTTAGTTGCAGACTGAGAGTCTAGTGGAACTATTGGCGACATTCAGAGACAAAGCTTAAAAAATTATCGAACTGAGCTACCCTGCGTTCCGAGACGCGCTGAAATCGGTTAAAGCACCCGTAATCGCGTTCCGAATTACTGTCAGCTGTCAAAACTCATACGTTTTTTTTTTCTTTTCTGATCGCTGACGGCGCTGGAAGCCTGATTCGGAATGCGCTCCAATAAAGCTCAAAATACAGATTACATTTAAAATCAAAATGACTTGCAACTTGACCGACTTCGGTGACTTGGACTCGGCCACAAAATAAAATTAAATTCACAGAATTATTATTGTTATTTTTTAATAAAAAAAAAAGAACTAAAACAAAAATTAAAACAAAAAAACCACAAATAATCCTGCAAGCCTATCTATAGTAAAAGTAAGCAGGTGATTAAGAGAAACAAAAAAAATACCATGTGGAATTTGATCACCCAGGTGACATCACCTGAAAGTGGAATAAACCAAATAATTACGTCCCCAAACCCACCCACATCCCGCCCGCGGAACACCTCCCTCCAGGCCATCAGCTCAAGGAGGCGCTCAATCGAATTCGCGCGGGTGTGGGTAGATGTAGGGCAAATCGCGAAAGATGGGGCTTCACTGACGACGATCAGTGTGATTGCGGCGACACGTAAACTTTGGAGCACCTGTTGTCTTGCCCTAACTGCCCTGTTTCTTGCTCTATACACGACCTAAATGAGGCCAAGGCAGTACACAGGGGGTTAAATCAGTCCAACCCAAAAATTGGCCAGAGCAATTTTTGGGTTGGACTGATTTAACCCCCATCGACACGAAAAGAAGAAGAAGAAGATTACGTCAGCTTGCCAGACTCACTCTCTCACTCACTCTTTGGGCAAACGCTATGGAGCACTGTTTGGGAACTGCGTGGCGACGCCTATAAACGGTACGTCAATGTGTGCGTGCCCGAAATGGCAGTTTGTTCTGAGTGGACCCTCTGACTGGGGCCCCGCGCCGCGCCACCTACTCAGGGCGCATTCCGAATCAAACTTTCAGCACCGTCAGCGATCAGAAAAGCAAAAAAACGTATGAGTTTTGCCTGCTGACAGCAATTCGGAACGCGATTACGGGTGTTTTAATCGATTTCAGCGCGTCTCGGAACGCAGGGCTTGTGACTCGGCTAAGAACAATTTAATTACGCCATTTGACATTTTTTTTCTTTTATTTCGTCTCTGAATGTCGCCGTCTTTTACAAGTCGCATTAAGTTTTTTTGTTCTTAAAAATATGTAATGACATCTTTCTTATAATTTGGCCAGTGGTAAGTACTTGTGGTACCTAAAATGGACTCGTATTAATGAGTTAGTCATTGTTGGCAACCCCAACATTGGTTAAGTATTTAGTCCAGCCCAAACACCCAACAAACACCTGTGGAAACGAACGTCCTTCGAGCCGGATTTTTATTAGTTTTGAAACACGAGTCGTACACACAGTTTTTTCTAGACTTTTTAGGTATTGCCAGATGCAAATTGTTAAAAATACTTAACTATTGTTGGGATTGCCAACAGTCATTACATGTTTTTCAAGGACGCCATGTAGATATTGTTTGTATTTTAATTTTAGTGTGATTTGTATATTTTTGTTTTAGTTTGTTCGACCAAATGTATGTATAGACAAAGGACTTATATACCGCTTTGAGAGTGCAATCTCTTTTTATACTTGATAGCTCCTTACAGATGTTTTTAATAATTCTGAGTACATATAAATTATTGTTTGTTGATGTTTTTAATAATAACAATTATTTTCGGTTAAAGATATAGGAAAAATCTAAGTAATTAAATCTGCCCAAAACTAGCTGGATAATTAGTAATTATAACGATAACGGCAGATATATTTCCAAACTAAAATTAAGTTTGATAAGAAAAAGAAAGCAGTTAAAAAATTAAAATAACTCCTGTGCCTGCTTAATTTTAGTTTGGAAATATATCTGCCGTTATCGGAAATAATTTAAAAGATATAATATCATTGTTATTGGTTTTGAGAACTTGTAACATAGACTCCTTCGTTTAACGATCTATGCTACTGTCAACTTACTGCTATTTCTGCTATTTATTACCGTCTCGGACCAACCACCCACGGGACGCAAAACTTTCCGAAACGCATAGGTGCATTTGCACATGTAAATATTTCTGGACGGCCAATACCTCGCGGCTCACTTCAACATCAACGGCCCGTTACAGTCCACTGCTGGACTATGAGCCTCCTCCACTTAACACTCACTTCAGTTTCTACCAATTATGAGACCTGTCAATACGTTGCGTAATCGAGATGAACCAATCACGACGCGTTCCCCGCGCCCCGCACCGCAACTTTCTTCGTAATTAGTTTGTTAGTAAATTATACAGAATGCGGAGTCCAGTGGGCTGGTCCGAGATTACCGTTTATATGGATTGTCTCTATCGTAAAAATCGATGTTCCTTCCTCTTTCCAATGGGGATAAAAGCTGAAACCTAATGGCACCACTGTTGAGTGTTTCTAAATGTGAGCAATTGAACAATAAAACGTTTAAAAATCCACCTGACATGTTTAGCCATAGACAATCTTTTACGGACACTCGACAGTAGACATTTTGTTCTAGTTTTTTTATCCCAATAGGGTATCTGACTATTCCTAAATTTAACATATTTTATGAATTATTTTTAAAATATAGATTAGTAGCAGACGATTCGCGAAGAAAAAAACAGAATCGGTTGAAAAACGTATTTACAGTGATTTGTTAAAATTTCAATTTGTCTGTCTCTTTCAAAAACGATTTTTTGTATGGAGATTATATGGCGTTACTTGCTTGTGACGTCACAAGTAAGTATGTACCTCTCTGTATAATCTTGAACTTCAAACCTTTATAACTCGGTCAATTTTATTAAAGATAGAGCAAAAATTATTTCAGTGTTCGATACCAGAAACTAACAAGTTCGGATTTATAAAATAAATAAAAAGTCGTCAAATACCCTATTCTTTCAAGGGCATGTTGCTCAGTTATCAGGACATCAAGCGATATCTTTAAGGAACTGAACAATAAACTAGCAGCAACGAGAGAAGAAAATCCTGGCAATTTAAAACTCATAACAAAATAAAGATCGAGATCTGAAAATAAACCCTGTGTCTACGTTGTTAAGGAAGTCGAGAATGGCTACTCTCTTTGTCGGTAGTTTAACATTTATAGGAGCTACAAGTTGTGGTTTGTTTGAAGCATCGCGTGCCCCCCCCCCCCCCCACACACACTGGGCGCCAAGGGTCGGCAGTCTTATTATTTTATCATCTTGTCATTTTGAGTTTTTGACATACATAATGCGTATTTGACCTTTGTCGTCGAATTATATTTGGCGAACAATGAATTGGCAGGGCGCTACGTTGGAATTATCTCCTCCAACCTACAAACATTTAGTTTGAAGCGCATGAAATAGAAACAAATGATAAAAAAAGGATAGTAAAGGTAATTTTATCCAATTCCCTAGAACTTGGCTCAAGATAAATTCCAAAATCTGTGAACGAGCCCAAAAATATTATAAATGCTTGTGCTAATCGATCGTGTGGTATTTAAAATCACAATCAGGGCCCTGTTTCACAAAGCAACAAGTTACTATTTGATATACATTGCGTAGCCAATTCGCCTAAACTTTAAGCCCTTATCGTTTTATCTAATCGTCTACGCAATGTACGTCGAATTGTACTTGTAATTTGTAACTTGTAGCTTCGTGATCGGCCCCCAGGTCATAGTCTGCGTCAGACCTTTATAAGTACACGTTCATACCCCAAACGGAGTGAGCAGACATTTCGAAGACTGTTGACCCTTTTAGTAACGCCCTCTAGTCCCCACGCTGTCACGTGCAAACGCCTAGACTAAGGATTATATTTAAACAAATATATAAACAACGATTCATTTGTTTTACATATTTCATTATTGTCATCATTATTATTTTAATGTGTATTGTAATAAATGCGGATCAAATTTTATGTATTCTTTTATTTCCAATTCCTTGACATTAGTCCTATCTTACTATTTTCCTACAACCAAAAACTGCATTTATTCGTGTCACGTAAATAGAATGGTACACAAGAGTACCTACTTTTTGTATTGATAAAGCACAATTAGTAATATTTCCGATTTGCGAGAGTAACTACGCTTTTACTGTTAAACTAATGAACCGATTTTGATGTTTGGTGCCCAAAACAGGCTATTTTTTTTAAAGTGGAATAATGTAAAGTTACTAAAACAACAGCGCCATCTATGTAAAGTGCTCGCAACGATAAGTGAACCTCCCTAGGCTGTTGTTAACAGGTAGCGCTGTTAGTTCGATAGAATTAGTCATTAGATCTACGTCAGTACTAGAGTGCATTCCGAACCAGACTTTCAGCGCCGTCAGCGATCAGAAAAGAAAAAAAATGTTACCCGCTGACATTAATTCGGTACGTGATTACGGGTGCTGTAATCGATTACATCGCGTCTCTGAACGCAGGGCTAGAGATATAGATATAATTTACTTCTTATCTATTTACCTACCAACCAGGCTACCACATATAAAATGTTAGGACCAAATAAAAATATAACTGAAAAATAAAATTGCATTTATTTAAAAAATAAAATTCTTTGTACATTTGTGTCTACCCGAAAATATCTAGGTGTTTAGTGAGTGATACAATACAATAATTATTTACGGAATAAATTGTGTACAACTAACCGATTTTTTGATATTTTCGAAATAGTACTGGTTAATTTTTTTCAGTGTGACTATGTAAGTCCTACCTATCTTATTATATTAGGTACTTATCTCTTTGGAAATTTAGAATGTTTATTATTAATAGTTAACATTTAGAAAACAAAATCTTAGCCAATAGGAACTACAGTACAAAAACGTCAAATATTTTAAAATCCTACTAAAATTAATAATAAATACACAATCACAAAATAATATACAAAAAATTGGATTTTAAATACAAACTGTACATAATTACACAATCTTTGGTGCATTGGTTATATTTTTACTGCTTGTGGTGCATATCACAAAACTTCGGCATTCAGGGAGATCAAACAAGAGAGGATTTCATCACCGCACACAAGTCTGCCAGGGCCCCGTTTCACGAAGCAACAAATTACTAGTAACAAGTTACAATTTGATATACATTGCGTAGCCAATTCGCCTGAAATGTAAGCCCTTATCGTTTTCTCTAATCGTCTACGCAATATACGTCGAATTGTACTTGTAGTTTCGTGAAACGGCCCCCAGGGCCCCGTTTCACGAAGCAACAATTTACTAGTAACAAGTTACAATTTGGCATTCATTGCGTAGTTAATTCGCCTAAACAGTAGGCCTTATCGTTTTAATCTCACTGTCTACGCAATGTACATCGAATTGTACTTGTAATATGTAACTTGTAGCTTCGTGAAAGGTGGCTGGATGAAGAGAGCGGGTGGTCGTGCGCTTTGGCGTGCCCTTGGGGAGGCCTACTTCCAGCAGTGGACTGCAATAGGCTGATTGATTGATCGACGCAATTTGCTCATTTATTTTTATAATTATTTTATTTTTATTTGGGGAGCCCAACTTTAATTTTATTTTTCAAAGATATTTTAAGGTGTCCCCTCGTTGGGGACGTATATGACCTGCTCATGATGATGACTTTTACAGGGCATGAGTAGTGACCACAAGCTAGACAGTTAAAGGTAGCAACAAGACTGCCTGATTACTGTTTTACAGTGCGACACAAAATAGTAGAAATTAAATAATGATGGAACTAAATTCTTTACCAAAGGCAGCACCAGATCAACTGGCAGCGATTGGTAGACAAAAACAGAAAGTTGCAATGATTGCCTGAAAAATCATCAGTGTTGCCAATTTACTCCATACAGCGCCCTCATTTTTTGTCTACTCTTTTGTGACGTACTGTACAAATTGTCTTTTTCTTATTGTTTATGTTTGGTGTATGTACGTACCTATATAAAGTAAATAATATTGTATTATATAAAGTTAAACCTTAAATAAAGATGTAAACGCAACGTATGACGTCACGTTGCTTACTCGTATTTTTTGGACAGTCCATCTCATAAAGGATGGATACGCAAGAAAGGGGAACAAACCCGCGTATCCGCTAGGTCGCCTTAAAAATCATAACACTAGGTTCTTTAAACATAATAAACAGGATCTATATATGACCGTTTTAATTCAAACTATGGTATGAAATAACTAGGTAAGAAATGGTATTAGGAAATAGTGGCTACTTACAGTCTAAAACGATAATGAGGGAGTTGTCAAGCAACGTTGTGTGCGCGTATGATAAATCAATTACCTAATACTTACATTACATAACAGTTATTAATAGTAAGGCGTCACACTTCATAAATAACGACAAATAAATAATTTACGATCATTATCATCGTGTGGGCTGTAAGGTCGACAACCGACCTCACAAACCCTGGTGTCAGTGTTATAGAGCCGCCAAAGGCCACTGACTTGGCTCGTGTAACGACTAGATAGTATAGTTGGATTATTATAGGATGAGTTCTGACAGCTTCAAAATTCTTCATACGACTTTAACTACTTTTTTTTTATAATATTCAGTTTAAAAACCATAATAGCTAATAATTAAAAATAAAGTAACTTCACCTCTTATTTTATCATTAAACAGTATGTAATTTTACTTAATAAATAAACAGATAAACGAAATAATATTAAAAAGTTTTTAAATTTTTAATCTGTCAGAGCCCATCCTACAGTATCCCAACTATAAAAAATCAGAAATTACCTAATAACAACCTCAAATCAGTATAATATAATAATTTAACATTATGAAGTAACATCTTAAAATATATTCACGACACATAGGCATTCAAACAAAGCTAAACGAAAAGATACATCAATTTCTTAGTATCCTAGTAGAGTTAACATGTGCAAGAAATAGTTTTAAGCTCCGACCCAGGGAGGGTTAATTAAAGGTCTTAAATTAAACATAAGAACTACACATCAAAACTTATTTTGACTAGGTGTTTCAATAAAGTTATTTTGTTTTTTGCAATTTTTGGATACATCCCATCTACAATTTTCTAACATTTCAAATTCATTTATTGAAATAAGTACATATGCCGTTGAGCATAAGGTTCTTAAAAAGTACAGATCGCGTCAAACATCTAAAATAGTTCGTAGTTCATCATAAAGGTTCATCAACAGCTCATTTACGTCCCCACCGAGGGGCTCGAGCCTACCCCAGTGATTAGGCCTTAGTCGACCACGCTGGCCCAATGCGGATTGGTCGACTTCACACACAACCTTTGAATTTCTTCGCAGGAGTGTGCAGGTTTCATCACGATGTTTTCCTTCGCCGTAAGAGCGTCGAATAAACGTACATATGAAGTCAAAATTCGAAAACACAATGGTACGTCGTGGGGATCACCTGTGTGAAGTTAGCAGTAAAAGTTAGACGAATTTGATAACCCGACTAAATTGAGGAGGTGGTGAATTCGAATTTCCAAAATAAGCTCGGGTCAATTTAGTCGGGTTATCAAATTCGTCTAACTTTTACTGCAAACTTCACACAGGTGTGGGTATCCCGGACGGGAGGCAGCGGCCCTAACCACTAGACCACCGACGCTCTCGTCGTGCGTGTTGTAGTAATTATATAGATTTGTATTGTATTCTGAACTCAAGTGAGTCCTAACCAAATCGAGGACAGTCAACGATTTTAAAAGTTTTAAGATTGGTGTTTGTTGGTGGTTAGTGTCGGTGATAGGTGGTTTAGGGATTGGTTGGTTGGTTGGTTATTGGTTTGGATTTTTTTTTGTTGTTGATTGTCGTGTTGGTTGTTTTTGTTTCGTTTGTTATTTATGGTTTTTGGTATGTTTTTTTGATTGATTGTTGTTTAATTTTGTGACAATTTTAGTGTAGTCAACGATTTTTGTTTCGACAGCAGCGTTCCCATTGGGATTCGAACACGGGACCTCCATATAGAGTCCAACGCTCTACCACTCAGACATAGAGGCTGTTTTATAGCAAATATTCATCTTCAAAGAGTAGAGATAACTAATAACATGTCCGGTATTTTCACATTAATTTTCTATGTAACATAGAACCTTTACTGTCGCCATTCACTTTCACGTCAAGCAGAATGGCCGGTCACTGATTGATTCGCCATTTTGTTTGATCCCCGCTTTGCGTGAAAGTGAATGGCGACGAGAGAGCTGGCTGCCTCGTGCTATAATATATATTATAGCTGCCGTGTGTGATGCCCTTAATCCATTAGTCTACAGCTTGGCAAAAAAGAGTTTGGAAAAAATGAGGGCGCTTCTATCTCACTTGTGTGTGGCCACCTCGTAGTCAAATAGGAAAGGGAAAATTAATTAATTTATAAAATATTGTAAAATTAACGAATAACAATCAACATGGCATACACATGGGATAATAAAAAGCGTTCCGGACCGTAATGTTGAATTTGCAAAATGTAAAGCAACCCAGCATGAATGGCAGCAATCTAAATATTTACGAGTAGTTCCACCTGTCACCGCGCCAAACTCTTTTGCCAAGCTGTACTAGATATTAGCCGTGTGGTAACGGCAGAGTAGAATACATTAGTCACCAACCCCTACTCTTCCCGTGGTTGTCGTAAGAGGCGACTTAGGGACTACACATTGAACAGGGAACGGGCAGCAGCGCTCTCTGATATAGTAACCTTTTAATCTGCGATCTCCAACCCGCCTGCCAAGCGTGGAGATTATGGCAAAACCCTCCACTTAAGTGGAGGAGGCTCATAGTCCAGCAGTGGACTGTAACGGGCCGTTGATGTACTAGATATTTGGCGCGATCTGTACGCGATTTCGATTGACTAGTTTAGTTCCCTTTTTTTTTCACAAACTCTTACTGCGTTGGCGCGAGATTTGCGAGATTACAATTCAACTTCTATGGCGAGCGCTTTATTTCATCATAAATAAATTCTTAAGATCTATTTCTAATGTTTCAAGATTTTCGAGGTTGTTCACAACAAACCCGTAAATTGTGACAATTTCTAATGTGGTTATGTGGCTTATAAACGAGGCACGATTTGAAAATTGAAAGATAACTTACAAGTAAGATTTTACAATCGTTGTTTTTCTTTATTAATAGGTAGTCTACTTGAGAGGGAATAGGAAAGTTAACTCATTATATCTTTTTACAATAGGGTATCGGACTACTTTTTTTAATTTTATAAATCCAAACTTCTTAGTTTCTGCTATCGAACATTAAAATAATTTTTGCTCTATCTTATAAATTGACCGAGTTTTAAAGGTTTGAAATTCAAGATTAGACAGAGAGGCACATACCCACTTGTGACGTCATTTGTTAGTAACGCCATATAATCTCTATACAAAAATCGTTTTTGAAAGAGACAGACATATTGATTGAAACTAAAAAATCACTGTAAATTCATTTTTCAACCGATTCTGTTTTTTTCTTCGCGAATCGTCTGCTACTAATCTATATTTTGAAAATAATTCATAAAATATGGTAAATGTAGGAACAGTCCGATCCCCTATTTCATAACAAGGCTGCGAACAGATGGCGCATGCGCATGACCTTAGCGCCAAGCTTATTTATACAGTATTCAAAGACCCTACAAAACTACTTCTTTAGTATGTACTTAGTAGGTTGATCTTTAACTATGAGATTAGTACAAGTATTAAAAAGGTAACTGAACTATTAAGTGTTAGTAACGTCGTCGTCGTGACATATAATTTATAGCGTTATTTGGTAACGACGAATAAGGCGGTTTCATGTACCTACAGTTTTATAACACTAACACTGTAACTATAACACTGTGTATATAATAAACTGCGCCTCATTTGCAACGCAGCAATGTTATCTAAATTAGTTACTAGGATCTTGACAAATATAATCGCTGCTTCACTGATAATGACGCTAATTCTCACTGTCACGCTTTAATCCGTAATTTAAGTTCGTCCGTCCTTGTCACCTTTTAAATATTGAAAAGGGACAGGAGATGGCCATCCTAACATTAGAGCTGTCAAACATCAAATTTGAACCTCATGGCCGTGTCGATTGCACAATTGTACCAGAGAGCACTTAAAACAAGCGACTTAAAAATCTCTTAATCTGACAGCTGTGCCCTTATTTTAGGTTATCATTCGTTCAATTTAATATCATTCGTTCATCTGAATTTATCACCTCTCTTTCATTGGTCATAAAAACGAAAAGGATAGCTGGAATTTAAAATTAGAATTAAAGCATGGCTTCTCGAATCAGGGCCAATGTGCAAGCAATTCTTAGTCTGAAATGACCTAACTGTGTAACGAGATACCTACACAGCATCAGCATTCAAGTGCTGTAGGGGGTTGACCTTCCTTCATCATTTTTTAATCATTCAAACATTCCTTATGTTAAGAATTGATTTTAATGTGGCCGTCCTATCTTCCCGCGCTGTGGGCTGGCCGGCGCTGAAGCTTCGGCGGGGCGGAGCCCTGGGTACGCCAGCGACTTGTCCGACGGCCGCTTCAGGTACTCCGATATATGCTGCACTATCAGATCGATCGCCACTGGGGGTGCAAAGTATAGAGGTTTTAGCTATCGTACGTTATGATAAGAACAATAATTTACTATAACCCAATTTTTATAACTGTGCGCCTGTCAACGTCATAATATTTACATGTTGGTAGGTTTGGTATCCGTTTTGATAGGCGTCGGAGGAGGTGAGGAAGTAAGCGGGCGGGTGAATTCAATGCCACCAACATGACGACTTTGACAGCTCGAAGCGCACAGTTAAAATAATTCAGTTATAACATACAATTGTTCTGAGGTAATGTTCTGGAAGTTGCGATTCCACTAAAGCGAAAAGGAGCGGGCTTATATCATATGTAAAGAGAAACGGTGTCAGTTTCATGCATTGTTAAGGGCGCGGTTTCTTTTTGCGGCACACGCAGAGTTGCACGTGGCCACACACAACCTTTGAATTTCTTCGCAGGAGTGTGCAGGTTTCATCACGATGTTTTCCTTGACCGTAAGAGCGTCAATATGAATTCGAAACATTGGTACGTAGTGGGGAGCGAACCCGCGTCTTCCGGACCCTAGCCACTAGACCACCGACACCGACGGTCTTGATTATAATAATGTGTAATAAAATTATCAATAAAACACCAATTTACAGGGCAAACACTTTATTAAAAGATAATTATAAATGTTTAGTTTAAACTTAATCAAATTACAGATACGTAAACAAAAAAAAAAGAAAAACAATACCCTTAGTAAATATGTTGTGCTGTTACGTTCTAATACACATAAACAAATAATAATGAAACCAAAAACACTGGAATAAAACACATAAATATCACATAAGTATTTAGGAACTAAATTCAATTTTCATACATTCGAAATAATTACTATTTCATAGAAGGGAACATTCTATAGTTATAGATTTTGATCTACAAAAGTTTATAATAATTGCAAAACATATCAAATGTCCAACATTTTTTGTTAAGTAATAAATATAATACCAAAATATGTTAAAAATAAAATAAGGCTTGACAGTAACTATGTAGCGTTATTAGCAGTTACGATGTTGTATGTTGTTTGTGTCTGTTTATAAAAATCCACAATATGACAATGATTTATTTGTTAAGTTTTCGATAAAATAAAATGTATATAATTGCCATAAAATGCGAAAGCACACTGGACTATAAAGGAAATAAAACGCGGTCTCGTGCCTACCTACATCATCCTGTCAAATAAATTAGGAGAATTTTTTCCGAAGGAGAATGGGCAGGTTCGTCCCCAGTGGTGTATCAAGATGTGATATACGTCATTTTGAAGGTCATAATACCTTTATTTTATTGTATGACACCAATAATATTTTTTTTAATGCACCACACTATACATTTAATATACCAAATACAATAAAAAGCTGTAAAAACTAAAATTAATATTATTAAAAATAATAAAAATAATCATGGTTCCTTCCCTGCACGAGTTTCGTTGATGATGGGCGTATTCCGAATCAGACTTTCAGCGCCGTCAGCGATCACAAAAGAAAAAAAAAACGTATGGGTTTTGACAGCCGACAGTAATTCGGAACGCGATTACGGGTGCTTTAATCGATTTCAGCGCGTCTCGGAACGCAGGGATAGTCATACAATAAAATAAAGGTATTGCTATGATCTTACCACATGTGTGAATCATGCACCACTGGGGACGGAGGCCATACAAAGGTGCCCATTCTCCTTTACATGGATGGATGTGTGCGTACAAACTACAGTAAAAACATTACAATTAATTTCACCTATACACCATTTTCTTTATACAAATTTTTACATTTCCATTTTGTTACACCTAATATACAGGGTACAATCAATTTATTTGTCTTAGGGCCGGTTTTTCAATCCTCAGATAAATGATCTAATAACTATCTAACGAACAAAGTTATATGACTGTTTATCGGACGAATAATTGTTCTCCCATTTTTCAGTCGTTATTTATTCCATTGATAACTATCTGACGCAATCTTCAGAGAGGTGAAACCAATATATGGCTATGACTAACGTTTTTTTTTTTTTTTTTTTAAATGGCTTAGAGCAAGACAGACTTTTCTGCCCATTTACTGTCAACAGTGTCATGTCAATTCTATTATTTACTTCTTCTTTTTTGTTATGGCACTAGTTGAACTTTGTGCCAGTTTCAAGATATTTTTGAAAATTGTTTGTCATAAACGTCATTCCTCAAACTATCAGTCGAATAGTACAGTTATCTGGCAAATGAAGCGGCAGATAGATTTATTCTTCAGATATTGGAGTTATTCGTTAAATAAGTCTTATCCGACTGTTGAAAAATTCAATATCTTGCTATCTGTCGAATAAACACTATTTGTTAGTTTATCTAGCGATTGAAAAACCGGGCCTTATGATACAAAAAAAAACTTTGTTTAGCATTTCACATTTCCTTCCTACTACTTCTAGGGGCTACCCGACGGCATTTATAATTCCACTACAATATTTGAATGTTGTACCCATTGTTTAAACATTTACTACGAATTAGGATTCTCACACGATAAGAAATAAGTAAAAGTGTTGTGGAATATATTCCTTTAGTCTTTTTAATGGGAATCAGTCTATTATTACATACATATGGATAACAAGTTGAATATTTCTGGCATTTCTACAAGAGTTGTGCAAGTTTTACGATAAGCTACTAACTTTATAATTTATATCAGCAATATTTATATAGCTTATACATAGAAAATGTATAGAATAGACGACGGTCCGTAATAGATGTTCTCAAAGAACTGAAACGTGTTCATTACACATATTCTTATAACCAATGAACTACAATAGTCAAAAAGAGTAACCGTCTAACAAAGCCCGCTAAAACATAGCACTAATTAATGTTGACAGACGACGACGACGACGGACAGGCAGATGATGTCGCTGCTGTACATTGAAGCTTACTTTCGATGTTCTTACAAACCGAGTCATACAAAACATCATTATACCGCGTATTCGTATGTCGTATGGTATAGTTTTGCTTCTTTGGTATTCATTTGGTGGGGTCAAGTTTGAAGCGTAGTTACTCTTCTAGACTATAGATAATTCGTTGATTATAACCCCTCAGGTGGTAGCTCAATCCATGAAAATGAAAAACATTTGTTCTAAATTTTTTCAAAACATTTTGTAAACATATAGACTTGATTAGTTAATCTGTTTGTATGGAAACTCTTTTATATCGAAAGCTGTTAAGTTTCATGGGCTGAGCCATCTATGAGGTTTCGTATTATTTAGCTAACTCGTTGTAAAAAACAATAATCGATATCTGTATTTTACACATTGTGCGTAAGAATTCATCGTTTCTAAGTAACTTGTACATGATATGCAAAAATGCACGTTTGTCTCAAACGTGATGCAATATTGTCAGGCTGGATATCTTTTTTCATAAATATAAATACTTGTACATATTAAATGGCGCTTAGGCACATATGCTTCCTTGATTACCTTAAGGATCAATTCACATTTAAAAAGCAACGGCGACGGAGCAGTCGACATGATCAGTTGGATTTTGAATCTAATTTACATAATTATTTAAACATTTAATCTATACAGTCAAAGTCAAAGTCAAAATTATTAATTTCCATAGGATGTTATTACATCACTTAGATCCGTCATTACATTTTTTTAGGTGAGTTCACTAACACAATGGCGGAATCTGTGAATAAACTTTGCGGCGACTTCACACAAATCCTTTGAATTTCTTCGCAGGAATGTGCAGGTTTCATCACGATGTTTCCCTTCACCGTAAGAGCGTCGAATAAACCCGCACTAGGCCAGCGTGGTCGACTAAGGCCTAATCGCCATAATTCAGGGTAGGCTCGAGCCCCTCGGAGGGGACGTAGGTATATGACTGTTGATGTGAAACTTTGGATAAGCCAAGCATAGCGTTTTATCGCTTCAAATGTCTTTTTACGAGTATTAATAAATAAGATTCAAAATGCAACTGAACAGCACAACCCAACTTCGCGTTACGGCTCTTTTATTATAAATTGACCATAAATTGTTTAATTTTTAAATTCAATCGCGACATTACGAATACCAGATACACAACCGAAAAACAAAATGGATTCCGAATTTGCGTAAAAATTTCCTGTAGGTACATTAAAAATTTATATATTTTTATATAGTCAAGAATCAGAAACATATATTTTTACACTGTCAAAACCATATAATAATGCTCCTAATACTACCTTACTCTACCTGCTTTGAAAACGCGTTTCAGCCTTATACATAACAGTTCAATTGGAACTTATATTTAGTATATAATACGAAAAAAAAAACAGTATACATGGGTAAATGATATTGGGGCAAAACGCTTCACGCATATTCATTAGAACACATTTATTAATTGCACCAAGTTTTTTTTCATATAGTATTTCTTCACAATCTGTTTTATTTTTAATTGAGTACCTATTCGTATAGGTTCCGAACCCGATAGATTATGAACTCTGCAACTTTGTTCACAATAGGGGATCGGACTGTTCCTAAATTTACCATATTTTATGAAATATTTTTAAAATATAGATTAGTAGCAGACGATTCGCGAAGAAAAAACAGAATCGGTTGAAAAACTAATTTACAGTGATTTTTAAAAGTTTCAATATGTCTGTCTCTTTTATTTTTTGTATGGAGATTATATGGCGTTACTAACAAATGACGTCACAATTGGGTATGTGCGTGCCTCTCTGTCTAATCATGAATTTCAAACCTTTATAACTCGGTCAATTTTAAATATAGAGCAAAAATTATTTTAGATTTCGATAGCAGAAACTAAGAAGTTTAGATTTATAAAATAAAAAAAAAGTAGTCCGATCCCCTATTTGACGATTTGACATAAACTAACGAGAAATAATAAAGACAATAAATGCTAATAATACTATTGCTAATAATGTTTACTTTCTATCACGATATGCGTGAAGGTGTACCTACATAACAATATACAAACTTATACGTATCTATAGCTACTAGGTTTTGGATTCCCACGCCAATTCGAGTTTTAATCTGTAACTTCTGCGTCGTAAGGTTGGAATTAAAATAAGCTGGCTTGTTTTTCATTCTCTGAATTGTGATTGTTACAGGAGATAACTATTTTACAGTAAGATACAAAAGAGTAGAAATAATGGTTGGTTGTTGAAATGTCTGATTACATTTTTATTAGTGTTGCCATTAAATTCCATTATTTTGTCCACTCTTTTTCGTGGTACAGAGGACAAAGGATATAGTTAGGCCAGGGGCCTATTCAATAAAACTTACAATTACAATTTACGAAGTAAGTAAGTAAGTTTAGTAAGTAGATTTATTTATTTTCGAAGTTCATTGCGTAGCCAATCTGCCTAAATTTTAAACCATTATCTTCTTGGTAAATCGGCTACGCAATGTTCTTAGAATTGTAATTTTAAATTGTAATTGTAAGTTTTATTGAATAGGCCCCAGGCCACTTGAAACTTCTCAAGAGATTTTTTAAATATTTTCCTATGAAATTTTGTTTACATGTATAGTTTACCGAACTGCACAATGGAGAACACCGATAGGTCCTTATTTCACATTAAAACAAACTTTATATTAAAGTTTATATCATGTACATTACATTACTTTATATTTCACTTCAATACATGCAATATTACCAAAGTTATGACCGCAAGAAGTTCCGAAATTTCCGCGCGCTTTTAGTATGCGTGTGACGTCATATGCATGCAGTGTAGTAGTGTTTGCGGGCGGTGTAATAGGTACGTTGCATGCATATGACGTCACAGCTACTAATCTTTGATCGTCAATAACTCAGTTATTTTTAAAGATATAAAAAAAACAGTATTTTTTGTAATTTTTTATAGGACATTTTAGCATTTTCAGCTAAAATCGTCGGTCAGACCCATCATGCGAAATATCATGACAAAGCATAAATAATTACCAGAGTACTATATCCTTTGTCCTCTGTACTATAGTTTGAGTTAGAATTATGCAACTAATCTTCTTCCCCCAGTGCCAGGCTCGCTAGGACCCTGATTCGGCTAAGTAAACCACGCTTGCGTTTGGTGACTGCAGCATTAACTGGTCATGGTTCTTTTAACAAACATCTATATGTCCTAGGTGTTACTGACAGCCCCCTTTGCAGAGCCTGCTTGGAGGCAGAAGAAACGGCTGCTCACGTCCTCATGGAGTGCACGGGAGTGGCGGACTACAGGGCTAAACACCTCGGTCAAGCAACCAATAAAAAAAAAATTAAGACCAACCTTATTTGCAGCAGAAGGAACAGATCATTCAAACACACTACTATCGACTCAGAGTATCTTCAGAACTTCCCGACATTCTCCTCCCGTTGGGTTCTTCCTCGTGCGTTCCGTTACACGTTCCGTTGCAATTCTTCTCCGTGGCCGGCGACGGGCGTTTCTTATACATTATGTCCCAAATGTGGTGTACGATTAGGTCAATAGCGACTGCAACAACGGATAACGGTACGTGAATAAAAAGAACGCAGCTACGCAAGGACATAGCCGCTGCAAATGACCGTTGCAATTTTATTATAGGTAAACAACTCTTTCTCTTTGAATCTAACGGGATATGAGATTCTATTCTCTTACCTACTGTTACATATATCTTTGAGACACTTCTTTTAAGCTAAAGATGCTACTACATGAGACAATATGTGTAGCAAAGAAATAACTGCTGACTAAATTAATATTTTTGGTCTTAAAACCTGTACTGTACAATGTCTCGTCAAACTGACGCGACTAGACGATAGTTCAGCTAGTGATCAGCCCTGTGTATTGTTCTTTTAGTTTAGTAACGTTCCGTTTACCGTTAATGTTGTTGACGTAGTTGTGTACAATTCGCTTGTAAACTTAGCATTTCCGTTAATCATTGGAAGGTGCTGATAAGAAAACATTCTGATAGTATTTCCTTGTAAATTAGAAACTTATAAGAACTTCTTTTTTTTATTACAGTCTTGGAAACGAGTTCTATAAATTCTAACAGAAAACTATTAAAGAAATATAATGCTCTCTAATAATAATTTGAAATAAGCATAAAATCAAGTTTTACAAAAGTAAAAAAAAAAAAAAAAAATCTATAAAATATAAAAATATTTTATATTATATTTACGAAACAGTGAACTGTGTCTAAATATTGAGACCTTGTTTGTGAACCTATTTCTAAGCAAACAAAGATTTGATTTAGTTTCGTCCTACATAGATGCGAAAAGCAAAGACGAATGAAGGGAACAAAAAAGTATGAAGGTGCGATAGATGTATAACAGTCTAAACTAAAGAAAATGAACAGATATTTAAGAAATCCCTAAATTACAGGGACCCGAGTTGTTTACCTATCAAACACAATCACATGTTGCAGTGGCTATGACCTTATAGCTTACCTTAGCTTAGTAGCGAAGCTTTCGTATTCACACTTTATAAAACACGACACATGGTAAATTTTAATATGCGGGCGATGCGACGCGTTTGCTTTTTCGTGCTTCACAAGATTCTAAATTAATATTGCAACCATATTTCGCGTACTACGTGATCGAATTAGAAATGAGAAGATACGTAGAAAGGACAATGTCATCGACATAGCTTTCAGGATAAGTAAGTTGAAGTGGCAATGGGCAGGCCATATAGCTCGACGAACCGATAACCGATGGGGAAGAATGGTTCTCGAATGGCGGTCACGGGCCGGGAGGTGTAGTTTTGGACGGCCTCCCACAAGGTGGACAGATGACTTGGTGAAGGTTGCTGGGCGCTGGTAGATGCAAGTAGCGCAGGACCGTTCACGTTGGAAACCTATGGGGGAGGCCTATGTTCAGCAGTGGACGTTTTCGGGCTGAGATGATGATTTCGCGTAACAAAAAACACTCCTCCCGCATCGCGAAACTACTGCAGTAACCAGCTCCATTAGATCTCGTTCACTCTTTGATTAGTGCGAGTGCGAGCGAGTACAAACAAAACACGCGTACTCTACGCTCGTCATGTTACGGCCATACATACGGAGATCAAGTGATTAGTCAAAGAATAGGGTATCGGACTACTTTTTTTTTATTTTATAAATCCAAGCTTCTTAGTTTCTGCTATCGAACACAAAAATAATTTTTGTTCTATCTTTAAAATTGACCGAGTTATAAAAGTTAAAATTCAAGAGGCACATACCCACTTGTGACGTCATTTGTTAGTAACGCCATATAATCTCCATACAAAAAATCGTTTTTGAAAGAGACAGACATATTGAAACTTTAAAAAATCACTGTAAATTCGTTTTACAACCGATTCTGTTTTTTTCTTCGCGAATCGTCTGCTACTAATCTATATTTTAAAAATAATTCATAAAATACGGTAAATTTAGGAACAGTCCGTTACCCTATTCGTATTTTGTACATGCTCTCGCACTCGCACTAATCAAAGTGAACTATAGTTTACTTTATTCTATTGCCAGTATTGCCGCATTTATTTAGAATCTTGTGACGCACTTATTAGATTTTTTCGTAAGAAACACGTACGCTGCCAAATTGCATACACGACGTCGTTGTCGTCGATAATATTAAAATGATTATATTTCGAACGCAAATGTTGCCATTTCTGAAGAAAATACGGCATTCTTTTGTTTATCAACCGAAGTTTATTCGAAAACGTTTGCGAAATAGTCGATAAAATAACGTACCTATTGAAAATGTGAAGACCAGTACAACAAATACTATATTGTCTTGGTAATTAATTATTGGCATCAATATCTCCTATATGTTCATTAAAAAACAATGTCTATAACAAGAAAGAAATGTAAATAAGTGTAACTTACCTAGATTGTCGGCGCCTCTTGGAATGATAACGTCAGCAAACTTTTTCGTCTGTAAAGAGGGTAAATCATTGATTCAGATTACCGACTCTCTTTTAAAGTACCTAAGCAATAATTTTCCTATAAGATTGAGTCGGTAGTCGGCGAATAGTAACGATCAAATAGCGAATTCAGTATCCTGCTGTAAAAATTAACCTCCAATGAAGAAGCGTGCCAATTTGAGGTTATTTTGACGCGACCGGGGGCGTATTAAATAAAACTTACATACATTGCGTTATTGATGCACCAAAGATTATGGTTCATAATTTAATCTGATTGGCTACTCAATGCACGTCGAATTCAAATTGTAAGTTTTATTGAATAGGCTCCAGATAATGGTTGCTTGCCATTTCATACACCAAGATCAAATGCCCTAGTTTTAAAAACAGAATAATTCTACACACTTACCGGCAAGCAGAATTCTTCAAACGCTGGTTTGACGAAGTTCATGTACTGGTTCAGAACTTGCTCGAGATCCCTGCCTCGCTCCATTATATCCCGTGGAACTAAAGATAGAATAAAGTTTTAAATTAATCGAAATTTTCGGGATTAACAAAAGGTTGAACTTGAAATTAATAATAATAATAATAATAAGAAGAAACAACAACAAAAATTTACTGGCAACATTGTTAATTTTTTAACCAATCGCTGACTTCCTGTGTTACTATTTGGTGTATTGCTATGGGGGATTTTCTGACAGCTCTTTAAAAAATAAAAACAATAGTTCTAATTAAGACAATAGATGGCGCCAGGTGATGGCGTCGTGGATTCTTTTTTTTTTATCCTTTTATGGCCCTTGGTGACTCGCCGGATTTCTTCATCCACGAATCATCAACGCCATCTATCGGATTTTATGAACATTTTTTTTTTTAATTGCCTGTCGAAAAGTCCCACATTGGGAATGAAATTTTTTTAGTCCCTAATCTTTCTAATTTTGGTCTTTTGGCAATAATGTTTACAAAAAATATATTTTTTTTTATAAAACATACCTCTCCTAGCCAGCCTAGTATCGGAGTCGGTGTCCACAAACAGCTTCATGTGGAAGAGTTCGCGCACCTCCGGGAAGTAGAACACCAGAATACCCTCGATCAGAACAACATCAGCTGGGTAGATTGTGTGGGACCGGTGCGGGCTGCACAGAAACACACTCATTAGGGTTTACACAGATGGACTTCACTGCACTCTAGGTGCAAAATAGCAGTATGCATAAGATTCAAACTTTCATTTTTAAAAGAACAGGTTAGAAATAAAGAGTGGTCATTGGGACATAATTTGCCCGATCCCTTCTACCTAAATCATAAATCATAGAAATAAAGAGCCGGGGGCTGTTTCACGAAGCTAAAAGTTACAAATTACAAGTACAATTCAACGTACATTGCGTAGACGAGTAGATAACACGATAAGGGCTTACAGTTTGGGCGAATTGGCTACGCAATGTATATCAAATTGTAACTTGTTGCTTCGTGAAATGGGGCCCTGTTGTGACAGTTTTTTATTACAGTTGTATAAAATGTTAAAAAACACTCTACAAAATAGATTATACTCACTGAACAGCATTCGTGATGTAATCATACTCTGGAACTTCAACCTTTTTCCCCGCCAAGATGTCCTTCAACACTGCCAGCAGTTTTTTGTCATCAAATGCGTCAGGGTGATCAAAGTTAAACTGGCCCCTCTCCGCCCTAAGTCTTTCAGCGGTGGTCAGGGAACGGTAAAAGGAATCTTGGCTGATGCATACAACTCGCCTCTCTGTCTGTTCTTTGTGCTGCTGGCCGAGTTTTTCCATTATACGCTGGCATACTGTTGACTGTAAATGAAGTAGTTGTTTAGGAAATAAGCTTACTTCACTATTCTCAATGATTCAGGTCACATGCCTGACACTAAACAAGATTGTTGTTGGGATCTTTTCTAAAGTATAGATGACTAGCAGTCTGCCCGCGGCTATGCTCCTGTCGTGTAAGATTTTCCAATCCGTGGCAGCGGCTGGCGACCGCAGGAGAGTACTTCTCAAAAAGGCTAAGTACTGCGACGTCTATTAACTTTGGGCGTCAAATTTTAATTGAAAATTATTTTTGTAATTATTTATATCTCAAAATGGGGGGTTTCCGAACTTCCCCCCTCCCCATTACGCTACTAATGCCGCAGGTTACTAAAGCAATACCTTAATTTTAAACAACTTATTCTACACTATATCACATAAGTTTTGTATAGTAAATAGTTTGTAAGAAAAACAAATCAATTTTTATCTCTTTTAGCCTCCATCATAAAATGTTATTATACCTACATCAAACAATCAATTGACGCCGACATATTTCTGTAGCAGGAATGGATCGGTGTAATGTTTTGGAGCGGAAGTTTTGCATTTCACGAGCTCAAAGGAAAACAATGGCTGGTCATGGGACCGGAGAGGTTATATCACGTTACAACATAAAATCAGCTTACAGAGGAGGTTTTTCATATAATATCACACGTCTCATATAGTATAAATAAAATGTGAAGGCCATAGCCCTTGGCCTGATTACATAATATGCAATAACGGGAAGTAAATCGATATTTTGAGGCTGAATTCCAAGGTTACCTTTCCGCTGGCCGTACCGCCGGCTACGCCTATCAGGAACGGAGTTTTGCTCTCGAATCCATTTGTAGCCACATATTCTGCTGGTTTGTCTGCCATTCTGTGCGTAAATATAAACCTACACGATAGTCTTAAAGCTAAAACACCAAAATACGCAGGAACTCGACTCGTCCGTATGATGGATGACATTGACATTTTTAAAAAGTGTTGCCAGAAAATAATATATTGCGTTTCAATTCACGCATATTGCTTTTGTTTGTATATTTTATTTTTATTTGGATGTTAATTTTATCGAAAACAGCCTCGCCCTGAATAAACGCTCCATACAATTTACCCGCCTGATATGAGTAATCATCCTAAGTTCATTGAACAAATAATAATCTAAAAATTGAAAACACGACTGCTCTGCCAAAAAAATCTTTATAAGGATTCTTACGATACCCCATACATCCAAATGTTCAAGCATTTAGAAGTTCTGGATCCCTGAACATATTACACTCTCTTTTTGGGCAGTCTAGTCCAGTAAACCCTGGTGTTTGAGTTATGTAATGGAGCTGCTAAAGGCCGATGAACACTAACATCTGTATAATTGTGGTATGTAATAAGTGATATCCTATTCCATTTGGAAAATAGCGTATGTCTCATAATAAAACACATTTTATAATATGCCTTGGTATAAAAACAGTTTATTCACGGAATGTATATCTAATGCACTGGCACTTATTACGATACGAGATTACATCTCTAACTTAAAACAATAACACTCCAAACTTGTAATACTTTTTTTTTTTTTTTCTTAATTGCTTCACGTCTAGTCTAGTTAACAAAAAATATAACAGAACACTTTTACGTAATCACAATTTCTAAACATTTTTAATTTCTGAGCTTCTTGTCGGCTTGTCTTAGCGAGTGAGCCATTTCGAGTTGCTTGACGCGAAGCCGGGCCCAAACGAGGTAGTCTTGGAGGCCTATGATCTGAGCAGCCATGAGTGCAGCGCTGTCAGGGTAGATAACAGTGGCGCAGCCCAGGCCGGAAGGCACGGAAAGCGATGACCAGATGTCCTGGAAAAGAACGGTGTTGGTAAATAAGCTAAAAATTGCAATCTGTCTGAAGTTAAATTAAATAATGATATTATTTTTCACAAATGGTAACACCAATTCAGCAGTGATTGGCTGAAAATTTAAGAGTGTTGTAAAAACCGCTACTGTTTGTTTATGTGTTGCTATTAGTAACCTATTCACATAAAAAAAAACTAAACTAAATGCAGGCGTCGCCCCATCATACTCGTATTCTATGAATATCAAGATTAAATATTTTACCTGCACAAGTTTATCAGAGGGCGGGGGGCAGTTGATGACGGGGTAGGAAGTGTTGCCAGACAGCACCGGTCCCAGCCCGTTGGAGCGGCCCGCGACAGCGATGAAGACTAGCGCCCCGTGGGTGTCTTCGTAGCTCTGCATGATGCGAAGAGTCTCCTCAGTAGCCTTGTGGGCTGATGTGATGCGAAGGTCCACGTCTAAGCCCAAGTCGCAGGCAGCTGAAAATTGAAAAGATGGTTAGAAACAAACGCAAGAGAAAATTTAAAACGCATTATCTATATATCTATGTAAAAGGGTTTTTTAAATTCATTAATCGAAATATTTCAAGTTCCATATAAACACATTAAAAATATTTTTTCAAATATCTTGCTCAGAATCAAAGTTATATGGCTTCAAAGTTGATGGTTAGACAGACAGAGAGGTCCGACGTGACATGTGACGTCATATGTCACGCGGGCCATACATCCACCATAGAAAATTTTGTTTTCGAAAGAGGGACAGATTTATTTGTTTAATAATATTGTATCTAGTTTGTTTATCGATTAATTACGATTCTGTTTTGACTGTCAGTATTCTATTTTTGTATACTTTCAGATGAACTATGAAAAAAAACTATATTTTTTATGCATATTCCCTATTTTCAGTCATAAAACTGAACCATTTTTGGTCTAAAACTTCGCCAAAATCTCAATTTTTCATACAAACTGATTGAATCTTTGATAGAGTTTCGTTTTGGTTCGATAACACCTATTTAATATTTTACATAACAGTAAAGTTTTTTTTGATGTTATGATTTTTTAGATTTCTTATTCTCAACAGCCTTCGCGGCCGAGAATTCGACGCCCATTACGGAGGTTCCGGGTTCGATTCCCGGTGGGGAAACTGTCAAGCAAAAATATCTTTGTGAGATTTTCCCTAGTTTGGTTAGGACATTGCAGGCTGAATCACCAGGGGGCCGTTTCACGAAGCTACAAGTTACAAATTACAAGTACAATTCGACGTACATTGCGTAGACGATAGAGAAAACTATAAGGGCTTACAGTTTAGGCGAATTGGCTACGCAATGTATATCAAATTGTAACTTGTTACTAGTAACTTGTTGCTTCGTGAAACGAGGCCCTGATTGTCCGAAAATAAAGATGATTCCGTGCTTCGGAATGCACGTTAAGCCGTTGCAACTATCTAGTCGTTACACGAGCCAAGTCAGTGGCTTTTGGCGGCTCTATAACACTGACACCAGGGTTTGTGAGGTCGGTTGTCGACCGTAAATAAAATAGGTCTTAGTCACACAAACCATGGAAATCTCGTGTTTGGTACATTAGTGTCGTGTGCGCAAAAGCTCGATTTACCTGCAAAGTGCAGGTTTATATACCCTGTTTCAGATAACATTGGAAAAACCTTTTATAGGATACATTTCCAGACATATGACAGTCTCGATTAGCTGACAAGTGTGAATCACGAATAACCTTTTTTCTGCAATACATATTTTTTGTCTTTTTTCCAATGTTTTTTTTTATATTGTATGGGTTTGCTCTTGACCCCGATCCAGCCCCAGAGCAGGGATGGGATCTACGATGTTGCGAGCTTACCCAGAAGTTCACTCTGGCTTAAAAAGAGTAGGATTATATGTGCTCGGAAATACAGACGCCGCCAGGAGATTCCACTCTTCGTAATCGTGTAGGAAGCGCTTACCCTTGGCGATCTTCTGGCAATGCTCCTGGTCGGCAGGCGAGCCCATGAAGATCACGACTTTGTGGTGGACGGTGGGCTTCAGATGGTCCAGCTGGTCTTTTACCCAGGAAAAGTTGCGCTTCACTGTGTCCAGGGCTTCGGCGGTCACTGTCGTCAGGTTACGGTACACCTGGAGGTGTTAAGATTCTTAGAATGTGAATACTTTTATATTTAGCACACAATATACCTACAACATTAAGCAAAATAAAACGTTAAAAAATCATCAGACATCAGCAATCCGTCTCGGAAAAAGGTTCGTATCATAAGGGGCTTGATTACCTATATATAGGTATTAAAAAGCCAGATAATGGTGTCAATTCTATGCAGCGAAACTTAAACTTAATTTTATACCAGTCTTGTCACTTTCTGACCCACGACCATGAAAAAGGACGGGAGATTGTTGGTACTATTAAACGTCAAATTTTATGTCACAAACGTCAATTTTATGTTGCAAATGTCAATTTTAAGCAGGACCCTAAAACAAGCCGTTTAAAATTACACGGCACACGTCAAAACTTGACATTTGCGCTATAAAATTTGGTGCTTACGATGGTTGACAATCTCCTGTCCTTTTTCATCGTCGTGGGTCAGAAAGTGACAATACTGATATAAAATTAAGTTTAAGTTTCGCCCGTGGAATTGACACCAATGGGTACCCTAAATCGCCAAGCACGTATGAAGATTGTTGAGTGTGGATGAAACTATACTAGTGGCTTTGTGAGCTGTAGACCTCGCGAGTCTGTATATCTTTTCATATTTATTATTATTTTTTCTCCACAAACATTCCCAACTCCTTTTTTTTTAACTTTTTTTTTTTTTTAAATTTTATTTTATTGGTTAAGAAATGTGACCAGGGCCCCGTTTCACGAAGCAACAATTTACAAGATATTTTTTTGATATTCATTGCGTAGCCATTTCACCTAAACTGTAAGCCCTTATCGTTTTATTTAATCATCTACGCAGTGTACGTCGAATTGTACTTGTAATTTGTAACTTGTAGCTACGTGAAACGGCCCCCTGTAGATGAAAACAGCCTCAGCGGTAGACCTTGTAAGCTGGCAACCCCAATAACTCCGTCATTTTTTTAAATTTCCAAAAACTGACTCGACAAAAAAAATCGATTAATTTATCGAACCTGCTACAAAATTTCACGAGAATCGGTTGAGAAACGCGACCTGTAGAGTGAACCAAACAAACAAACAGACGGACATACAAAAGCAAATTTGGCCAAGCTGAAACAGAGACGCTTCACTCGCTTCGCTCGCTCGGTCAATAACAGATTAACTTCAAACACGAAAAAAAAAAACACGAAACAATATGAGTTTTTTAATACGAGTGTGTAATGTATTTCTGATGACAATACAATAATTTGGTCATGGAGCTGGATGGTGGAACTCTTTAATAGCTACTAGTAAGCCCCTCCTCCAGCTTGGGCTTGTTAGATTTTTTTTAGACAATTCCAGTGCACTTGGTGTCGAAGTGACGCGACTGTGATAGAGCCTATAATTCACTTGGTGATGAGAGTCAAGCGTGTTTTTTAAACTTTTAATTATTGTCTACTTTTTTGTATGGTTGTATGGTGACAGTTTTGATGACATTACACTGACATCTAGCGGAAAATTGGGAACTGAAATTAAACAAATCTCCATAAAAAACGTAAAACGTTTCCCACATTGTCTTCGTGTTTCTATTCAGTCAGTAAGTCTCAAGACCTTGCGATCGGCTCTGTTTATCAGCCAGCCAGATAACCTGCGAGGTCGACAACACATGTGGCTGTACTGTATGATGTAATAGTAACCGTTTGAGAGGCAGCTACGGCATTATCTGCTTAATGGCGATGACCAGGTGATGGGGTGGGTTAAAAATAGGAACAATCTTACTGAGTTACTATAGTAAATTGATTTATCAAAACAATATTAAATTATAAATGTATAATATACTTTATTAATTTGTTGTAATTTATGTATTGTATCAAATCAAATCAACGGCCCGTTACAGTCCACTGCTGGACTATGAGCCTCCTCCACTTGAGTGTTTGGTTTTGCCATAATCTCCACGCTTGGCAGGCGGGTTGGAGATCGCAGATTAAAAGGTTACTGTATCAGAGAGCGCTGCTGCCCGTTCCCTGTTCAATGTGTAGTCCCTAAGTCGCCTCTTACAACACCCACGGGAAGAGTAGGGGGTTGGTGACAAATGTATTCTACTCTGCCGTTACCACACGGCATATGTATTGTACATATAATAATTAAAAGTAAGTATGTATTTATCTCCTCCTCAGTCTCAATAATTATTATTCCAAACCTAACTCTTCTTTTCCTCTCTTATCCCCATCCTATATCCTCTCCGACACGTGACATTGGCGGAATTGTGAATACACAAAAGCCACAATTAAAAAATAAAAAGGAAAACCTCTCGGCTGTTAGTTCAGCCAATGAACTAAACAACTTTTGTTCTCTAATCAAAATAATATTATTTGAATTTTCATACAAATTTACTGGTACAGCTGTATAATAACTTTTTAGTCGACACGTTGTATAAGCCTCGCCCGATTCAACAAAATGTATTTTAGATAAGTAGACAACCTGCCGAGTGGTTGAGCGTTCGACTCTCATTACATAGGTTCCGGGTTCGAACCCCAGTGGGGACACTTTCAATCAAGAATCTCTTTGTGAGAGTTTCCAATGGGGACACTGGCAACCATGAATCTCTTTATGAGACTTTCCAGTTTGGTTACGACATAGCAGACTGTAATCACTTGATTGTCCGAAAAGAAAGATTATGTGCTTCGGATGGCACGTTATGCCTTGAGTCCTGGATGCTATCCACGTAAGTAGTCGCTACACGAGCCACGTCAGTCTTTGGTGGCCCTTAAAACCCTGACACTAGGGTTTGTGAGGTCGGTTCTCGACCTTACTACCCATATGATCAAGAAGAAGTACATACCTGTTTGTCAACCATGAGCCTTTTGTCGCCGGAGGGCCAGAGGCGCCAGGAGTCTGAATCAATGATGTCAGCTAATACGATGTTGCCTGTTAAAAAATAACTTGTGCTAAATAACGGCCAATTATATAGTTACAGAAGTCTCACAACTAAAATACGCAATTAATGGCTAGATAATTTATCCCATGGCCTGATCGCGACCTTTATCAGACCATCCGGCCAGCTTTGAAGACAAGAGACTTTCCGTCAGTGTCCACATCTTCTCGAGGATCATCGAACGACGCTCGTAGTCTACTTCATTTTACCATGATCTTACCACATATTCCACCTGTATAGTCAAAAGTGAAGAAAGTGATGAAACAAGTGCTTCCATTAAATGGAGAAGCCTCTCAAGTCCGGCTAAATATATGGAAGGAGAGATATCCCACAGCTTCGCTCAATCCCTTGACAGAGAGTCTCCCCCCTGGGCATAATCTGCCTTGGCCGACGTGGAAGTCTTTAAACAGACTCCGGACCCAAGTCGGTCGAAGTAAAGAAAACATGCAAAAGTGGGCTCAGATAGTGAATGTCTGTGTGGCATCTCTCCTCAAACAATGGCCCATTTATGATCCTGCCCAGCGTGTCCTAGCACCTGCACAGCGAGGACCTGTACAATGCCACGGACGCAGCCGTGTCTGTGGAGGAGTACTGGTCCTCCACCATATAGTCACCGAATCGACTCGATAAGAAGAAGAAGTCAAAAGTCAGCTTCGAGCTTCGTAGGGAGACTTACCGTCAGAGTCGACACCGAATTCAATCTTCATGTCAATGAGAGCGCAGTCACGGAGCGCCCACGCCTTCTCCAGGATCTCGAACACAAGGATCGTTGACCGACGCATGTAGTCCACTTCGTCTTGTCCTGCGAGGTGAATAATATAGTCAGATCAATTATCATCAGCAGCGATTATACCTCTCTGAATCTAGTGACTAATTGGATTCTAATTATATTGCTGCATATGGATCGCACTTGTGACGGTTAAATTTGTACTGCAACTCCTATTTATAACCGTTTTTTAATGCACCTAATGCTTGTATAAAACTAAATTTGTCGTTCTAGAATAAGTTAAATCTAACAAATTAAAATACTATCAAAAAGTAATAGAAACTGCAAATAAATATATATATTTTTGTTTTGTTTCTCACTGGGGAAACAAGAATATTGATATTTAATAAATAATATTTAAAAAATAAACACTTTTGCACCTATAATAAGGAGCGCCGAGCGTCCTCCTCTCTCCTATTTCAAATTGCTGCCCACCAGGGCCCATGATGTACGTTCATTCTATTTATCTTTTATAACATCTACTCTACCATTGTGGAATGCAATAAACAAATTGAATTGAATTGTTTCAAAATCGACGTATCAAGTTTAGCTGGACTTTTGCGGAAGCGGAACCCCTAGATAAAATAGCAACAGCCTAGTAACGGCAGCACTTGAGGGTGGGGATGGAACCTCTGCCTAGGACGTCGCCATGGCGATAAGTGCGAGGGAGAGGAATGGCCCTGACGGGGCTGCTGTCCCGGATAATGCAGAACGTGATTTGGTAACCAGCGTTTGTTGGTTAGCGTTGAATATTCGTAATTGATGCTAAATGGATTTTGTATCGTATTCATAGATAAAGATATCTTTCTGTATAACCCGTGCAGATAAAGAATAGATCTGAAAATGGCGTCCGCTCACTGCTAATTCGCTCACAATCTATCGCTGTCTATACTCACACAGTGAAGTACGCGCTGTAAAAAAAATAATGACAAAAATCTGTGTTCGCAATTTCGCAAACAATGATAATTGTCATTGATGTTGATGACATTCTTCCGTAAATCGTAAATAATAATGTAAAATAAATAATTTGAAACTTATCCCATGTTGTTTTTTCTTATATTTACCCTTGCTCGTTATTTAATTCATTACTATTTATTGTCATTATTATTAGTATCATTAATTAATAATAATTAACCCGTCCCGTCCCGTTTTAAATCGTAATAATAAAAAAGAATAATTAATAACAAAAAAAAAGCCAATAGGAAAAATTAAAATTGATTTTAGAGAACTTGTTTTGCCAACCGTACCATAAGTACCCGCCACCATTTTCAGATCTATTCTTTATCTGCACGGCTTATACTTCATTATTATTGATTTTGTATAGGTACTTATGCCAAAGAGGTAATATAGCAGACGAGGACAGAGTCGTAGTTATTCTATAAAATCGAAGCACGGTGGTCTTCTGAGCAGATTCTCTACCTTACTCATCATTTCTAACTACCTATAGATAGATGTTGTAGTTGTTTTGTTGCAAACTACATGTTTGCTGAGAAATAATAATTTTGCACTTACCAATCTCAAGTCCGTTAAACTTGAACTTAGCGCAGACAATCTGCTCCTCAGACCACTGAGGGTCGTGGTTGGCGTCGTCCTTGAAGAAAGTCTCCTGCTTGGGAGGGGTGAAGCGGAACCCCTCGGGAACCCCAGGGTTGCGCTTCAGGAAGGATCCTGTGGCCAAGCGACGCGTCACCCACTCAATAGGGATCATCTCGCACTTCTTTGAGATGAAGGCCGTTTCGGAGACCATCTTGATGAAGGCGGTCTTGAGACCTGGAATAGAGAAATAGTCATGTAAGACCGCTGGATAAGTAGTGAGTGAAGGAAATTCGACAGATTTTAAGGTCTATTCAGACCCTTTAGTACGTGTCTTATCTTATCTATCCAGTTTTGAGAAACTATCTTGATAGGGCAGCTATGAGACCCATGGGCGTTCAGTTTTTGTGTAGGGGTAAGGCAAAATTAAGAAAACTCGAGAAAATAGTAAGAATTATTTCAATAATAAACAGCGAGGGCACTGGTAAAATCTAGTTCAAACATTGTTGACTGCTTTTTGTTTCAGCTCTGTCCATCTGTCTGTTTGTTCCACTCTACAGGTCGGACGACGCGACGCCATACATATTATTATAAATCGATTTTTAGTGTCGAGTCAGTTATTGGAAATTAAAAAAAAATACGGAGTTATGGGGGTTGCCAGCTTATAAGGTTTACCGCTGGAGCTATTTTAACCCGACTGCTTTACTCAACCAATGAAAATAATAAAATAAAACAAAATAAAATAAAATAAATTTCAAGGGGTCGGGGATGTTTGTGGAGAAAAAATTAATATAAAGAGATATACAGCGACTCGCGAGGTCTACAGCTCACAGAGCCACTAGTTCTTATTTTTCTAAATTAATTGTTTTTTTAATAATTTGGTTACAAGTTGGGAGTTTTTAGCATGAAGAAGGGAGGGTGGGGTAACGGGGTAACCTTGTCCTACCGTGTGTACGCCCATGTTGAGATTTATAAAGAACTGTAAGGTAAGGGGGTGTGTCAAGCAGCAGAGTTTAGGTAAAAGATGTATCTTATCAAACAAACAACTGATCCAGAATGATTGTTTAGAGCGAGCCGGTCTAGCTTTAGTATTTTTATATAGGTACTGTAAGGATTGGCCTCCTTTGTTGTTACTGGCTGTTGGTCGGTTTTCATATTTAGTTCTAAAGTTTTCTAAATTTTGAATTGCGAATTGTCCTTTTTCTATTTGCAGGTCGTGATGCTGTCGCGCTAGAAACTACACGCGTTTTATGACAATCTCTAAATAAATACAATATCTAGAATCTTTGCGTGTATTCTTATTTTTAGCTTAGAGTAGAGCCCATCAGGCTACGCTTCCTATTGTACGTAGATATTATAAATGTTTGTTGTAAGTAATATAAAAACAATGTAGGGTGGTAAAAAATATATTTCAGTACCTATACGTTTTTTGCCTTCATAGGCCATTTAAAGTTAACAATAAATGTTTGTTTTTCACTTTCCGTCCATTGAGATAGTAAAACTTTAAAAACAAGATGTTATGACCATGACATGATACGACAAACGGATACAACATAGTTGTTATTTACCTTTACATATCGCACGCAGGGCATTATGCGACCTTATAAAGATATTTCATAAGACTCGGCTATTATTATACGTAGGTATTATCTTATTTTTGTTTATCAAGTTAAATTGGATCAGCAACATTTGAAAATATCTCGACTTAATTTAGTAAACAGTCTCTTAGGTTCCTACACTCCTGTGTTTTATTATCTTACAAATTAATACTAAATGTGAACTAAATCAGAACAGAAAGAATAGAATAGAAAAGCATTTATTCCTTGAAAATAATAATTTCAATACAACACAAACAAAGTTCAATGATAGTTATACATAACTTATGTTAAAACACACATAGATGTGAATGCTGTATTGCATCAAGGAAAGGGTTCTGACTCAGCATGTGCTGCAGACGAGTCTACAGCGCTGATATTCACGAATCACGCATTATATAATCGGGTGGTAGATAGCACCCTCGAAGTTTTTTCGAGTGAAAATATAGGGGAACTGAGGGAAAATACCCCGATGTCGTAGGGGACAAGGGGAATAACCCGTTCAGCCCGTTAAACTGAACAAAACTTTTGCTCTAGAACATTTCCAATTTTTTTTTTACATTATAAATTTCTAAAATTTAAATCGTATGAAATAAAATTGTGTAACAGAGGATGTCTAATTTCATGGACTGTACTACCATCTGAGAGGTTATGCGATATTTGGTCTTGTTTACAGGTAGCGCTTGTACTTAGTAAGATTACAGAGTTTGAGGTGTTTGTTACTCTTGATGCGCGGTCGACTGTACGCACGCAATATGCCGTAAATAAAGCTTGATTTAGATAAAGGTTATCAAACCCGACCTCATTAACGGTATTTACTCAATAAGTATTTCAAGTAGGCGGATAACGAAATTAAGATTGTAAGGTCCCTTTCAATAGAATCCGGTAATAATGTAAACAAGATAATTTTTTGACTAGTGTCAAAAAAGACGTACAATACTTTGATGAGTAAAAGATTAATATGGCAGTTTTACAAATTATTGAAAGTTTTGTCGTCCGAGTATTTTTTATTAAAATAACTATCATAAAGAAGTTAATAGGGGGCGAAATAATTGTAAGAAGAATGTATGGTTCCTTGAAATGTGAATATGATCAGGATTGATACTCAAATGTAATAGACCGCCGGCCCAAGGGGCGAATTTCAATGCATCGTATATTCGAAGGAGACCACATTGGCAAGACAGCTATTAGTTTGGTGTTATTAAATATCGTAGTCTGGGTAGCGAAGTAGGAAGCTTCTGGGAGATATGCGAACCTAAACAGGGCCTCAGATCGCAAAAAATAATCGATCGAATATTGATATAAATGGTGAACAGGGTCTTTGGTGGCATCGTCACGTCAGCTTGCGCGCGGTCAGGGTGGAAACATCGAGCCATTTTTTCAAAAAAATAATCGACTACATATTGGCATGTAAATACATTCAGGTCTCAGGCATGTAGAAAACCATAATCTTGCGTCGGTCTCAGGAAGCGTCTAGGAGGTCAGGGCAGATAAGTGTATTTCACATATTATTATGTGCTCCTGTAAGCATTATTCCTTATTCGATCGAAATGAAACTTAGCACAAAAATTGTTTAAGACTATAATTATGATCATGTTTAATTTTTAACAGAATTCATAAAGTGGTTCCCAAATGGCAGTAAAGTAAACTTTTCAAAAAATAGTTAAAAATAAATTATTATACGTTTGTGGGTACAACTGACGCTAAGCAAATTTTTTTTCATTACCTACTTGAAAACATAAAAAAAATAAATATATGATGTAAATAAATACAGTGATAGGATGATTGATCTTATACATCTTCAAATAAAATTTACAAATCACTGCCCTATTATTGCTTTGTACTAACTCCACTTTTTAGGTAGTGTGAGTTTTTTGCATCATGTTAATATGTATATTTTTCTGTACTATATCCACCGATTGAATTGTATATATCTCGTAAAGTCACTGAGATACGCAATATAGGATTGTATTACATCCATGGGTCGAAGAAATGTGATGTGTACCTGTGTACCTATTGTTTTGTTCTATATCCTTAACTAGCTGCTGCCCGCGACTTCGTCCGCGTGGAAACAGGTTTTGCCCGCGACGACCGAACTAAAGCAACTAACACACCCTGCTCGCGCATGATGCCCTCTTCTCTTATCTTTATCTTTCTTTATCTCTATCTCTATCTTCCGCCATGAAAGATTTTAAAATCGTTATTGTTTTCGTAATCAGCGACCCGATAAACCATACAAACGATACTCATATTGATTTACAGACTTTGTCACCCCATTTCCCCCTTTTAAGGGTTGAATTCTGAAAAAACATGTATTTATTTATTTATTGATAGGAGTACTCCTGTGAAGTTTCGAATAATATAGTGTAACTAATCTTGTTTCCCCATACAAACTTTGCACCCTCGTTTCACCCCTTTAGAAGGTGAATTTTGAAAAATCCTTTCTTAGTGCTCCCCTAGACCTCTTATCTCTAGACTAGACCCATCGGTTTGGACTTTTGGTGCGTTGATATGTCAGTCACTCAATCAGTCAGTGTCTTCTTTTATATATTTAGATATATGTTTAAGTGAACGAAATACAAAGTATTGCAGTATATCTGTCGTGGCCATATCGTAGAATTGATCACACCATGAAATTTTCGATCAAATTTTTGAATTGAAATTTTCACTGTCCATTGGCCACATCATGATGTGCCTTGGCCAGATCAATGATAAGAAATCGTTTGACGATATGTTCAACTAAAACGCAGCTACTTCATGAAATGGTCAAGATTATTTGATCATATCGTAAAATTATTACATTTATTGCCGATAGAAGCGCTGGAAGCTCTTTGTTTATGTACCAACATGGCGGCTGCGTTATTTCTCGCAGTGAAATTGTTAATTATTCGTTATTAAAATAAGGAAGAAAAAAAGAGTTACGATGAAAAAGTACTCTGAAAATGTCTGTCGGACTTAAAGAACGATAAGTACCAAACATAATTTAGATTCTTTTTAAATATTTCATGGACGCCCTATTTTCACGATATGGCCAATCGTGAAATGCACACGATTTAATGATCTGGTCAAATTTAGTTGGCCACATTGATCGAAAATTTCATGATGTGGTCAATTCTACGATATGGCCACGACATATCCATCATAATTTTATTGTGTTTCTGATGGTACAAAGCAATATTAAGAAATTTTGCACCTTGCTTTGTTCTTTATCTAAGCATGTCAATTTGACTGATCACATTTATATTGTTTCATTTCATTTTTTCGCAGGAGTGTGCAGGTTTCAAGACGATGTTCTCCTTCACCTCAAAATATCACCACAATGCAAAGGGGTTAGAACATCCCTGTATGGGAGTCTGGCATAGTGATAACCACTATTTTGCGGGAATTTAGGATTTTATTTAAAAAACGGCGCACGATGAAACCTGTATAATATATTGATAGAGGATCTATAGACGAACAAAATGTTATATGACTTAATGTTCTACCGCGCAACGTTTTCGAGATAATTAATTAGGATTTTTATCCATACCGGGTCTTTAATATGACATCTTGAGAATCGGACATTAGTCAACTTCGACTAAACCGGAGGGCGGGGTTGCAGGACGTCAGAAAACTTGCTATTCTGTGTCCGGCGACTAATAAATAAATATAAATATGTGGGGACATCTTCACACACGGCCATCTGATCCCAAACTAAGCAGAGCTTGTACTATGGGTACCAGACAGCTGATATACATTACATAAATAAATATATACATACTTACTTATATAGATAAACAACAACCAGACACAAGGCAAACACAAGTGCTGGTCACACTGTGCGTCGGAGGCAGATACACTACCACCTGGGCTACGGAGCCGGATGAAGAAATCTTCTTGTAATAGACTCACCAGCTGCCGTGAGGATCTCGAAGACTTTAGCGTTAGTTTGGTTGGAGATGGATGCTTTGCCCTCCATGTCATGGGCCTTGACTCCATCTCCGGCGGTGATGCGGTCCTTGTTCAGCAGCAGGCAGAGACCAGGGTTCTGAGGCAGGTCGAAGACTTGCTTGGTTTTACCTTCGATGATCAGCTTGCCGAGCTTGTAGCCTCCGACTGGAAGGGTAAGAAGGAGTTTAAAAAGTGAGGTCAGGTGACAAAACGATATAATAATATATGTTAGATTTTCGTGGTTTTCCACTACACTAAACAGTCTACTCGTGACCATGGAGCGTACTTTGACTTTGACTTTTGCAACCGTTCCGAAATTTCGAGGTAACAATATTACTTAAATATAACCGTGGTAAAAAACCCGAAAATTGTGACTATTTTTGTGTACAGCGATAAAATCTAGAATTTATTGTACAAGCGGTCTTATTGTCAAGGTAACAAGTCTAATTCGTAGTGCATCAGCATCCTGTGTAAAGGTCCCGAGTTCGATTTCCGGCAAAATAGACATTTGAATGGTGCATTTGAATATCTGTTCAGGGTCTGCATGTTGTTCTCAAATATACGGGGCTATTTTGTATTCAGTGCACAAACTTTTATATGTCGTTCAGACCATGAAACTAAACAACTTTCCCAAAAAAATTGGTAAAAAAAAATTCGATCTCCCATACAAACTGCCGCAGCCAACTCAGCAATTAGTATGGGAGGTACAAAATTTTCTTTAAATTCCGGACCCATATTTTCGGGGAAAGTTGTTCAGTTTCATGATCTGAACAACATATTAAAGTTTGTGCACTGAATAAAAAATAACCCCGTACTTATATAAAAATGAACCCTTATTTTCTCCAGGTCACCAACGAATTATCTATAGTAGATAACTTGAGAACGGCTTTACCGATTTCATTCATTTTTTTAAATGTTTTCTAATACTTCGTAGAAAGTTCTTACATAAAAAGACCCAAAAAAAATAACAAAATGCGCAGGGTAGTTGTAGGGTAGATGTTGGGAAAAATGGCAGGACAACATCTGCCGGGTCAAAACAACAACATCAACGGCCCGTTACAGTCCACTGCTGGACTATGAGCCTCCTCCACTCCACCTCCACTATCGGGTCAGCTAGTATAATAATAAAATTTCGAGAAAGTTGAAGTGTAGCAGTTGAATTGTTCTTGATATTAATAATTTACGATAATATTAAAGAACCTACCTGGAACCTACTACTTAATATTAACTGTGACAGCGCAGCGTAGCTTTAAAAAAATATCGAAATCAAAAGAGTATTTCGATATTCGCAATAATTTAAAGGAACGCAGCCTTAGAAACTGCATGCAATTTTAAAATGTGCCGCCAAATGCTTTAACAAACGAATAAATAAATAAATTAATCGGCTTTGTTAACAAAAACTTCAAATAATAGACAGCCAAGGCCGTACGGCGAATTCCTTTGCGCGCGGCATCGTACGCTGAGTAAAAAAGCCGGCTACAACCCGACCGATTTCAAAATCCACTTAAACTCCGATATTACGAACACAAATGAAACACTTCCACAATTAGTCGGGTTGTACTAGACACACTGAGCGGAAATTAAAAAAGTTTACCTTCTTTTGGGTGCGACATTTTTTGTGTTTGGGATGGAAGCGAGGGCGAGACGAGCTAGCAGTTTCGTGGGATACGCGCGACAGGTCTGGACCTGGGGGTTGGGCTTTTATAAAGAGTCCACGGCCAGCGTCGCTGGAGAACCACGTGTTTTGCTACCCACTCCGACCGGCCGACTCTGATAACAAGTTGTGCGGTGTACAAGGATCGTGGAGGTTTGATACTGGTAAATAAGCAATAGGTTGGTTTCTGTTTGTCATGTTTTTCTCATTTTTTAATTTTTTATTTTGCATGTCATGTATTTCTTTTTTATCTTGTAATATCATATGTTTATTTATCGAATCACACTAATATTATAAAAGTAAAAATATATTTGGATGTTAAGATGTTTGTTCCGCCTTCACGATTAAAGTACACAACGGATTTGGATAAAATTTGGAATGGAGATAGTTTGTAGCCTGGATTAACACAAAGGATACTTTTTACGGGAAAAAATCCTAATCCAACGGAAAAATCTTACATAACTAGAGCGTGGCCGCGGGCGAACCGCTAGTAAATAATAATATGTAAAATTCCACACAAGAAATACAAACGGAATGCTTAATCCAAATATTTCTTGCTTATCATAAGTAGTACAAAAATATTAAAATATCTTATTTTATCAGGGCAAAGGAATTAAGGCAGTAGAGTTATTGCGATTATAATAATAAGTTTTTTTTTCTGTGGAATGCTTTTAGCGTGTAAGTTTCAAAACTGCTCAGTCGCGATATAGTATCACCATCTCTTCCGCACACTGTATGCCCATCTCTTTCGCGCTGGTTAACTTCAATCAAATTCAAATACGGCCATTCAATTATTTCTTGCTACTATAAGTTAGTAGGCGCTCCGTCAGCCTCCAAGCACGATTTATTTAGTTTTAAATCAAAATTCCATTCCACGCTTCTTTTTTATCATCAAAACACAAATCTAACTCAGGTGAGTGCTCAAAACATTATAATTTAGACTAAGTAAACAGCTGTTTTGACTCAGAACAGGTGTTTTTAAGAGGATAATACGGAAGAATACTGTGGTTGTGACGTTGTTTTCGTTAGTTAGGCAATGTATTACTTTTCAATTTAATGTGGTTGTATTAAAATGCGATAAGTTTGGCCCACATGGCTATAAGTTTGATGGTTGTTGGTTAGTTTCTAGTTTATTGACAGGAAATATACCTAACCAGTACATATTTTGACATGAAAGACCTTAGACATAGTTTTAAATATTATAAACCTTGTAAGTTATTTGATATGTACTCAAATTGGATGGATATTTGTAAGATTTTGGTGGTTAAATTCTGAAAACGCTTAAGAAAAAGTTAATTTTATTAAAAATAATTGCGCACATAACGATTAAATTGTGTATTACAATTTTTTTTTCATTTTCCTTGGGTATTTCAATGCATTCAAGTTCTATTTTAAAAATAAAATATGTACCTAGTTAGTGCCCAATGATTAGAGATAAATTATAATTAGTACAGCCAACCACATTTCAAATGGAATGGCATCAAAGGTACTACCTTTGATGCGCCTATAAATTCATAATAGTGGTACCCATTAGTAAAAATTCTAGCAATTTTAGGCAATTTATTTATTTGTATTTAGTAATTTAAGAGCCATCAATCATCAATCATCCGTAGCCCAAGTGGTAGTGTATCCGACGCGCAGGGTCGCGGGTTCGAAGCCCGCCCAGGGCTAATATTCGTGTGATGAGCACTTGTGTTTGCCTTGTGTCTGGTTGTTGTTTGTCTATATGAATATGTATTTATATATTCATATAACGTATGTCTGTTGTCTGGTACCCATAGAACAAGCTCTGCTTAGTTTGGGATCAGATGGCCGTGTGAGAAGTTGTCTCCACATATTTATTTTATTTTGGACTTTGTTTTTGTGTAAGTTGCTTTGATACAAATAGCTATAGTTAAGCAGATGCTAAGTTGAGATGTTACTAAAATAGTTTAGGTCAGGTAAACATAACATACAATCTTTAAAAGCCAGTGTAATTTTAAAACAATACAATCACCTAATTTTATTCAAAATAAATTCTTGACTCTTATTATTTCTAAGCCCCTTTTACACAGTAACAAAAAATATATTAGTGTATATATAATGAAACCTTATGTCAAACATTTTTGCCATTGGTATTGCGTTTTTTGAGCATACTGGTAGAACCTCAATAATCTAATAAATGGCGTTAGAAATATTATATCTCTTTATTGAAGATTAGACTTTTATGCAGATGCTTTTTTTTGTGTGTGCAGATGTCCCCACATATTTATTTATTTTTATTTTATTTATTTTATCTAGATGAAATTGGGAAGTATACATTACTTAAATTAAAGAATTGATTAAAATAAATTAAAATCCTTAATAATTTTAATAAGTCAATATTGCAAGTTAGTTTAGTACCCACTTGCAAGAAGCAAATTTTAAAAGTGGACGATTATTTTACTGTTTTGTTGCTCTAGATTTTAATTAAATAACAAAATAACTAACAACCAAACTTCAATCGCTTTAAGACACATTGTTTCTCACATTTCATCATAAATTATTTAATAAAAACAACTACTTGCGTCATTGATAATTTATGATCATAAAATAAAATCAAATAATTATTATTACAGTGTTGTTTTGACCCGCAATCAGTTGGTAGGTAACTGCTAATTACTAATCTAGACCACGGTTAACGTCTGCGGTGGTATTGGCCTAGTTAACCTAACCCAATAGGTCTTTGATAAGTCTAAATCTAGATTTAGCTACGATGTTTTATTCAATGCTTAATTAGCTGATAAAAATCGATTTTAAAGTCTTAATAAACTATACGCACTTGTTTTAAATAAACTACGATAAAATACGAAAGATGAAATAAACGAAAGGAAGGAATACCCTTTGCAAGATGGTATTTTGTTACAATAGTTTTATTTAATTTTGACCAAATTGTTGGAGACAACATAAAAATTTACTCTTTTTAATTATTATTTCTGTGCTGACAACTCTCGTGCTTTTACCTGGTGCGCGCGTGTCTGTCTCCTGTGTGCGCGTGTCTGTCTCCTTGTTAAAATATAGTCCACATTCAAGAAGAATCTTTTATTCTGAGCAAGGATCCCAACACAAATACAAATAATATTGTTCTTACTCAATATAGCAAAGCCTATAATTTTAGTTTAATTTTGGCCAATTTTAGATTAAGAAATTCTTCTTGCATCGCGTAATCGTGATTATAACTCGTTAAATAACGCTTATTTGGTTACATCATTACACCATCTTCATTATAGACAGCACATTCTTTCATAAGTTGGCAAGTATCAATGTTAGCCGGTCATAGTTTAAATTATTTTATAAAGATGGCGCTGAACGTTCTAAAAATCAATTATTATAGATTGATTACATACATCATGTTTGCGTCTCGCTCTTATTCTTAAAGGGGTGAGCAGAGCTTAAGTCGTCTTACTAAGAACACGTACTAAAACCACGCCACGTTTCTTAGATGGTATCGTCAAAGGTTATCGTAGAGATTGAAGTTTTGCTTTTCAGATAACTGGACAGCCTTGATTTTTAATTCCGTGGAATTCTGACAGATGGAGTATTGCCAGGCAGAAAATATTTTACCAAAATTACAGGGTGTTTAGGTTGGTGTTTTATGTTCCTTGGGGAAAATTTTTCAGTTTAACGGACTGAACACTCCATTTAACGAAAAACAATCAGTTAAATTTGACGGTGTATATGTTTTTTCAAACTCATATATACGTTTATTCGACGCTCTTACGGTAAAGGGAATCGTGATGAAACCTGCACACGCCTGCGAAGAAATTCAATATTGTGGGTAAAATCGACCAACTCGCACTGGGTCAGCGTGTAAGGCCTGATCGCCCTAATTCAGGGTAGGCTCGAGCCCCTCGGTGGGGACGTATATTATGAGCTGTGGATAATGAATCACTGCTTTACAATTTCTTCGATGATATCTTATACTCTCTCAATTGTTCAGTCGAGCGTAGGCGGATCATTCACCACTCACCACACAACTTGCATACCAGATTAATTACAGACAAAAATGAATTCTCATTACATACACATCGGCCTCAATTCAGGATGTCATGCTCTAATTCTAATTTTAAAATCCAGCTATCCTTTTCGTTTTTATGACTAATGACAGAGAGGTGATGAACGATTGATATTAATTTGAACGAATGATAACTTAAAATAAGGGCATAGCTGTCTGTTTAAGAGATTTTTAAGTCGCATGCTTTAAGTGCTCTCTAAAATTGTACAATCGACATGGCCATAAGGTTCAAATTCGATGTTTGACAGCTCTAATATTAGGATTGCCATCTCCTGTCCCTTTTCAATCTTTAACAGGTAAAAAGGACGGACTAATTCAAATTAAGGATTAGAGTGTGACATCCCGAATCGAGGCCATAGACTAATATTTGATATGACTATTTTATCTAGGTGTGATTGGTACAGAGGACAATGGATATAGTCAGGCCAGGCCGCTTTAAACGATTTGAATTTTCTCAAGAAATTTTTTATATTTTTATATGAAATTTTGTTTAATATGTAATAAGTTTACCGAACTACACAATTATGCGCATGACAAAGCATAAAATAATAGGGGATCAGACTACTTTTTTTAATTTTATAAATCCAAACTTCTTAGTTTCTGCTATCGAACACTAAAAGAATTTTTGCTCTATCTTTAAAATTGACCGAGTTATAAAGGTTTGAAATTCAAGATTAGACAGCGAGGCACATACCCACTTGTGACGTCATTTGTTAGTAACGCCATATAATCTCCATACAAAAAGCCGTTTTTGAAAGAGACCAACATATTGAAACTTTAAAAAATAACTGTAAATTCGTTTTTCAACCGATTCTGTTTTTTTCTTCGCGAATAGTCTGCTACTAATCTATATTTTAAAAATAATTCATAACATATGGTAAATTTAGGAACAGTCCGATCCCCTATTACCAGAGAAAACTTAATCCGTTTCAAGCAGCCTGGCCTGACTATATCCTTTGTCCTCTGTACAAATGAAAGGCAATAATGTGTTTTTTTATTTATTTTGAATGTTGTCATAAGGTTTTTCAAACTAGCACTAGAGCGTTTCTTTTATAATGAATGTATATTTGGATTTTAATAACATGCAAAATAATAAGGATAGGGAGTTGGTATGCTAACAAACAAAGATATATTATTTGTGGAGGGCAACGACCTAAAAAACTCAAAAGGAACTTTTGTAAAATATTTCAAAAAACAATTTTTAAAAAGCTTACTCGCGTTTAATGTATGATTGATAAATAACTCGGCGAATCGCATGGGTTCATTATAATTTATAAATCTTCAAAGTGTGGTGACGGCAGAGTAGAATATAGAATACATTTGTCACCAACCCCTACTCTTCCCGTGGGTGTCGCAAGAGGCGACTTAGGGACTACACATTGAACAGGGAACGGACAGCAGCGCTCTCTGATACAGTAACCCTTTAATCTGTGATCTCCAACCCGCCTGCCAAGCGTGGAGATTAGGAGGCGGCTCATAGTCCAGCAGTGGACTGTAACGGGCCGTTGATGTTGATTTGATTGATAAAAGTCATCCGTGTTAAGTGTTGTTAAAAAAAAACCTCTACAATACGATACAAATATACTTTAATGACACCAAAAACATAAAGAACAAGATAATTGAAACAAAGAAGCACAACAGGCGACCTTATTGCTAAGGTAGCAATCTCTTCCAGGCAACCTTAGGATGCAGGAAAACAATATTTAAAAGTCAAAGCGCAGCGGGTTGGTGGCCAAAATTATAATAAAGTAAATGCAAATAATAAGTTACTTAGCACTACATAAAATACTTAGATCATCATTACATAGACTAGAATATAATAAAAATATATAGTAATTATTATATTATATTATACATTTGTCACCAACCCCTTCTCTTCCCGTGGGTGTCGTAAGAGGCGACTTAAGGACTACACATTGATTGTACAGGGAACGGGCAGCAGCGCTCTCTGATACAGTAACCTTTTAATCTGCGATCTCCAACCCGCCTGCCAAGCGTGGAGATTATGACAAAACCAAACACTATGTGGAGGAGGTTCATAGTCCAGCAGTGGACTGTAACGGGTCGTTGATCTATTATATTATAAACTAATATAATATCATATCTACTATATTAAGAGGAAATAGATGACAATATTGAGGAGTAGACTCTAGGAATAACGCTTAAACTCTCGCTTTAAAAGTTTCTAAATATCTACCAGAATTTTATAGTTTTTTCTAAACTAGTTGTTTCAAGCTCAGAGGAACAAAAGAAGATCGCGCGTCATTAATCTTTAGTTTCAAGTTTCAAGTCCCTGCCCTATTTTTGGCGGTCAGCTGACGCAAGTTTCACACGCGAGTTATACAACCATTTATTATGAAAACAATATTTTCGAACAATTATCTAATAACATGTAAACATGGACGCAACAAAAACCGATATGTCGTCATGAGCTTACTCCAGAGGGGGTTATCATATCAGAATTCACTTTGGTATATTTCCAGCATTATTATAAACAGCGCACGATAACGAATGGAAATTGACAGGGCAATAATAAGTTGTCGATTCGTTAGTACATTAGTAATTATTGCAATGGATGTCATAATCGTTAAGATTGATTTACTTTAAATATTTGACCTCTAATGAGTTTGCGCTTGGAAATGCATTCAGTATAAGATTTCAATTCAACATCAACGGCCCGTTACTGTCCACTAAGCAAGTGGGTTGGAGATCGCAGATTAAAAAGTTACTGTATCAGAGAGCGCTGCTGCCCGTTCCCTGTTTTGTTTAATGTGTAGTGCCTAAGTCGCCTCTTACGACACTCACGGGAAGAGTAGGGGTTGGTGGCAAATGTATTTTACTCTGCCGTCACCACACGGCGATATAAGATTTAGCCGAAACAAAATATTAGGTAGGTAGGACTGGTGGGTGGGAGTTTGCTCGGACTCGTGACGAGGAGTGGAAGAAAAATGGGGAAGTCTTTGTCAGCAGCTTTTAAGTATATATTCTTTATTGCACACTTAAATTTACAACGTAATATTAAAGTTAATTATAAAGGCGAGCGTATCTCTATAAGAGATCTCTTCCAGCCAACCTACAAGGTGGTGGAAAAGGTGAAAAACAGCGGGCACAAGGATGTGCACTAAATAAATTAGCCTAAAAAGAATTTAAAATAACATAAATACAACAAAATATAGAATAGAATAGAATATACTTTATTTCACACAAGGATATAGCTTGAAAGTACAAAAGATATATGAAGGGGTGTACAGATAGGGGTGTACAGGTAGCAATACACATTTTTCTGTCTTTCCTTACAAAACATAAACTTGCAAGGTGTTTCAATTCTATTGATGAGAAGTATTACGAGTAATCATGATCTATCTGATGGATTAATTCACTATGAACTGTAAGGTATAGTACAGCCAATTTTGCTCACCAACGTTATCACTGTGATACCTTACTATATCAAATTATCAATGACATTAATACAAGACGTCATTGGCCCCTCAAAGCTCTCAATCGATCACTTATTTCTTGACAACAACATGTTTGTTCCAACTCCTTTTACGTCATCAAAGAAGTTCGCAAAGTTTCCAGAGATAATTTTGATTTGTTTTTATAAACAAGTGCAAAAGAGAAAAAGCCAAAACGAAAAAAAAAGTCAAAAGTTACGTTTTTTTTTTTGTAATTGTGACCGGAGCCAGTACAGCAAAATACTTCCATTTTAAGGCAGTTAAAAATGTAAAAAGTGAAACCGTGCACGGGGTTGCGATCTGGAACCTTTCATATAGATTTTCAGTAATGAATGAATGAATGAATGAATGAATGAATGAATGAATTAATGAATGAATGAATATACTTTATTGCACACACAGAAATATAAATGACAAAGTGGAAGTAAGAAGAGGTAGTCATGTACAGTTAGGCGGCCTTATTGCTTCATAGCAATTTCTTCCAGGCAACCTTTGGAGACAGGAGACTATTAAAGTAACGCGGAATAGTGCAAGTAAACCGTATAAACCACAAAATGTAGTTGTATACTAAATAACCATCAATAATACTAAATAATGACTTAAATATGTACACCGTGAAATTTACATCGTTTTGTTCCCGCCGTGTAGTGATAGTACCCGTCAAACTGAACAACTTTTCAAGAAAAAAAAAAATTCTGTGACAAAAAAATTTTTGGTCTCTCCATACAAAATGCGTCGGTCGGGAGTCTCACTTTGTATGGAGAGACCAAAAATTTTTTTGCCGCAGGAATTTCTTTTTTCGCGATGTAAATTTCACGCTGTATAATAGACATACCTGTAATACGAGTACAAGTACCTCATATCATACACTTTTTCATGACTTTTTCGCCCTTATTGTGATGTGGCTCTGATGCCTCCGACTGCTATTGTGAACACTATCAACCGCGATCATTCAAAACAAAACAAAAAAACTTGTTTGCATCTTTTCAGATCATTTATTAATGTTTGAAAGTTTAAAATTTTCACGCAGTCGGGTTTTTTAATATTTTTTTTTATTTTAATCTTTTTAGTTCTTGTAATGAATGACGGATATTGTTGTGTCTCTTCCACAAAATTATATAGGTAATTCAATTTAAAACGTTTAAATTTTTGATGTTTTTAAGCATTTCTCATTCCAAATTACATTTAAACATATAAGTTGTATTATATTTTTGAAGGCCATTCATAAATTAATTTTAATAATTTATTTTGATACCCCACTCAATAGGTTTTGGAGAGATAAAATTTTTGAAGTCTATGTTTTGGCGCCAAGAATCAGCCATCTGTTGTTTTTTTTTAATTTTGATGTACCCAGTGTCACTCTCACAAGTAAGACGAATCTAACGACACCTCTTTAGCTGAAATCCATCAAGCCGTTTAGGCTGTAGAGCGTACCATAGAAATATACATACAAACATACATACATACACTCGAAAAACATAACCCTCCTTCTAAAGCAGTCGGGTATAAATACCCCTAGGTATTGGAAGTATTTGCAAGACCCACTATATTTAATTGTTATTAATTACGTATTTGGCGAATTTAGAGCGTTCACTATCAACATGTGCGTAAGAGCATGCGATAAATTCGCATGTTGGGGGTGGCGATATTTAGTCGTTGCTCATCTTTTCCGTGACATACTACTAGTTACTACCCATACAATAACAATTAAAAATACATTGCAAAGTAAACAAAAAAGAGTACCTACAATCTAGAAGAAAGAAAGAGTGAACGAATAATAAAGTCAGCTGTTTTGTGACCTGAATAGGTACGTTAGTATTTGCTTATACTTAGAAAAATAGTCAATTGACGTCAGATATAATTTATTAGGTATTACTAAAACGTTAATTACGAAGACGTATATATATGAGCCAACAACAATAACAATAAAGTATTCAATAATAATTTGTTTCAGTGTAAGTGTTAACGTATAGGAGCTGTTGATGATGAAGTGTTAAACGAAACCGATTTAAAGTTTGCGTCTTATCGTTACCTATCTTATGAAGTGCGTGTCTGATTTCTACACAAGCAGGCGATTCTGCCCACGTCTGCAAAGAAATTTAAGGGACGTGTGTGTGTGTGTGTGTGTGTGTGTGTGTGTGTGTGTGTGTGTGTGTGTGTGTGTGTGTGTGTGTGTGTGCAAAATAAACTAATCGCCATAATTCATGATAGATATTCTAGATAGACTAGGCTCAGTTTCTCGGGAAGCACGAGTTGATAATAACATAACTTATTTAATATTTGATTCCATTTGACCGATTTAGATGAAAGTAGAAAAAAAGTCGTGTTTTTCGGAGGAGACACCGATCAAAAGGTATAGTCCGACTTATTATATATTTTTAGTCTAATTAATTTAATTTTTGTTACAGATTCAGAAATGGAGGGTCCACCTGGACCGTCGTCCTGCGAAGACAGACTAGCCGGGCAAGGGACCTGCCAGTCCAGCTGTCAGTGCGACAACTCACAGCCAGAAGTCAAAATCAGGAGCAAACGTCACGGCAGAGGGGCGGTAGAATCAGGTAAATCAATACAAGTCGCTTAACGTGTTATGAGTTGAGCGCTGGCCTTGAATGTGACCGTATTTTTGTCTCTTTCTATCCCTTACGTACAGCTTGGCAAAAAAGAGTTTGGCGCGGTGACAGGTGGAACTAAATATTTAGTTTGCTGCCATTCATGCTGGGTTGCTTTTTATTATCCCATTTGCATGCCATGTTGATGGTTATTCGTTAATTTTATAATAATTTATAAATTAAGTAATTTTTCCTTTCCTATTTGACTACGAGGTGGCCACAAGTGCGATAGAAGCGCCCTCACTTTTTCCAAACTCTTTTTTGCCAAGCTGTATGGGTGCAAGGCGAATATCCTCAGAAACTGTTAAAAAAATGGTTTACCCGCCCTGTGTCACTGGCTAAAATAGAACAACGATTATTCTCGTATGCTATCTGCATATAAACCTGAGTATAAACCTAGTCAAACTTCCGTTAACTTTGAAACTAAATCTGAAATGATAAACCATTTTCTTGGCTACTAGTCAACGAATTATCTATAGTCTAGAAGAGTAACCGTCTAACAAAGCCCGCTAAAACATGGCACCTAATTAATGTTGACAGATGACGACGACGACAGACAGGCAGATGATGTCGCTGCTGTACATTGAAGCTTACTTTCGACGTTCTTACAAACCGAGTCATATTTAAAACATCATTGTACCGCGTATTCAAATGTCGTATGGTATAGTTTTTGCTTCTTTGGTATTAATTTGGTGGGGTCAAGTTTGAAGCGTAGTTACTCTTCTAGACTATAGATAAGATAATTCGTTGCTACTATAATAGTACTAGAGCATTTTATTATAATTTAATTATGTTGGTGTTACGCGCAGTCGGTGTTTTGCGTAGTTGGTGTTTTGCTGAAGTGTTTTTTGCGTAGAGTTGGTATTTCGCGTTTATGGTTTTTTGCGTCGAAAGAATCATAAATCTTGAGCGTATCCAGCTATTAAAGCTTAGAATTGATTAGTTTCGAGGTATACATCTGCAGCAAGTATTTATATGGAAGTAAGAAATGGGTGGACAGTAGCCCAAGGGACAGCTGTTGTACTGGAGAAGGAGCGTACACTAAGGGCACATTCCGCATCAGACTTTCAACGCTGTCAGCGATCAGAAAAGCAAAAAAAATTATGGCTGACAGTGATTCGGAACGCGATTACGGGCACTTTAATCGATTTCAGCGCGTCTCGGAACGCAGGGTAATAGTGAAAGTGCCAACCACGAACAAGCTTTTCTTCTCCTTGGCATTTGCTAGCTTTGACGCCGAAAAATGATTTGTAAACTCAGTTTGAATATTTATTTGTATTTAAATCAAATTTTGGATTTTGGAAGTTGGTTGGGCAAAAGAAGTCTGCTGAAAACAATTGAGCAGCAGTGGACGTCATACTGAGATAATGATGATGGATGACCTAGTGAATAAAGTTGTTAACTTAATCGCTTGTGTCATAGATAAAAATAAGTCTAAATCAGTTGCGAACGTAGTGTAAACTTTTAAAGACGTAGTGGAGTCAGATAACCTAACTTCAAGGCCAGCTCAACTCTGATAATCAAATACAAACTAGAAAAACCAGAAAATACAGGTTTATACACAAAGGCGTGTAAACAGTTTAAGTCAAAGCTATAAAAAAATAAAAAAAGAGTTACAAATTAGATATAATATTTCTGATTGAAAAGGCAAATATTATAACAAGTTCTGTTATTGACCGAGTCAAAATTGTTTTTGTATGTCTATCCACTCTAAAGGTCGCGTTTCTCAACCGATTCTCGTGAAATTTTGTAAGCAGGTTCGATAAATTAATCAAATTTTTATGTCAAGTCAGTTTTGGAAATTTAAAAAAATTACGGAGTTATGGGGGTTGCCAGCTTACAAGGTTTACCTCTGAAGCTGATTTCCTCTACAGGTTACATTTCTCAATCAATTAAAATAAAATAAAATAAATAAAAAATAAAAAAATAAATTAAAATAAAATAAAATGTAAAATCAATTTTAAGGGGTCGGGGATGTTTGTGGAGAAAAAATAAAAATAAATATAAAGAGACATACAGACTCACAGAGCCCCTAGAATGCGAAAGTTTGGATGTTTGTTGCCGAATCACGCTTGAACCACTGGACGGATCGGGATGTAACTTGGCATTGGCACACACACATATAGGTTAGGTCCTGGAATAGGACATAAGTTAATTTTACCGCGGTAAAAAAATCAGAACATACTTTTTTTTAGAAATTATTTACTTCGAATGTTTTAAGAATAACTGTGGTGACGTATATGAACTGATGACTTACATCGACGTCTGATTATGATGAAATGGTCAGACTGGGGTCAAGGTCAAATTGAAATAATATCGATGATAGGTACGAGTACCAACTAGAATCGTTATGTAAGAATTATAAGATAAAGTAATCAGAAAGAAACACGTGATGAAGTTATAAAAATACATACTCGGTCAATACTTCATTGATGTGATGGAATGTATGACTGGTCGGCGTAGCCCCAATAGTCTAGTTGGCATCGACCATCTGCGAGACGATCCTTAGGTTCGATTCCCGGCCGAGCGGATATTTTAAATGATGAATTTGACTCGAGTGGAGCTCATGCGCCGTGTGGTGACGGCAGAGTAGAATACATTTGTCACCAACCCCTACTCTTCCCGTGGGTGTCGCAAGAGGCGACTTAGGGACTACACATTGAACAGGGAACGGGTAGCAACGCTCTCTGATACAGTAACCTTTCAATCTGCGATCTCCCGCCTGCCAAGCGTGGAGATTATGGCAAAACCCTCCACTTAAGTGGAGGATGCTCATAGTCCAGCAGTGGACTGTAACGGGCCGTTGATTTGATTTGATTTGAGCTCAAGAAGTGTCACACAAAGTGTGTTACCTACTACATCCAAATTTTAACTCCACATACTTATTATGTGCAAAACGTGTGCCAAAGGATCTCACTGCCGTCTGCTCACTCCTTTAAGGTTAAGAGTGTGACTTTATGTACGTAATAATATTTTACATACATAATATAATACAACAAACAGTTTTTCCCTCGGTTACCAAATATTGTTAATTTCTACAGGTCTCACACACGAGTGCGGAGTGTTCGGCGCGATTGGTGCAGGAGAATGGCCCACACAAGTTGATGTAGGACAGGTCATCTGCCTCGGATTGGTGGCCCTACAACACAGGTGAGGATAGAATACCAAGTTTTACTGAGTACGCTTCACACACACGAGTGTGGGTTGTTTGGCGCGATTGGCGCGGCCCACACAGGATTTTTTAAAATTCATTAGTAATCGAAATATTTCAAGTTCCAGATAAACACATAAAAATAATTTTTCAAATATCTTGCTCTGAAACAAAGTTGTAAGGCTTCAAAGTTGATGGTTAGACAGTGAGGTCCGACGTGACCAGTGACGTCATATGTCACGGATAGATAATTTTGTTTTCGTAAGAGGGACAGATATATTTGTTTAAGAATGTTGTATCTAGTTAGATTTTCAATCAATTTCGATTCTGTATTGACTGTCACTATCTCCAGTATTATACGGAAATGTATAATTAAGATTATTGGTTTAGCTTTAAGGTTATTTTTGGAGAACATAAATAAATATTTTTGTTATTATGTATATTTTAGAACTATTATTATTATTCAAAGTCAAAGTCAAAATTTTTTATTCGAATTAAGATTCGAAATCATTTTTCGACGTCACAGCTATCATGGATGGCACGTTCACTACCAGTGTACGCCCTCTGTGGAGAAGAACGGCCAGAAGAAACTATTTCTGTACTATTCTATTTTTGTACTATTTTATTTGTGTTATATATTATTGTATTTTTGGACTGCTTTGGTCCACCGGCCGTCATCCCGTCTAGCCAAGTGTCCTTTTGTAATATCATCACAAAGTCCAAAGTCCAAGCCACAGTACAAAATTGTACTCTTAGTGTACACGTGACGATTCAATTGCTTGATCTTGACCCCTGTATCTATATTCCACTCGATATTACGAGTATATATTCTCACTAGCGGTCCGCCCGCGCCTACGCTTGCGTCGTGTAAAATTTTCCCGTGGGAATAAAACATTTTCCCGTAAAAAGTATCCCATGTATTAATTCCAGGTTACAAACTATGTCCATTCCAAAAATCCGTTGAGGAAGTTGAAGGCGGAACAAACATCCAAACATCTAAACATCCCAATATATTTTTACATTTTATAATATTAGTGTGATTGTATTCATGGGCAAAGATTTAAAATTACGTCTGCAAATCGTTTTATAAATACGAATCTAAAATATGTGGCACTCGTTATTCGCTAGCGTTGTTTTCTCATGTTGTCATGATCCCCACTGAGGGGCTCGAACCTAACCTAACATAAATTGGGGCAAAATAAAAAATCTAAATAATTTTCGAATCAAGATTTGTACAAATAATTTTTCGACGTCAAAGCTATCATGGATGGCACGTTCACTACCATCGGCGATCGACCACGCTCTGGCCCAGTGCGATTCGGTCTACTTCACTCAAAACCTTTGAATTTCTTCGCAAGAAAGTGCTGTCTCACGATAATTACTTTCACTGTAAGAGCGTTGAATAAACGTACATTTATGAATGAACCGAGTGGTCGAGATTTCGTCGGCCCCGGTGGGAACACTGTCAAGCAAAAATCTCTTTGTGAGACGTTAGGATATTGCAGGCTGAATCACCTGATAGTCCGAAAAGAAAGATGATTCCGTGCTTCGGAAGGCACGTTAAGCCGTTGGTCCCGGCTACTATCTAGTCGTTACATGAGCCAAGTCAGTGGCCTTTGCGGCTCTATAACACTGACACCAGGGTTTGTGAGGTCGGTTGTCGACCTTACAACCCACACGATGATGATGAATGAATAAAAGCACGTGGTGAGGTTCGAACTGGCGCCTTCATATCTCCCAACCATAGCCATTACTCCGCCGACGCTCCTAAGGCTGCTTTTCCACCAGAGATGTGCGAGGATGCGTCGCGAGGGATGTGTTTTTCAAGAACCAATAGAATCGCTTCATTTACCTTGCGTCGTTCAGCACAGTTCTGGCGAAGCGATTCTATTGGTTCTTGAAAAACACATTCCACGCAACGCATCCTCGCACATCTCTGGTGGAAATGCAGACTAAAGCGGATCACAAGATATTTTCCCGCGCTAAGAACTAAACCTGAATTTTTAATTTCATGCCAAAGTTGTAAACAAAGGTATGGCCGTTGTAGAAAAATTAGTGCAATTTTAAAGATTACGATTATTGCGAAAAAAGATTGTTAAAATTTATTTTCATCTCTGTTATAAAAATTCATTAACAACCAAACATAATGACTCAGATTAATTTGTAAAAACCTGCAACAAAGGAAATTAGTTTTTCTCGTGCAAAATAAAAAATGAACTTGCAACACCAAAGAAGTTCACAACATTTTTGGAGGAGGATGAAATGTGCAAACTCGATCACCTGATTGATGACGTAGTAGAGCAATTTATAATAAATGTAACAGACGAATCTGAAGAAAGTTTATCAGATTCAGAATAAAATTGTTGTTTTTATTTTTCATCCTCATCAATACACTATACAGGTTATTTTGAAACCATTTGGCATATTTAAATGTAGTATTTAGATTAGACCGCCATTTACAACAACTTTTCCCAAGGAAAATAGGTCGAAAGTCAATTTTTGGACCTTCCTTAATGGTGTTAGCGACTTTTGTATAAAAAGTCCCGTCGATATGTCGATGACGCTGATGCTGTCAGCTCTATAGGCAGGGTTCAAACCCCGCTACGGGCAAACATTTGTGTGATATGAAGAGACTCTTGTCTTATTTCTAAAAAAAATACAACAAAAAATGTTTTTGATAACTGGAATGTCATTTTGACAGTGAAGTTTCTTTGTTTACAACTTTGGCATGAAATTAAAAATTCAGGTTTATGTCATCCAACATTCTAACTACATCCATGATAATTCCAATTATGGTTTTTCATTACCTTTCTCAGAGGACAAGAGTCAGCAGGCATCACGACTTCAGAAGGCAAGGCCGGCTTCAACACCCACAAAGGCATGGGGCTCATCAACAACATATTCAACGACGAGGCCATGAAGAAGCTCAAGGGGAACCTGGGGATCGGTCACACCAGGTCAGTTTCCTAATATAAATCAGATAATCACAAGACAGAACCGATGAGCGTTGGAGCAGACGGGTTCTCGAATGGAGACTACCTCTCGAGAAACGTAGTGTGGGACGCCCCCCTGCCAGGTGGACTGATGGCCTGAGGAAGATCGCTGGTGGTGGCTGGATGAGGAAAGCGGGTGATCGTGCGCTTTGGTGTGCCCTTGGGGAGGCCTACGTCCAGCAGTGGACTGCAATAGGCTGATTGATTGATTGATTTAATCACAAGACAAAATCTAAGTAAAGGTTTTTAAGAATCATCACATAAAATATTTTTCTTCGACACGCTCGAAAATGTGATAAAAAAAACAATATGCGAGGTGACTCGTTTTTGGACGAAACATTGCCCTAAACAAAACATCAGACAGCAATGTGCCTTCAAATGGATTTTCGTCTAGAAATTTCAATGTTTTCGAGTCTTTTTAAAGCCGTTTACACAAATTCTTGTTTGGACCTTGGGTGGACTGATGATCTGAACCAGTTGGCGGAAAGTGATGGAAGCATGCATCACAAGGTCAGTTGTTGTGGAGGTCCAAGGGGCAGGGCAGGACCTTATTCAAAATAACTCATTTTAGAAACGCCCTTATACATTGCGAGAATAATTCTTACACAAAAAGCATTGGACAAGAAATCGAAAGATAAACAGAGTCAGAAACCGTAGACTCGACGTAGAGGTAATATAAGCGAGACAACTTGTGACAAGGCTTATGGCTCGACGTAACGGGAGCATATCAGATAAACGACTTCACAAAACTATAACATTTCTGTGAAATTATATTAGAAAACTTTTTCAGATACTCAACATCAGCAGCATCAGAGGAAGTCAACTGCCAGCCCTTCGTGGTCCACACTGCCCACGGAGCCTTAGCGGTCGCCCACAATGGAGAGCTAGTGAACTGCAGCAGCTTGAGGAAGAAGGTGCTGGAGCGAGGAGTCGGCTTGTCCACTCATTCTGACTCCGAGCTGATCACACAAGCGCTGTGCTTGAACCCTCCAGAAGGAGAGACGAATGGACCTGATTGGCCAGCTAGAATCAATCATCTTATGCAGTAAGTAATGTATTGAATGCATGAATGAAATAGAATGAATATCATCATCAACGGCCCGTTACAGTCCACTGCTGGACTATGAGCCTCCTCCACTTAAGTGTTTGGTTTTGCCATAATCTCCACGCTTGGCAGGCGGGTTGGAGATCGCAGATTAAAAGGTTACTGTATCAGAGAGCGCTGCTGCCCGTTCCCTGTTCAATGTGTAGTCCCTAAGTCGCCTCTTACGACACCCACGGGAAGAGTAGGGGTTGGTGACTAATGTATATAGTTTAGGTTTAGAATGAATATACTTTACTTTAATATACTTTTTGGTATTGTTTTTACTGCTGCGGTTTGTAAAAAAAATGATCTTTTTATATAATCAACAGCCTCCGTGGCCGAGTGGTCGAGATTTTGACGCCCATTACGGAGGTTCCGGGTTCGATTCCCGGTGGGGATACTGTCAAGCTAAAATCTCTTTGTGAGACTTTCCCCAGTTTGGTAAGGACATTGCAGGCTGAATCACCTGATTGTCCGAAAAAGAAAGATGATTGAAAAGATGATTGAAAAAATGAAGGCACGTTAAGCCGTTGGTCCCGGCTACTATCTAGTCGTTACACGAGCCAAGTCAGTGGCCTTTGGCGGCTCTATAACACTGACGCCAGGGTTTGTGAGGTCGGTGGTCGACCTTACAACCCACACGATGATGATGATGAGGGTTTATATAATACTCGCGCGAGAGCCTTTGAGATCTGTGTACATTGCGTTCTTATACCAAACATCATCATCATCATCGTATGAGTTGTAGGGTCGACAACCGACCTCACAAACCAACCAACCACCAAATCAATACCAATTATATTAATACACTAACATTTTCACAATTTGCGGGTTTGTTACCACGGTTATATAAAAAATTTTTTTTTTTTTTTTTTAATGTTAGTGTAGTGAACAACCACGAAAATCTTAAAACAATTATTTTAATGATTATCCTGAGAGCAATGCGCAATAATAATAATAATAATAATAATAATAAGATTCTTACAAACAGATCAGTCAAATATCAACGCTCCTATAGTACCACAAATCGCACGAACTAACACTCACTTGGCTTCGGCCCGTGACTGTTAAATACTACCGGCCCATAAAGCCGAGATGGATATCCCATAAAAAGAAATAATAATAATAATAATAATATGTGGGGACATCTTACGCAATGTACGTATGTTATCGCGGATTCTCGCCGGATAGAGTAGAATAGCAATGCGCATTCTTAAGGAGTGTAAAAAATTGACTGCACCATTGACACACCGCATCCATATCCGTGTTACAATAATGATAAATTTTGTTTTTTAGGTTGGCACCACTAAGTTACTCACTAGTAATAATGCTAAAGGACAAAATCTACGCGGTGCGTGATCCCTACGGCAATCGGCCACTTTGCATCGGGAAGATCCTGCCTCTTGGATCCTCGTGTAAGTTTTTATGACAACCTTACAGAGGGGAAACTTCATAAACGGGAAAGTTCCGGGAAAATATGGGGAATATACTCGTATTTTTCCCGCCATATTAATCACATTTTACGATTAACTCTTGCACTATTTACATATTAGCACTCTTACTGAATGCATGTTGGATACGGTACATAGGGTAAATCCCGGATACTTGCCCCACTTTTGAAATCACTCTACAAGTCAAAATTATTTTTTTCCATAGAATGTTATTTCTATATCTCTCAGTACAAAAAACAAAATAATTTATTTGTAATACTGGCCGGTACTTGGTTTTAAAACTACAGATTTATGAAAAATAAAAAAACATTATGCCTAATATTTACAGAGTATTAGAGCCATCTTGAGCGGATAGTTGCCTATTCCATATGCATTACGTATAGGATCGATACCCGCCGAGAAACAAGGCATCTATCACAAAAACTTTGATTGTTTGCTTTCCCATGCAAGCGCACAGAGACGAGGCACGGTCAACTTAGTGATAGTTAGAGAAATCTTTCGATACATTAAAAAAATGCATGTGATTCTTCTGAGAAACTAGAGTAATCACAATCGGGGCAACTATACATTCGGGTTTTACCCTACATAGCAAAAACTAAAGGGGTCTACACAATGAAGCTCGTTGCCAAGATAGCGCCAAAGAGTCTCAGTCTCGGTGAAAATATTTTCGCGCGCTTTTTTAGCGTTCTATTGGTATATTTTTTAAAACAAAAGCGATTCAAAATGGCTGTGGCACAGAACTAAAATGGAAAAATAAAGATGCTTCGAGATCCAACAGTAAAATTGCACTTTTAATGAATCGTTTACGTGTCTTCTTGCATTGATTTTATACTTCTAACCTCACTGCGTTTACTTTCCAGATGTCTACAAACAGTATTATTCAACACAGCATGCCAAGGGTAACGCATGAACCATTTTCATTAACTACATTAACAGGCAAATGGAGTAAATGTCAACAGGAACAATACAAGACTGTTTATATTTACTACAGTTACCAGACTATCATAAAATTAAGTATTCATACTAATGGGGAATTTTAAAACAGCTTTTTAAAAAATTAAAATTTATGTTTTTTTTTGTTCTAATTAAGACGATAGATGGCGCCACGTGTACCTCGTGAATTCTTTTTTAAATCCTTTTATGGCCCTGGGTGACTCGCCGGATTTCTTCATTCACGAATCGTCAACGCCATCTATCGAAGTTTTATGAACTTTTTTTTTTAAATTGGCTGTCGGAAAATCCACCATTTAATATACTACGACACAAAAGAATAGAAATTAAATAATGATGAATTCGTTAACAATAGCAACACCAGATAAACTGACAGTTATTGGCTTGAGTCAACAGTGTTGCCAATTCTCTACGTACAGAACGTCTAAGACGTAATCATTGTTGGAAAAGCCATATAAAATAAGAATATTGTATTGTAGAAACAATATAAAAAAAATACATTTACTTCTGCTGTTGATGATACCTTATTCTTGGGGAATAGGAGCCAAGTTATGGATCAAGGCAAGTACCACGTACTGTAAATTGCATAGTTATTATAGCCTATATTCACCATTTTTAGTTCTACGGCCTTTTCTTAAACAGACTGTGGTGTAGAATGATCAAATCGCTCTTTCATAGACAAACATTGAATGGTACTCAACATCACTTGATTACTCATAATTAACTTGGGATACAACTTACCAGAACTAGGCTTATCATACGGTTACCTTTAGCATAACGGACATTTTAAATACAACGCAATGATTGTTCTGTCTTGCATACAAAGTTCCTTATCATTATCAGTTATCAGAAACCGTTGTCAAGACAATAAACAAAGATAACCTTATTATGTGGGTCCGAGAAAGTTATGAATAAGGTTGGCTGTGCATGCAATCTGATATAACGGAACATCCATTTCACAAGATCATTTTGAGCTTGTATGTATACCAATGATATTATAAGTAAAAAGGCGTAGATAGGTCACTTACAAGGCAAACGGTGTTTTAACATGGCACAAAACTTACACAACTAAGTAACTAAAGTACTAAGTAAGCACTAATATACAAGGTTTACCACTCCTATACAAAAAGAAAACATTTTAAATATTAAGTAAGATTGTAGGTTGCCATATACTATGTCAGTCTACGAATTCTACGGTGGTGGCTAATCTCGGACCAACTACCCATTGGAAGAAAGTTGCGGTGCGGGGCGCGGGGAACACGTCGTCGTGATTGGTTCAACTCGCTTACGCAACGTATTGACAGGTCTCATAATTGGCCGAAACTAAAGTGAGCCGCGAGGCCACAGATATTTATATGTGCAAATAAAACGCAAAGTTCGGAAAGTTTCGCCCTGACATATGGTGTCCAGTGGGTGGTTGGTCCGAGTTGCAAATCCAAAACTACGAAGCTCCTGTTCTCAAATCCCCTATACCTTCCAGTCGTGATGAACGGCAACTCCAAGAACGGTCTGGAGGAGAAGGCCGAGGGCTGGGTGGTGTCCTCGGAGTCCTGCGGGTTCCTCTCCATCGGAGCCAGATACGAACGCGAGGTGAGAACATCTTGAATCAAGGTTTACCTGCAATTAAGGAAATGAAAAAAATTATCATTAATGTTAAACATAAGTACTTGAACCGAGTAACTCCACAAAACGTACACATCTATTTATCCTAAAAAATTGTCACCTCTCTATACATAACACTCTTTTTTCGGAAGGAAAATATTTAAAGTTTACTTACAAACCGATCAACAAAAAAAAACTAAAATTGGTCATTAGAATTTGCTCTGAACTATCTCAGAGATTTTGCGTCACGTTGTATATTTATGATAAGTTTGGTAATAACCTAATTGTTTCTTCCAGGTGTTGCCAGGAGAGATCGTGGAGTTGACCCGCCACGGCTACAGAACAGTGGACGTGGTAGACCGGCCAGCTGGGAAACAGCAGGCCTTCTGCATCTTCGAGTATGTGTACTTCGCGAGAGCTGATAGTATATTTGAAGGTGGGTTAATGTACTACACTTTCGAGTTTGAAGCTTTTCAAAAGGACTTCATCAGCTCAGCTAAAATACGTCCACTGCTGGACAAAGGTCTCCCCCATAGATCTTCACCAAGTTATGGGAGGCTTGCCCACTTTGAGTCTTCCAATAGCAGTCGCCAACTTTTTTCCCACGCGCCGGCGGCTGTCAATCACGCGAAAAGGACTTAAAAAGTTTTATTAAGATCTAGACCTTCAAATCTAACCATATTTTAAAAAGTCATTTGATCGCCGTGACCGGTAACGGTCGGAAAATCATCATTATCATTCTAAGAATACAAACAATCTTTTTCCAGCAATAGGACCTGGCCGATCTAGGCTGTAGCCTGGATTACGATGACTCTGGCTTTTCGGGAGTCAGATCAACAAAACAGTTGTGTATGTAAAAAATCTTACTCTAGACGGTTAGCGACATCTAACATTTCTGATTAGAACTAATACAGAATACTTGACTGATTCTATAGACAGGCGATCAATACTATTATCTAGCTACATTAAATCAAGCAAGTTTAGACAGATGGCGCTAATGAACAAAATAAAAGGTACCGTCTGTGACATAGGCTCGATAACTGACTGCACGAAAACCCAGGCTAGCTTTAATAATAAGAAAAGTAACATTACCTTTTGTCATCTTCATATCTAACTAAACGCTTCCAGGTCAAATGGTGTATTCGGCGCGTATGCAGTGCGGGCGCATGTTGGCCCGGGAGTCCCCCGTGGACGCGGACATCGTGTCGTCAGTGCCCGAGTCCGGTACTGCTGCAGCCCACGGCTATGCTAGACAGGTAACTCTATCAAATAATACTCAAAAACGAAACATGCATCAGAGGAAATGGCGAAAAAATTTTACGGTTCCGTAGCCCAGGTGGTAGTGTATCTGCCTCCGACGCTCAGGGTCGCGGGTTCGAATCCCGCCCAGGGCAAACATTCGTGTGATGAGCACTGATTGCCTTGTGTCTGGTTGTTGTTTATCTATTTATGTAATTTATATCAGCTGTCTGGTACCCATAGTGTAATCCACTGTGGCCCCTCAAAGGGCACGCACATTAGTACAAGCTCTGCTTAGTTTGGGATCAGAAGGCCGTGTGTGGAGATGTCCCACATATTTATTATTATTTATTAATGCATCTTAGCCGCCAAATAGCAGTATTATTGTAGTAAGAATGCAATTTTAGCAACAGCAGAAAAAACTAAACAGAAACAAAAAATAACTCGTTCGTGCGCGCCATCAAGACTTAACGTTTGTTTGACATATTGTGTCATTTTGAATAGACAAATTGCTGATTTTTGTAGGCATAAAAAATAAATAAAAAAAATGCGCTAATAGCAGACATGCGACAATGGTATTTTTTTAAGGGAATATGCACTTTTTTTTAAACTCATTAATCGAAATATTTCAGGTTCCAGATAAACACATAACAAATATTTTTTCAAATATCTTGCTCAGAAACAAAGTTATAAGGCTTCAAAGTTGATGGTTAGACAGAGAGGTCCGACATGACCATTGACGTCATTGGTCACGTGGGCCATACATCCACCATAGAAAATTTTGTTTTCGTTGGTGATGAAAAGAGGGACAGATATATTTGTTTAATAATGTTGTATCTAGTGTTTTGACTGTCAGTATTCTATATTTGTATACTTTCAGATTAACTATGAAAAAATCGAATATATTTTTATGCATATTCCCTATTATTGCAGTATCAACGACGACGCAGTGTAGTTTAAATGTAGTCGGCCTATGTAGAGATCCAAACAGACTGTTAAAACTCTGTCCTACTTCATCGTATTGTTCTCTATCTCTCTCAAATACGTATAGGATAGGGCGAAACAAAAGTTATAAAACGATGCAACTAATTTAATTGCACATAACAAAACTGTGGTTGAACTGTGAAAAAATTTTGAAAGTGCTGCCAATTTCCTCTACACAGCCCTATTTCGTATTATTTTTTGTTGCAATGTACACCACGCCATCTGCAACATTTTACAGCTTAGCAACAATAAGAGAGACAGAATCACACTTCACACTAATATTATAAATGTGAAAATATATTTGGATGTTTGTTTCGTTTTCACGCCTAAACTACTGGACGGATTTGGACGAAATTTGGAATGAAGATTGTTTGTAACTTGGATTAACGCATATGATAATTTTACCGGGAAAAGTTTTATTACCACGGGAAAATCTTACACAGCGCGAGCGTAGCCACGGGCGGATCGCTAGTATTAATATAAATTTGTACTCTCTACTGAAAATATTTAATTTATTGTACTTTAAATCCAAGTTTTTGTGCTCTTACAGTCCGGCATACCTTTCATGGAAGTCCTCTGCAAGAACCGGTACGTAGGCCGGACCTTCATCCAGCCCTCTACCAGGCTACGCCAGCTGGGTGTCGCGAAGAAGTTCGGCGCCTTGTCGGAGAATGTTCGCGACAAGAGAATCATCCTGATCGACGACTCCATAGTACGGGGGAACACCATCGGGCCGATCATCAAGCTGCTTAGAGACGCTGGGGCGGCTGAAGTAAGAACGGAAGACATTTTTTCATTTTATTTATTTCATACATGCACAACTAAGTTTCACCATACAAATTACCAGTTACATAATACTTTTGCTTGCTAGAAAAGTGTGCAGTAACAGTTCAAATTAGGCCGTGGCCTGTGCTAGAGCTAATTACAAAATATTAAGCATCGTTGAAAGCGGTCAGTCTTGACATAAAAAAATGTATGACAAAATGTATATTTTTTTACAGATTAATTATTGTTGAAATAATAAAGAAAATGAAATTAAGGACAAAACACAAGGTAAACCATGCTAACCTTAAGTTCCTAAAAAACAATTCAATGAATTTTAAAAAAGATACTTAAGTAGTGACAAAAAAAGAAACTTTTTTTAAATTAAAGTATTGTACAATGTATTAAAGCTGCCATAGTCCATAGTTAGTAAGAATTTTTTAACTTTATAATTTAAGGATTTAAGAAGAGATGGTCTCAAATTAATAATGTAAATTCATATACAGCATGAAATTTACATCGTTTTGTCGCCGTGTAGTGATAGTACCCGTCAAACTGAACAACCTTTCACGAAAAAAAAAAATCCTGCGACAATAATATTTTTGTGCTCTCCATACAAAATGGGTCGGTCGGGAGTCTCACAAATTTTACGGTGTATAGATTTGGCTTGCTGATCAATTAAACGTAGGGATCTCACGTTTGTGACGCAATATCAACGACGAAAAAAAAGTGATTAAACAAGCTAAAATTTTAGCTTTTCGAGCACACCAACTTTGCAGGTAACACAGACCGGTCATTGTGGGGATTGGGTATTGGGGAAGGCCTTTTTGCAGTAGTGGACGTCTTTCGGGTAAAATGATGAGCACACCACTTCCCCCTCACGGAATTTGAGATGCCTACTAGTATAATAACTTTACCTTCTTCTTCTTGTCGCCTGATATTCCAAAGTCAAAGTCAAAAATTTACAAATCATTTTTCGACGTCAAAGCTATCATGGATGGCACGTTCACTACCAGTGTACGCCCTCTGTGGAGAAGAACGGCCAGAAGAAACTCCACAGGAATTGTATCTTTTGTGTACTTTTCTTTTAAATATATAAAGAACATACATGAGTCATAATTACAATCTACTCCGCTGATTTGGAACAACAGTTGACCAGACGTTTTTATCATCTAAGTAAATCTGGTATTTTATTATAGAAGCGAATACAGTTCCCCATGAATGAATTGTTAACCTTACACAGTCTAAACTTTGGGTGCGCTATTTTATTTTTATTTCTAGTATTTATATTATGTATATCAGAATTATTAGGAAATAGCATTATGTTCTTCCGGACATACAATTCCCTGATATTTCCCGTTTAGTCTGCCTGTCTCGAAGCAGTAGCGTAGGACGAAGTCAGTCAGGAGCTCATCATCCTGCTCAGCATGTCTGTCTAGTCATAAATAACCTGGTATAAAACACTGGATAATTCTACTTATCTTCATGCTTAGGTCCACATCAGGATAGCATCGCCCCCTCTCAAGTACCCCTGCTACATGGGGATCAATATTCCTACCAGAGAAGAACTCATCGCCAACAAACTCGACTCGTATAAGCTCGCTGAACATGTTGGTAAGTACCACCAAATAATAGTATGACTTACATCACGAGTATCAGTCTTACTGCAAAATACAAGCGCTCAAAGCTACATTTGAGCTACAATCGAGACGATTGGGAATTTGGAAAAGCCGAAAGAAAGAGATTATTTATTTGCCAGAACAAATGCATACAATGTCAAGGTCTTAAAAACTAGGTAAATAGTCCATTATATCCAGCCTGCGCGCAGGCGTGCATGAAATACAAGTAACGAAAGAACAGATTGACTGGCAGTGAAATTCATAAGTAATTTTATAAGAAGAAGATCAACACTGATATCACAGTAAAGATAATACTTACAATGGCCCCGATTTTAATTCTAATTTTAAAATCCGAGGTGATGAACGATTGATATTAATTTGAACGAATGATTACCTAAAATAAAGGCGTAGCTGTCATTTTAAGTGATTTTTAAGTCGCATGTTTTAAGTGCTCTCTAAAATTGTGCAATCGACGTGGCCATGAGGTTCAAATTTGATATTTGACAGCTCTAATATTAGGATGGCCATCTCCTGTCCATTTTCAATCTAAAATGTAAAAAGGACAGACTAACTTAAGGATTAGAGCGTGACTGTGTGAATCGTTGCCAGTAGCCTTCAAGATAAATAAAACACACAAGCATACTCACGGAAAAACAGATCTAAAAAAACAGCGACATTTTGACGGACAGTCTGTGTTAAGTTGCCAAACCCTCTAAGAAAAAAAAAACGATTTACCAACCAAACTGTGAACAGTAATTCATAGAATACATTGGCCGTTATAACCTAACCTCTAATTCTTCCAGGCGCGGACAGTCTCGAATACCTGAGCGTGGAAGGCCTAGTCAGCGCCATCCACTACAAGATGAGTCTTCAGCCCAGCGACGGCGTCGGCGGCCATTGCACCGCCTGCCTCACCGGGGAATACCCTGGAGGTCTACCGGAGGGCGTCGACTGGTGAGGAGTGGAAGGCACTTGCGTCCACGGTCCTTGGGTTTTTGAGTGATTATGTTGTAACTTGAAAATCGGTTGTTAGTTTTTATGCCCTGGTGGCAGTCAACTTATGGGTGTATTTTTTTTTATCGCACCGATAGATCAAAACATTCGCTAAAGGCACGTTTTTTTTTTAAATAGCACCTTTAATAGGACAAGAGGAACATTATTCCTACATTATGTTTCGTGTTGCAAACGTTTAATATGATAACTATTCCCACAAAATGTCATGTGGGGTATTTTTGAAAAGCTGAAAATATCAAAAAGTATGCTAATCTTTATGTACCCATGTTGCCATTCTTGTCCCGAAATTTCTTCAGAGACACGTAGTGTTGCCAAGCCCTATTAAGGGTTAATATTTGTTGCTCTGTAGGAAGAAATCAGGCGAACATTGACTAAGAATAACTGTTGCTTTGATAAAGGATAGAACGCAAGTGCAACTAAATACATCGCTATTGCATTTTGAAAATAAGTCACCGACTTGATTCTTGTTTGCTTTAACACTCACTCTTTATATTCATTCATTCATTCATTCATAAGTTGAATGATATAAAAAAAACTGTTGTTGAAGCTTAACGAAATGTAAACTTGTTCATTGTATCAGAACTACTTCAGCTGTAAATACGACATATTAAATTTCGAATTAGGAGCTATAGAACTCGATATTTAAAAAAATGTCATTATGGAAACGACAAGCCCGTTGGTTACCTCTGTAAGTCATATGAACCAATCACCGCCCAGAACCGCGCATGCCGCAATACTACGCAATAATAGGGAATATGCATAAAAAAAATATTAGTTATTTTCATAGTTCATCTGAAAGTATACAAAATTAGAATACTGACAGTCAAAACAGAATCGAAATTGATCGAAAAACAAACTAGATACAACATTATAAACAAATATATCTGTCCCTCTTACGAAAACAAAATTTTCTATGGCGGATGTATGGCCCGCGTGACATATGACGTCATATGTCACGTCGGACCTCTCTGTCTAACCTTTAACTTTGAAGCCTTATAACTTTGTTTCTGAGCAAGATATTTGAAAAACTATTTTTTATGTGTTTACCTGGAACTTGAAATATTTCGATTAATGAATTTTAAAAAATTGTGTATGTTCCCTATTTGCCTGTTTGTATGTGCTTTTCTTTTTCAAACAATCAACTTGCATGTCATTCGGTGTCATTGTTAATCCACTACAGTAGGTAGTGAAATATGGGGATTTTGTTCTCATTTATTTCCATAGCTCTTAATTCGAAGATGATAAATATATAAAAAGAAAACCAGCAGCCAAATGCTTTGCTATACAACGTGTAAAAAAAAAAAAAAAAAAAGAATATTTTTATCAAAGGCATTTAATTAAAATTTTCCCATCTCTAGTGATCAGCTGTGTCAAATAATATTTGGACCAGATATGTAATTTTAGGTCAATGTGACTATTTTTACCGCTATGGTTAAAAATGTTTACGTACTACTTGTACCATATCATTCACATTAGAACAATTATTTTCAAAATGATAAAACTACAAATAAATAAAATAAGCTTTATTAAATAATTGTTATGAAATAACAAATTAACGAAATAATGAACTAAGTATTTCAACATTATATTTATGTTTGTAAATACAAGATAATTAAGGCAAAAAAGAAAATGTTTTCTAACATCAATTGATTTAAGTACATCTCTTTTAAAAATGTAGGCACAAATAGTGTACAAATATTTTTCCGTTCTGAGAATCGATAGTCTATATTTTAGGTGTCAATTGACAGAGGTGGGAAAATTTTAATTAAATGCCTGTGATGAAAAATATTCTTTTTTTGGTATTTTTTGTAACACGTTGTATAATTTTTTAAAGACTCAACTTCCTCTGGTAATATTAATTTAGTTTTTTTATTAAATGTTTTTTTTATAGTACATAATAGTGACAGTGTCCTACACATTTCCATTATTTTGTTAGTTCTAATTTTGGCTCGAATATAAAGAATTCTCAAAGTGTTCTAGATCTAAATATAACGACTATAAGTATAGTGGTTTCATAGAAATAAGCAAATGTATTTTTGAACGGTTGTAGATCGCATTTTGAAGTCGTGCTGGCAACGACTTGACATTTCGATACATACTTTTAACAATAAGTTAAGATTTAAGTAATGTTCTAAATCTATTTATGGTCTGTAAAATTTGTTATTTGTAGTACTTAGTAGCAAGTACATTATTTTTTATAATATTAAGTTAGTTATGTCTCGAATAACAATAGATCTTAATTTTAGAGAATTTTATGCTTTTTTTAGAAATATTTTTCATTTTGTACATTCCATATTGTATTGTGATTGAATAGTGTCTTTCTTATCGATCTTTTAGTCGTCTCTCTCTCTGCAGATGCCAATATACGAAAGTGCGAAAGAGATGGATATAGTAGATTAGACATACTAAATGTTTTGTTTTTTCTTTTGGATTACATGAGGTCACTGACAATTTAAGATTCTATGAGACATTGTTTGATGGGCTTACCCCGTTAAGGCTGTTTTGTACCTACATAATATGCAAAACTTTAAAATCATTATATAGATCGTATGGAATACTTTTAACGTAAATCTTAGTACAATTTTTTTCTAGAAAAAGAAATATGTTAAGTATTTTATTTACACGTTCCGAAATAAAAAATACAGATTTTTACACAACTGCTTCGCTTTATTCCTATCAACTAAAAATAGGAGTAGTATTTACAGGTATTCGCTACTAATACAATTTTGTTAAACCTAAAAACAATGTACAAGGAAATAAATAAATTTACACTATAAATTATTAAATATTATTAATTTATTGGACCTAACACACCTCGTGTCAGGCGCAATTGATCGATAACACGATCTATATAAAAAGCCTCTAATCTCGATACAAGGTGTGCAAAGTGTCAAAGATCAAGAATCGACCAATCTTTTGTTTAAAAGTACAATAAAAGACGGTATTTATTCAGACTTTCTTTTTAATACCGTTTATTCTTCGAACATACTACCGTGCTTGTTTCTTTTGCTATTGAATAGATAGTATTGGTGTTTTCTAACGAGTTTAGCCATGATTGTTCTATGGTAGATTGGCCGAAGCCATGTGGACATTAATTAATATACTTATTTATTCCTTATTTTGAGTTATGAACGTTTTTAATTAAAATTTCAATTGAAGTACTTTTTCACTTTTTTTGACTTCGACTTCAATGGTGGTAAGTATCATTAAAAACTTCTTTTTATCAATCAAAATTTATGATAAAAAAAAACAGCGTAGATATTGCCTCCGTCGAGATACATCAGCGACACTTTGCATTGAGCCTTATTTCTTTAGTAATTAAGATTAACTTAAAATTTCTAGTGTGTGCGAATGACGCCTAAAAATATATTATTTACAATCACAGATAGGTTTATTTATTTATTTAGACAGCTGTATTTTTTGGACAGTCGATGTCCTCATATATTACAGGAAATCATACTGTGAGTACGTTCCAAAACGGGTGGAGCAATACTTGTGAGCAAGCAGTCTGTTTCACTTGCGCTCACAGGATTTAAAGGAAGTAAAGGTGAAATAGGCTAACACTCCGAGTGATTCTTGCAAGTTTTGGAAAGCACTCTGGATGTACACAAAACTCAAAATTTTGAGTTCCCAGAAATAATACCGCATACATGCTGGGCCTATACGATTCCTATAGGTCGGAATAGTCATGCTATTGATGTATAATAACAACATTAGAAACAGCATAAGCATTCAGGTTGACAGATTTTGGAATACCATATACAGTAGGTAGATAAATAGTCTTCTGTCTAACTTTAATTGTCAACTTGTAATTAGAGGTGGTAATGAGGAAAAACACAAAAGTAAAGTAAATTTACAACAGTGTTGTCAAAAATTTCGTACAGTTGAGTGCCCTCATTTTTTAACTATTTTTTTGTGTAGCACTTTAACTGCAAAAAACGTTCATACATACGCCGCCACTTGTGTAAGCAATTTTCGGAAACGATACGCCCAAAAATCAGGCAATGTGTCGCAAAACACGCTACATCTGCGTAACGTGGTAAAAGGCGGGGATTTTTTTTCTAATAGTTATAGCTCTTTTTATATAGCTCAGACTATTCCAACTTACAAATTAAACTGTCTACTTTTCTAAGATTCCAAAAATATTCGGCGAAGTATACATTTGTTGGCACCCAAAATTGTTAAAATTCATTAACCGATGAAATAAGGTGTTCTTAACTTAAGAATAGGCAGTTAATTCTACCGAAGAAAAAAAAAATTAAGGGTACAGGGAAAAAACATGTCTAGTCACAAAAGTAACTTTACGAGACATTGCGTTTTGAAAGTTTGGAGCGATGTAATTAATGTGTTATTTCGTGTATAGGATTTTTTACAAATGAAATATAAAAGATATATTATTAATACTTACACGTCTATAAAAGCAGAAAATAATAGTTCATTGAGAACACTAGATTTTGAGGCATAAATCCCATTTTTTTTTTAAATCGGACTAAACATATTTTTTCCCTGTACCCTCTTCAAATATAATCATAATTATTTATTATTGTTGCTACCAATAGAAAGCGCCAAAAAACCGAAAGAATGTTGTACGATTCCTATCACGTAAAAATAACTTCAAACAAAGTGGAGGGGATGTTTGAAATACGTACAGAGGCATACTCATCCCTACCACAGAAATGTATCTATTGTTTCTTAGATAACTGTATAGGATACAGAAACATCACATCACATCATCGTCAAAGATGATGAGGTGCGTGATAGCCCATTTGCAACGTAACATCCCCTTCATCCAAAAAGAACGAAAATACAATTTATATCCACATATTTTTTTTTACATGGCGCGAACTATATAGCTGATAAGCCAGTGTGCCAACAATAGTACACTTTAGGCAACGAATGATCTATAGTCTAGAAAAGTAACTACGCTTCAAACTTGACCCCACCAAATGAATACCAAAGAAGCAAAACTATACCATACGACATTCGAATACGCGGCACAATGATGTTTTATATGACTCGGTTTGTAAGGACGTCGAAAGTAAGCTTCAATGTACAGCAGCGACATCATCTGCCTGTCTGTCGTCGTCTGTCAACATTAATTAGGTGCCATGTTTTAGCGGGCTTTGTTAGACGGTTACTCTTCTAGACTATAGATAATTCGTTGGCTTGAGGTTGTACAAGGGTCCTACCTAATCAGTCTTGTGTTTCCCGACGATGGCCTCGATATCTTCTATCTCTTTCGCGCCCGTGTCCGTCAGTATGAGCGGCGCGTTGTCGGTGATCAGAACGTCATCTTCGATCCGAATACCGATGCCTCGGAACTCTTTGGGCACTGAATGGTCGTCCGGGTTTATGTATATACCTGCGGGTTTGATTAAGAATAATGATAATGAAATATTCAATTTAGTTTTGGTGTGGGATGTGACCAGTGTGGACACTTTGGCCCCATCGCACGTTCGGGCGACCAGTAAAGGTACACGCACGTTATGCCGGGCCGCAGCGTGCCGGGGCGGGCCGCATCGCAGCGCACAATGCGTCCATAGCACATTAGTGACGAGCAGGGCCGCAGCGCATTGACGGATTTTACGCAAATATGGTACTAATAAACACGTGCGCGCGAGCACTCCAATCCGCTGTGTCGGGGCGCAGCGGGCCGCATCGCACGCATGCGGATTATGCGGCCCGCTGCGACCCGGCATAGTGTGCGATAGTTCATATAAAATACATACGAGCGATTTGAGCGGATTTTTGCGCTGCGACCCGGCACGCTGCGGCCCGGCGTAACGTGCGCGTACCTTAAAGGGGCGGGTGCAGCAGCTCCTGAGGCTGAAGGTTTAAAGACGTGCAAACATAGTGAGCTCGCGGGAAGCTACATGTTCTCACCTCTGGGGTTCGAAACGAAGGGCCCCTGGGGCCCGGAAGACAAGAATCTTTTAAAGGACCTTTCGGTGCGTCTCATCGAGACCACTGGTGACCGCAGGGCTGGCAGCTTCCTGGCTCAAAGAAGCAGTCTAGACATTCAGACGGAATGCTGCCAGTATCCTGGGCTCCATGTCTGGCGGGGACGCGCTGAACGAAGTGTTTTTTGCGACTGTTTTATTTGTATTTTATTGGCATTTCTTAATAGGCACATTAATGACAAATACTTCATTATTTCAATGCTCGTTGATGTCTATGTTTTAACATTATATGTCACTAAAATTACTAGTTTTATTACATTTGGGGATGACAATTTCCAAATATTAATTAATTCAAGTATCTGGTCACATATTCGTGTGAGTGGGATAGAAGATTCGAAAGCATACGCGAGTGAATGAAAACGCAATACCTCATGCCTGATCAAGCAATTGGCCGCGTGTATCAAGCCGCTTGATCAAGTCGTCAAGCCATTGACCGTCCCCAAACCCGACCATATTTAGATGAAAACTATCGACAATAGAACTATCGTTAACACTAAAGTGGATATAGGCGGTACGCTTGTATCAAAGAGCAAGGGAGATAGAGATGCTGCGTCTCTTACCGGGCTCGACGGTGACGACCATTCCTGACTGCACGGGGATGCTCCTCCTGACTAGAGGCGAGTCGTGTACGTCCAGACCCAAGTAGTGGGACACGTGGTGTGGACATAGACGATACGCTTTCTGAAAAAAATAAAATTATAACTTGGTTTAAAGCGTTGAAGCAAGGATTTAAAAAAATGCTGTAAATTTTCTCTTTAAAATAAAAATGTTTTGGAAACTTACTAAACTTCATTGCTAAATTACAATATTGTAAAATATTAAGGAACAATCTACAAACATTTCTTCGCCCCTATTTACGAAAAAACTATTTCTTTTTACCGAAATGGACCTAAAACTGTTTATTTAACAAATGGTAACTAATTCCCTAAAACAAAAATAGTTTTTTTGACACTGGTACTAAGTTTTCTATACTTAAACATAACCAAAAAAATGGTTGGGTTGACATTGTTACAAAATTATATATTGCTATAAACAAAGAACAGTTTTGTTGACATCTAGCACAAAACAGTTTTCTAAAGATTCACATCGACTTACGGCGGCTAGTTCGTTTCCATCGATGTTCCTCGGTAGGATTCCTTCCTGCTGCATGTACTTGCCCAGCAGTCTGCACATCTGGTCGAACAGCTGATCCAGAGGCGGTCGGTTCTCGCCCAACAGGCGGATCAGACGCTTCTGGAGGCGTGGAGGGTAATTTGTCAGTTTAAGAAGGTAAACCCGGTAGATATGTGTGTTATTAGGTAAACAGATAAATTTGAGAGTATTCCTAAGATATTGACGAATGTGGATGAAGCGAAGAATATTATGTCTAGATTTTGTCTTCGCCTACCATTCCGTAGGTAAAGAACTCTTCCAGAAAGAGGTTTAATGTTGTCATGTACACATGTCACTTTTTAATCCCAGCGTACTTTCAAATAGGTGACATGTTTCTAGTGTATTTTTGTATGACGCGCTATATCTAGAGGCCTGTTGTACATCAATCGAGCCGCCACTAAGGGCCATTAATATGGCTAAGGTCGCGGGAAGCAGCTGGATACGGGCAGCGCAGGAGGGACATTGTAAGGTCCCATTCAATAGAATCCGGCAGTAATGTAAACAAGATAATTTTTTGACACTAACTTTCCAAAGACAAACAAGACTTTGATGAGTAAAAGATTAATATGTCGGGGTCGATTGTTAGCATCCGTCAATGGCGGACGGGCTTTCGTTTTAATTTTCGTTTTTTAGTTTATTCGAGTGTGTTTAGTGTATAATTTTGATAGTGTAAGAATGACTCTGAACAATAAACTTTAATAGGACAATTGAAACGCTTGCATTTAGCCGTCATTTATAGATGACTTGCAGCGGCCACGTGGTGGCTTCAGTAATGCTGCTATCATATTACTGGAGTCTTTCACCGTACACAGCACCCTAGTCTTAGGATTAGGGCTGTCTGTGTATCTCATGCTACTTACTTAGCAAAACCACTTGATACTGGGTTCCTTTTTTACTACGGAACCCTAAAAACTCTTATCACAGTACTGCCAATACTACCATGAGACAAAAGCACTCACGAAGAGGCAAGGCATCTTAAAGTACTGACCATTGTACCTATATTTAAAAAGAAATATTAGATAAATACAAAAAGTTACTAAAATTTGAATTGTAAAAGTATAAAGTTTAAGTAAAGTAATGCACAGTTATTTTACGTATGTGAGGGGGTTATACTAGGCGTATGAAGTGTGAGTAATGTGTATCCTTTTCACTTTATAATTTCTAAAAGCTTTTCCGTATCTGTGTAGTTTAAACTAATCAGCCAATGTTTTAAAAGTTTTTTGCACTTAAACCTAGTTAGATGAGCTATCTTGTGTATTGAATTTATTTTGGTGTATAGGTATGGCCCAGTGAACTATCATAAAGAAGTTAATAGGGGGCGAAATGATTGTAAGAAGAATGTATGGTTCCTTGAAATGTGAATATGATCAGGATTGATACTCAAATGTAAGTAATTACGGAGTGATCGTGTTTAAATTGATTTGTTTACATTATTGCCGAATTCTATTGAAAGGGACTTTAGAGATCTTTGGGGAGGTCTTTGTCCAGCAGTGGACGTCAACAAACTGAAACTTGGGAGCGGGTTTTATCCAGCTGTGGACGTCTTTGTCTTTGGTCGAGATGATGCCATCCCTGATTAACATCCCTTACCTGTACAGAGAGGACGAGCTCGTAGAGAATCCTGTGGTGTTTGGAGAACTTGCCCGATACCGGCCAAGTGCGAGACAGGTCCGAGTTGTACAGCCAGCGCTGGGCGCCTGCAAATACCAAAGCATGATTACTTACCTTTCTGGCTACTAGAGGAGTAGTCGGCTGTAATAGGTTTATTTTTACCCGACTGCTTTAGAAGGAGGGTTATGTTTTTCGGGTGTATGTATGTATGTATGAACTGAAAAGATGCAAATAAGTATTTTTGTTTTGTTTTGAATGATCGTGTGCACAATAGCAGTCGGAGGCGTCAAAATATTCATAATTCATAAAAACGCTATGATGGAACATAATAATATTGTGAATATTTGATGCTTCCGACTGCTATTGTGAACACTATTAACCACGATCATTCAAAACAAAACAAAAAAACTTGTTTGCATCTTTTCAGTTCATTTATTAATTAATTTTGAAAGTTTAAAATTTTCACGCAGTCGGGTTTTTGTTTTTTAATTATTATTTTTTTAGTTTAGGAACCAGAATTTGATAAATGTTGTTTATGATGCGACTGGCCTGCGTCAACGATGACCATCATATTTACTATAATAATTCGATAACTTGCTATCATAAGAATAATTATTCCGTAAGATTTAAGATGAATTTGTCATATTATGCGAAAATGCCTGTATATGCGATGAACTTATTAACACGTGTCTTTTGATTTCTTGTCTGGTTTTTCATTTGTTTGTTCGTGAATTGTGAGTTTAAATGTGCAGATTCATGTAGCTTCCTGTAGGACGTAAGGTCGACAACCGACCTCATGAACCCCGGAGCGACTGACCTGCGTCCACCAGGAGCATCTGTGAATCGTTCAGCAGCTGGTCGTTGGTGACGTAGTGGATGTGTACGGCGCGCGGGCCTCCAGCCACCACCGGCGGGAAGGCCAGGTGCTCCGCCCCCGCCTGCCGCGACGTGAACTCCAGCACCGCGCTCACTGTGTGCTCAGACATGCCTGGGCAAACAAGAGGTCAACTAAATAATAAGGAACATGCACAATTTTTTAAAATTTATTAATCGAAATATTTCAAGTAAAAAAATAATTTTCCAAATATCTTTTTCATAGTTCATCTGAAAGTATACAAAAATAGAATACTGACGGTCAAAACAGAATCGAAAAACAAACTAGATACAACATTATTAAACAAATATATCTGTCCATCTTTTCATCATCAACGAAAACAAAATTTTCTATGGCGGATGTATGGCCCACGTGACCAATGACGTCAATGGTCATGTCAGACCTCTCTGTCTAACAATCCACTTTGAAGCCTTATAACTTTGTTTCTGAGCAAGATATTTGAAAAAATATTTTTTTATGTGTTTATCTTGAACTTGAAATATTTCAATTAATGAATTTAAAAAAAAAATGTGCATATTACCTATTGCTTTTGTCTGTCCATCTGTCTGTTTGTTCTCCTCTACAGGTCGCGTTTCTCAACCGATTGTCGTGAAATTTTGTGAGCAGGTTCAATAAATATATCGATCCTACAAGAGCGACTACGCGTGTTAATTAAGAGCCTTCCTGCATTTTCTTTTTTGAATCTTTTTTGGCATCTTGGCATCTTGAGTTGAATGGACTCACTGTACAAAATAGTCAATACCCAAAAAAGTTGATATATATTTCAACATTAGTTCTTAGTATTGGTGATGAGGTGAAGACGTGGACAAGAAGGGCAAGTGACAGAGATAGTTGGAAAGCCCTGGAGGAGGCTTATGTCGGAAAAGATAATCCAGGGAAAGTGTGATTCTTTTTTACAAAAATGAATGTTATTTATTGTAAACCTGGAAATAAGCTATAAATAAATAAAATAAATAAATCCTACTAATATTATTGGATGTTTGTTGCCGAATCACGCTTTAACCACTGGACGGATCAGGATGAAACTTGGCACACATATAGGTTAGGTTTTGGAATAGGACATAGGCTAATTTTTACCGCGGTAAAACACTTCATTCCCACGGGAAAACTAATTTACCGCGGGTGAAATCGCGGGCGAAACGCTAGTAAATAAATAAAAATTGGTGATGAGTTTGTGTCAATCCTAAAAAAAAATGAAGAACTACACTACACTACATAATATACTTATGATAAAACAGTTATTACCTGGTTTAGTACATGCCATCGCCATATTCATAGCCTGGGCGCCGATGTAGCACGTCTCCTTCATGAGCTCAATCTCCGAAGGCGATTTGATCACCCTCATCGACTGTATGTACCTCTGGGGGTCGGCCCAGGATATGGCTCCTTCCTGGTGCATGAGCGAGGAAATATTGGGCGTGAGTCTCTTATTAGCGCCGTCCTTTGTTTGGTACCATAACACGACTGGCTTGTTTTTAATTTGTCTGCAAGTAAAGTTTGCATTTTAGTGCTTATTTAATTGGTACTTTAATGCAACTTATGCTGAGCTGGAGCCCCTTGTAGTGCGCAAAACATGCCGTAGTTGTGTACGTAATTTTTTACTTTTCTTTTTGCTGGGAAGGTTCACATTATTTGCTGTACGGTTAAATCATTGCCGCGACTGGTGTGAACACTGCCTTACCAGGACATGCTCGGGTTGGCATTGTGCTCCAAGCCATTACATTACCACGGGGTCTCATTCCATAGTACGGAAATTTTGTTCTAAATTATTGATGACATTTAGTGACAACATTGGCACTACGTAGAGTCTAAGCAATCGTTGTCATTTGCAGCGCTATCTATCGTCTAATAGTTATATTGTTTGTGACATATCACACATACAGCGACATCTATTATCTAATAGTTGTAATGTTTATCAAACTTGGCCCTTGACACAGCGATGTTTTGTTTTTGCATTAAAACATTTTTAATGTTTTTGGATAGTAGTAACGATTTTTGAAAAGATTCAAATAATAGCAAACAGAAAACAATAAAAGAAGTATATTTATAATAAAGGCGCTCTCAAGGTCGTCAACTTGGCACTAGATGCGCACGTAGCACCATCTAGTGAGCTAATAGAGGAAACCAAATATCCCGAAGATTAGCCCGATTTTTGAGGGTACAGTTTTTGTGTATGGGATGAGGCATCTGTACGTAGTATTATATTATCTGTGACATTACTGTAGTGGCGGCGTGGCGTATGGCGATACGATCTGTACCCTTTTTGTTATAGTTTTGTTTTTTTATGTACCTACTTTTCTTTCTTCAGATGTTCTGTCTATGTATGTTTTTGTGTACTGCAAATTTCTTTCTTTCTTTAAAGTTATTTATAAATGAGAGTAATTTTTGCGACCGTACGACCGCGCAGAGGGAAAAAATGCTTTCGTATGTTTGTCGACGAAAAGATGCGACGACTGTGGAGTTTCTTCTGTGAACTCTTCTCCACAGATTCCGCCATTGTGTTAGTGAACTCGCCCAAAAAAATGTAATGACGGATCTAAGTGATGTAATAACATCCTACGGAAATAATTAATTTTTTATTTGATTTCATTCTGACTGTTCTCCTCTACAAGTCGTATTTCTCAACCGATTTTCGTGAAATTTTGTGAGTAAGCTCGATCATAATTATTAGGTCCTTACATATGAAATTGGCGTTTTGTCGTACTGGCCACTTTGATCACAAATTTCTCCTATTTGGTTAGGAATTCGAAATTCAAATTTATACAGCTATTTCCACATGTAGTTGTGTTTCGTAAACCGTCATTCATTTGTTTTTTTACTTATCTTTTTTCTGTTTGCATCGCTCGATTTACAAAATGGAAAATTTGAAATATCGCGTTATTTACGAGTACGAGTTCCACCGTGGCACCAGTGCTGCGGAAACGGCTCGAAGGGTTAATGATGTGTATGGCGGTTGTGTCGCAAAAGAAAACACAGTGCGTTTTTGGTTCCAACGTTTTCGTTCTGAAAATTTCGACCTGCAAAACAAGCCCCGTGGACGGCCGGAGACCCAAGTTGATAATGAAGCATTGAAGGCTATTGTGGAAGCGGATCCATCGCAAACCACGTCCGAGTTAGCTGCAGGCTTCGGTGTTAGTGATAAAACTGTTTTAATCCACTTGAAGCAAATTGGGAAGATTAAAAAACTTGAAAGGTGGGTTCCTCACGAATTGAGTGAAGCAAACCGGCAAACGCGCGTCAACTGCTGCGTTACATTACTTGACCGGCACAATAACGAAGGGATTTTAAATCGAATCATTACCTGTGATGAAAAGTGGATTCTCTACGATAATCGGAAGCGCTCATCGCAATGGCTGGACCCTGGCAAGCCAGCCAAAGCCTGCTCCAAGCGAAAATTGACCAATAAAAAGTTACTTGTAAGCGTTTGGTGGACTAGCGCCGGTGTCGTTCATTACAGTTTTCTCAAATCTGGCCAGACGATTACGGCAGATAACTATTGTCAGCAATTGCAAACCATGATGGAAAAGCTAGCTGGTAAACAACCGAGGCTGGTCAATCGCTCTACGCCACTGCTGCTTCACGACAACGCTAGACCACACACTGCACAACAGACGGCTAGCAAATTAGAAGAGCTTCAATTGGAATGTCTAAGGCATCCACCGTACTCCCCGGACCTTGCTCCAACAGATTACCATTTTTTTCGAAATTTGGATAACTTCTTGCAAGGGAAAAAATTCAACTCAGATGGGGCAGTCCAAATCGCCTTCAAAGATTTTATTGATTCCCGTCCGAATGGTTTTTTTAGTAAAGGGATCAATGAACTACCTATGAGATGGCAAAAGTGCATAGATTACAATGGCTCATACTTTGATTAAATAAATATACTATATAAAAATTTTTCGACTTTTTGTTCCTCCCATACAAAACGCCAATTTCATATGTAAGGACCTAATATATATATATTCCTTATTCGATTCAATTCTTCAAAATTTCATATGGACTTAAGGTATTGCGATGTCACGCAAAAATAATCATAGCCACAAAAACTGAACTGTTTCTAATCTACCAGAGTGGTAATACGACTAAACGAGAAGTTAATAAAAAGGTGTCAAAGTGGCTACATACCCTAACCTATGACCAGACCGAAGATATCCTTTCCCACCAGTACTAAATTGAACCGCGCCCCCCACACATACACACACACACACAAACATTTACATGCATTACTAATACGTACTCTCCCGAACTATAATTTCGAGTTTATTTAGGATAGGTTTGAATTACGTACAAATAGTTTAAGTGCTCTCTAAAATTGTGTAATCAACACGGCCATAAGTATCAAATTCGAAGTTTGACAGGTCTATATTAGGATGGCCATCTCCTGTCCCTTTTCAATCTTTAAAAGGTAAAAAGGACGGACGAACTTAAATTAAGGATTAGAGCGTGACAGTGAGAATTAGCCTCAATATTATATTAATTATGTATTTTTATTATAAAGAGTACTATTTAAAAAAAATGGCAATTATTGGCTGGGCTCACTGTTTCATCATTCGCTTGCCCTTATCCCATCATTTGGGGTCGGCGCAGTACGTTTTCTTCCTCCATTCATCCCTATCAGCCGTCATTTCAACACTCACATCCATCCATCTTTTCTTTGGTCATCCTCTCCTAACACATTCAAATTCTATACCTTTTTCCCTACGTAACATTCATTTCTCCGCATTACGCTCACTGGGCTCACTGTTTGTATAATAATTTACCCAAAACAGATAAAAAGTTACAACTCACGCGTTGAGATATTCGTCAAAAGTTTCTATGGGGTGCGCCTCGTTGACTGCAAACAGTTTGGCAGCCGCTGAGGTGCCCGTCCGTGGGCCTTCCCACAGTTCTGCTTGAGGATCCTTCTCATTCACGAACAATGTGGCCTGGGGATGGGGAAACACTTTGTAACAGAGGTCAACATTATTTATAGCTTGTTTCTAAGGTAATTACAAAGAATTAACAATACATTTTTTTATTTTATTTTTCTTTCTCTTTGCTTGTCTCTCTGTCATAAGTTATTTTTAAATAAATGTTACCGTACATTATAGGTGTCTTTGTATGCTTGCTTGACCATGACGAGTATAGCCCCTGGCTCCAAACATCCAGTCAGGTAAAAGAAGTCTGAGTTTTGACGGAACACATACGGGATCTTATCCGACATGTACTGTTTTACTGCACCAGGGATTATTATCTACAAACAAAAGTATTTTTTTATTACATTTGAAAATTGAGATTGAAATATGCTTCCTGTCCTATAATAATAATAATAAATCTGAATGTGACTGAATATAAAATTATTCATTTAATTTTATGAATACAAATATATGTTATAAATGCAAATGTCTCACAATAAAAAAAAGAAGAATTAGATAGCAACAACAAGGATTTGAATGATACCTACCTATCATCATAATATTTAATAGAAAATAGAAAACTAGTAGATAGCAATAGATAGATAGTATATAAAACTTATAGAAATATGAACTTCTTAAACTTACTTAATAATTACTTCTTAATAGTTTATTAAAACTAATTTATAATAATAGAATCATCCATTAAATCTAATCAAATACAAAATAAAATAAATAAAATAATCTAAAAAAATTGCTAATTGTTGAATCATCTCCATAATGGGCACTACATCATTTATAAAAACTAACACCTAATCTTAAGTATATATATACTAACATTTTATTTCGTTTTTTTTGTACAAATTGATTTTTATTTAAATTCACAAATGTTATTAAGGGGAATTTGCAACACCTTACGAAGTATCAAATGAGAGACTGTATTTATGTAGTAAGATCAAATTGTTACCATTTGTAAGCAAATAAATAAATATGACTATGAAATCAAGAGCAAGTCCGCACCCGTTATATTACCACCTAGCCACTAGGACTAAATGAAATTAAGAATGTAAATGTTTAAATTATTTTTCTCAGTAGTTCAGCCTAATTTGGGGTAGCCCCTCAATGGGGATGTTTATGAGTCGAAAGACTGGCAGAATTGTCATCATTGACAGGAGTCATTTATATAAAACTGAGTAGAGGTGATTAGTAAATGCAGAACTTACAATATGGTTAGCATTTTGGTCAACTTCTTGAGACAGTTTTGTGACCAATGTGTCTCTTCTATCAATGTACTCCTCCTGCTTGATACAGCATGTTAGGTGGCCCTCTTGTACCATGTGAGGATGCGTGTGCCACGTCGGCTGGCCGAATATCCCTTTCGGAATCGAGTACAAAGATTGGGGTTTTATTAGCTCCCGTTCCTTCTCATTTGGAGGAGCGTCTATAGTGCACAAGCACCGCGTATTTCTTATGCAGTGCTGCCCGTAGGTCTCATAATTTTTAATGACTAAAAAAGAAGAAACATCAGATCATATTCGCGAAAAACAAATAACGTACGAAAATAACCTCAAAACTCACCTGAGAGTAAAACTAATCTTCGAAGGCGAAACATGATTGTTAGTTAGAGTGTAGGTCCAGTCTATTGATAGTCGAAGTTTAAAGTCCGATAATTCACTATTTTTAGGTCAATAGGAAAAAAAACGATAATTTTGCTGATGTTTTTTCCAAGTTTGTTTTTTCTTTATGACATTGACATAATTGGAAAGTGTTGCTGTTTTTTATCTAACTTCCCAGTGATGTTGGAAACCCCATCAATGAAGAATATCAATAAAGAAAAAAACATGAAGAATATTTTGAATAGGTAGTAGAGCTTCGATCAAAAATTACAACTAGATCGTTAGACACGTTGATCGGAGCAAAAAAAAAAAAAACATCTCGGTAAATATCGCCTCACTTGTGGCTAGGGCTGCCAGACGTCCGGATAAAGCCGGACACAGTCAGGCTTTTTGGTTGCGCGTCCGGCCTTGGACGATATCTGGCTATTGTTGTTTCATTTGTCTCGGTTGGTTAATAAACAAATGTAGCTGTATTAGTATATATATAAGGTGCCCCGTTATTAGTATAAAATATTTTCAGGGCTGAAAGAAGAAGTCCCGATTTTCACTTCATAAAAAAATGAGATCAATTTACACGTTAGTTTTCAAGTAATTAAGCGAAACAACTTTGTTACCTAATCATAAAAAACATTACCCTCAACCAGCTGATCACTACTAAATTTGCATTCATGCTCGCACACACGCGTTTGATGCGTGTTTACATGTATCTAGAGAGTAATGTGAGTGTACATGCAGAGGATGATCTCTTTTTATATTACAATAATTTTTTTTTTTTTCGTAATTTTTTTTGTTAGAAAAAAAACTTTATACTAACGTGTAGATTTTAAAAATATTTTTTTACGTGACTATTATGACTATTACTTTCAGCCCTCAAAATATTTGACACTAATTACGGGGCACCTTATATATTGCCACAACATTAGCTTTGATTTTGTATGCGACCCTTGATCTAGTTATAATTTTATTGTTGATCGAAGGAATAGAGAATTTGGTTCTCATTCCGGAGGTTTCCAGTTCCATCCTTGATGTAAGGACATTGTGATTAAACAAATATGATTTTGTGAGACTGTACCCATATAATTGAAAGCTGAATAACCTGATTGTCTGAAATGTAACATAATTCCGTGTTTGAGAAAGCACGTCAAGCCATTAGACCCACCCGGCTATTTTCTGCTCCCACTAATTTAAAAAAAAGTGTGAAACGAGGAAAGCTTTATCGCTACATGGATGCTAGTGCAAAAAATCTGAAACAAAAAAACGGCAAAAAAATACGAAGATGGGACATCTCTAATTTGTTTATGGCAACATCTAAAACGTTTCATTAAACGCAGCATACAAAATAAAAATTACCTAGTAAGGTAATTTTTATTTTGCACGTTTATATTCTTTACGAAGAGAACAGAGCTTGTCTCGTATTATGCATCCACAGAGTACCTTTTTATTATGCATCGTAGGCTGTAGTAGTGACTAGGCTCTTGACCACTCTTTTTAGTTAGGTATGTAAAGTAATGCTTGTTTGTTTCATTTTCAGTCATTCTCATGCCCAAGTCTGCCTCTCGCGCAAGATCCTACTACAAACAGAACTAAAAGATTAGTAGCAGCCAGTAGCAGCATTAGCTATCGTCTGTCTACTGCTGCGACTGAGCTTTCTGCTTTGCTCGATCGGACTCGGTAACATGATGATTAATCCTTCAACTCCTCGAGGAGCATAGGGCTTCAACAGTTTTCCTCCATAGGCGTCGATCTTGTGCCTTGTCCTTAGCCTCATTCCATGACATCCCGCGACGCTCTTCAGTTCTTCGAGAATGGATAGTAGTAGCACAGACAGTAAGAGTCGTTTAAAAAAAATATGCTTATTGTAGATACTAAGCAAGCTACCAGCTTTGGCTTTCATGGGTGCTCTGTGATGGTGGTGTAGGTATCCCTATGAGGATCTGCTCACTCACCCTATTTGCAGTTCGTAAGTGTCTAAGTACGACCAACCCGCACTGGGCCAGCGTGGTCGACGAAGGGCTAATCACCCTAATTCAGGGTAGGCTTGAGCCTCTCTAATGAGCTGTTGATGAAGTATCTAAGTAAAGTATTGTGTACATCTTCAAAAACAATCCTTTAACCACTTAATTTTTGGTCCTTCGTGCCGGATGTACCGAACCGACACACCACGTTAGGAAATGGCATTTCCAGCAAGGCCAGATTTTCGGGCCAAGTCTGTAAATGGAAGAGAGGCTCTGCTTGCTTGGCTCTGTGGGCAGGAAGGTCATGCAACGTTCACCAAGTAGCCGCCAGCAGTCAGCGCGGAAAGGCCGGCGCGCGCGCACGCCTGTCCCCTCCTCGAACGCATACGATCGCGACAAACTGTGCTCATACGTGCCCGTTACACAAGTGTTTCATAATCAAAATTCTAAACAGTTCTGTGTTTGTTTACTTCACAAATTCGAAATTTTGGACGCGCGCAGCCAACGACTCTGCCAAGAGGTTTGTTTATCAAAGTTTTACTCATAGTTTCCAATAGTTGCGTCTCTGTCTTCTATATTGTGGTCTAGTCGATAGTTTAGTTCGGTCGGACTACTTTGCTGCTTCGTTTGCATGGTTTGTAGGCAAGCAAGTCATTCATTAGTGTTACCTACGGGCGGTTGCAAGGATTACCTAACATGTGACCTCGTGATATTATGGCATTTTGCTACTTATTCATATAAAAGTATAAAATAGTAGTAATAGTAAATAGTTTATTATGAGAAATAAACAAAACTAAGTTTGATACTTAATTACAACTTCCATTAACCGATCTTTAGGTTGTCCACTTTCAGTCCCTCCTCCTCCGAGCCTAAGCTGCTCCGAACATTCTTACTTCCTAACTAAATCTAAGTAGGTATGTCAATATTGTTTTTTTAACAAGGAATTTTTTATGGCAAGTTCTTTTTTTAAATTTTGTTCTGTTTTTGTTATGTTTTCATGTACACGCTATATACACCGTGAAATTTACATCGTTTTGTTCCCGCCGTGTAGCGATAGTACTCGTCAAACTGAACAACTTTTCGCGAAAAAAATGATCCCTGCGACAAAAAAATTTTTGGTCTCTCCATACAAAGTGAGACTCCCGACATTTTGTATGGAGAGCACAAAAAAATTTTTGTCGCAAGAATTTTTTTTTTCGTGAAAAGTTGTTCAGTTTGACGAGTACTATCACTACACGGCGGGAACAAAACGATGTAAATTTCATGTTGTATAGAGTAATATAGAATTGTGCAGTATTATGCAGACGATAGCTAGCTGCTGCTATCTTAATTAAAGTATTTTACTTAATGAATTTTCCAACCCATATTTATAATTTACTGCTAAACCTAATTTTACGACTTCAGTCGGCGGCGGCGGTGCGGCGGTGTCATTAAGTTTTTAGCACTTGAAAATAGAGATGGAGAGAGGAAGACTAGAGCCTTCTCAGGTGAACCGTGAACCGAACACATTCCCGCAGGTTCCTGAACTTAAAACCGCAGCCGCAGCCTACTAGCACCACTAGTGCCTTTTCTAACGCTCCGAGCTAGGATAGACTTACGAGAGGTTGAGACATGACAAGATAAAATATTACCTTGAGAGTTGTAAACTGTTTTGAAGAAGGAACAGTATGCAAGAGAAATGTAAGTTATTTATAGTAAACTTTAATTTGGTTAGGTATCATAACATTGTAATTTCTATTAAGGATTGAAAGAACTAAACTTGGCGGATCTTTTATTAATAAATTATTATTATTAAATTATTTAGACATTTTGAAAAGAAACAACGTGATTGAAACTAACAAATTAAAAGAATAAAGGGCTCTTAAATCAACCGACAAAAGAAGTCAAAAGCAAACACACAATCCACACACACATATTCCTTTGAAAGAAGCCATTAACCAAGTTTTTTAAAGATAATAGAATAACTGTTAAAGTTTTATGCTAACGTTTTACTTACTTACACGCAAAAAATTGGCTTTCCAATCTAATTGCTATGTGTGTGAAAACAATAAGACTTTCTTCAAAGAAATGCATAAAGTTGAACTTGAATATACCCATCCATACTTACTTAGGTTCCTATTTGTTGTTATGTGGAACATTATGCGGACCAACGAGCGCTTGCTAATGATCTCTCCGGCCATTCATAGATTCCAAAGACCACCTAAAGTGCTTTACAGACGAACTTAAAACGCTAAAGCTTTTAACAACTCAAGAAGCTATTCGTACATTAACTATAATATAGCTTAGCGATTTTATCTGCGAAAATAAATTTCGAGAAAATGCAGCAAAATGCTTTAAGACATTTAGTTTTTGCTTCAACTTCAACAAATAAAAGAGCGTACTTTCCCTAAACGTTCCTTAGTTTCAAAACATCCTTCCATCCAAAATCACCCTTTCCCAAAAATATTATGATCCTTTTGCAAAATATCCCTTCCCCAAAATGTCTTATCTCTTATCATATTAAGGAAGTATCAAGGCAGATACGTCAGTTCATTTAGATCTAGCGATCTACACGCGGCGTTATTCTAACGCAGTTCACAGGCTGCACATGGAATGCGCTATTACTTGAGTTCCGCCTCTTGTGCGTCCGCGCAGCTTTGCCGCGCAGGTGACGCTGAGTGGATGGAATCTGGGATGTAAGTTGGGAGATTTAGCGTTGAAATTTAGATGATTGCCGGCCAATCTGCACTGGGCCAGCGTGGTTGGTTAGACCTGATCGCCCTAATTTAGGGTAGGCTCGAGCTCTTGGTGGAGATGAATATGGGCTGTTAAAGCATTGAATGAATGACATCATAATTTATTTTTCAAGTGCAGGAATATTTATGACACGTACCTATTTCTTGAGTTTAATGCTTCATTGTGTGGTAACATTTGTAAAGAAAAAATACCAGAAAGTAATTACTTTCTGCGTAAGTATCACCTCAAGCAAATTACCATCTCATAAAACAGAATCTATTTAACCGGTGAGGTTAATCGACTTTTAATGGATTCAATTTAATGGGTACGTCTGGTTTTGCTATTGTGATCCTGATTGATCTTTAAAGTGTGCTATATAGTAGTGGTATGGTGTTACCTCTGTGCGGCTGTAACAACCCCATTACTTGCGCCACGTTAAACTTTCTCATAAAAACCTACCTATTCTTGCTTATTAACGAGACTTATTTCGTAGAGCGAAAAGAACTTCGTGTCCTTTTTGATGAATGCCTTTTAAGTGTCTTTTAAGTTTCTTTACGATTTCCCCTTTTATGGCTGCCTTTGAAAGGCACACAGACACACACAACCTACATTAATAAATCCAACCTCAACTTCATTTATTGCGATAATTATCATCCTCACGTAGACGAGAAAAAAGGAACAAAGCCCAATAATAAGGGTTCACAAAAACATCTTTATTGTACCGCGAATATGATAGTCGACGCACTTCGAGTTTTGAGAGTTCGAGGTGCCATGCTGTGAGCAATCGATATTTTAGCTCCGAGCTTTTTTATTGGCTTGTCACTGTCTGATTACCCTGCAGCCACAACATTCATTATATCATATCTAAATTTACACCGAAAACCGGTCGCCCTTCATATAATAACGTACAAATTCTCACAAATTTTAGTTGCATGGTAGAGTGACCACCCCTTTTAAGTTCATCAACAACAAATTTTGGATCTGTTAACTTTCTTTCGAAGTCTGTGATGTGAGTTCTTCCTGAAACTATGCGTATTTTATGGTAATTTCCTTGTGGTAGATTAGACCACATTTGGGTTTGTAGCGAGCCACTTTGCCCTGAGGTGTCTCGGCCGTAGCGAGAGCCAGACGAAGGTTTTCGTAACCTACGGCTATTCTTTCTAACTTATTATCCTGGATAGGGCCACTTAGGCAAATAACACGATGCTGTGTAATGGATGGTGATGCCTTCGGTGATTTGTAGAGCATGCTTATACTTTTAAAGATAGCCGGTGAAGTGGAACAGTTCTTTGTTTGCCAGGCTGTCAGATTAGGCAATAGTCCATTATGCTAGAACCACTTGTTTAAACAGCGAAACATGTCTCATATGGAACTTGTCTTTCCCGTAAGCGTCAGGCTGGTATTAAATAAAATATTTTACGAAAGCATAGAGAGAGCGATGACCGGCGATTAGCTGCGCCTTTTTTATGGACACAGGCGACGCGGGATATTTGGGCTTGGACGTGACTTATTTATTAGATTCAACTCCTTTGCGATTTAATGTGATGATACTTCAACAGACGTTGGATTTGGTTTTTAAAAGTCATGCTCTCTGGATAAATAGCGCAACCCGCTTTGCGCTATCTTCGCCCTAAATTTATTTAAATGACTTTATTGCATGCTTTTTTTTCAGTATCAAAACTTCTTACGAAAAAAATGTTGACAATTTTTTTAAACTTCAACCGTTGCTTACATTTTGCTTCCTATCACTAACAGCTAAGACTTACGCAAGGCAAAGACTTCGCATCTGCGTAGGCGCACCCACTTCACGCTATCTTCGCTCCAATTTATTAACATATTGGCGAGAAATTGTCCCGTTCCATTTTACAGTCGGCGACGACGACGACGGCGTTGTAAGCTGTAACATGTAGTTTTATTTTATTTCGTTCACAATGGAGTTGTTGTCCACACTCATAAAAGCAAAGTGCTCGTAATGTAAACCCCTATATAAAATTGAATATTGTTGGTTTTTGTTGACTTCATTCCCACAGACTATTAGTCGATTTTTAAGTAGTCTTTCTCTTTCAAAGAACTACCAAATTTGTGGAAGACCTTGTGGAAAATAATAATAATACTCGTACGATCATGAACGAATGACGAAATGACTCGAGTTTTTAGCGGTACCAATTACTTGGAGTTTGATAGAAGATCTTACGTGGCGTCGTCGTCGTAGACCTTGTCCACTTTACTGGCATTTACAGCATGACGTCATACATATCTTGAATAACTCAAGAAACGGTCTCTACCTATAATATTGATTTCATGTAGTGTACTGTATCTATCTATAAAAACCTCCGTCTAAAATTAAATCATTTCGTGATACTATTATGTAGTTTTTTATTACTTATACACTAATGTAAGAACTAATTATGTTTTAGTTACTGTTATTTGATATTTCCATCTTGTTTTATATTAAAATAATAGATAATAAGAGAATGCGTTGTAATCCGTACTTTGGATTATTGCCTTTTTGTTATCTACAATCAGGTTTAATTATCCTGCAGGATCTGATAAGAGGTAATTCTATAAGGCTGAAAATGACATTGCATAATTCTTATAATGGTTCGTGGCTTGCCTAGAGGCAGCCGTCTGATCTTGTATACGATAATCTTTGGTAGCGCAATCTTAGCATAGCGACAGTTGCCCCAACCAAAGAATGCCCGCTAATAGGTTTTTTATTTATTTTTATATCAAAGACTTCTTTATTGTAATACGAGTTCATTTTTATTACAATAAAATCAATTTATACCTTGATAGCTTTTTTGTAGATAACTCAACTATAAGTACCTGCCTACTATAACTATCTACCTACCGCAAAACAAAATAGTGTCCATGCCAAGAAACAGTTGGGAAGACAAGTTTATTGAGAATCGCTTAAGCACAAAGTAAAATCGAAATTGCCTAGCTGTGTCCCATATTAATTTTAATTTATTAAGCGCTCAATATAAGGGCATAATTTATGTAAGTGGATCGAACATAAAATAAGTACTGAAGCTTATAATTACTGGCACGTAAGAAAACGAGAAAAAACTACAATATACAACGCTAACCACAGCGCGTGGCTAATTACTTAGGTGTGTTTGTGCTTTATTTAATACAATGTTGACGAACTTTGCTCAGTTGGAGAATGCTGTCTACCTAGATCTGACGACAAAGAAATGTCTAAATTGAACATATTGCCAAGCTAGTATTTATATTATAAGCATTTCATCAATTCACTTTACTTCACAAAAATATGCATAAGGCAGTAGAGCTTACTGCAAAGCTCCAAGTTAGAAAAATTGTACAAGTCAAGAAATAATATTCTTGGCTCGAATATAGTAATTGTCCAGTGCAAATAGCGTCCATTGAAATAAGCATGGACGAAGGTTTGAAAATAAAATTTACACTTTAAAACAACTTTGACAGCACAAAAGAAACAAAAATAAAACCTTTGAATTCCTTGCGCCGCTCTTGGGGCGTAGGGCAGGTACTATTGTATTATTACGATAAGGCACTAAACTAAAGAAAATAAAAGTCCTGCGTGCGGCGGAACGCACGCGTATCGTTTATCGCGGGAATGAGAATGAGTGCGTTCCGTTTTCGATTATGCAAACAATAAATATATTATGCCTGGTCTATTTTATTCATTAGCTCTACAATAAATGAAAGGGGATGCAAACGCAACAGCCAAACAGTTTATACGGTCGATTTAAAACGCGACTATAACGCAATAAAAAGACTGCATATCGTATCGCTGCAGTAAAGAACTCCTACTAAATGAAGCCTGATCCCGATATCATCATTTAAATAGCATAAAATTAAAGTGGTTTATTATGTTTTGTTTTTGAATGGCGGACTGTTCTATCTTAGTGGGATAAATGCACTGATAAGTTCACACACGCGAGTATGGGCCTATTTTCTAGTCGCACGGCCATCTCAAAACAATGTTGTTTCATAAAAGAGGCTGGCGAAGGTTATGATTATGAACCTAAACATTTTAAGCAAAGAGCAATTAATGTTTATTTTTCTTTCGTTAAACATGAAGTGGGAATGGGTACCTAATTAGTTAGTTTTGCAGTTTTCTACCAGCGCAGCTCGTATACAAACAACGTGTTCGCTAAATAATGCGAAATCTCTCGGGTCTTGGGTGATAGCTACAGCTTTCCCTCCACCCATAAAATTGAAAATTTGTCCACATCTCTTCATTCAAACTGAATAGATCAACTGAGCTATCTACAACAAGTGTGTGAACAGTCTCTGTTGCGTATCGTTTTTACCTCCTCCAAATGTGCCTACAACCTACAATATACTAAAAATCGAACTTAAAAAAAAAAAACAGATTCGCACATCATGTTCGATAGTCTACATTGAGAACACGCCTTTGTTTAAAGGTAAGGTAAGTATAATGTGAAAGCGGGAAGTTACACAAGAGTGTATCTTTGCGTAATTATGTGAGTGCTGCTGATGTTGATGCTCCGTGGTTTTCTTGTTTATTATTGTCTACGTCTAGTTCTAGTTCAATTGCATGGGTAGGTTAGGTACAATTTTTATATTTGCATATTTAAGTATTGCATTTTAATAGTAGGTACATTCTAAATGTTACAAGCGTTTTAGATCCGGTTCGAAGGACCAGTTATGTTTTACAGAAGAAAAATAAGGTTGTGCCTATTGTTTAATATCTCCAAAAACTGTAAGAAAAGTAAGTACCTACGTAACTACTAAAGTGCAATTAATATTTTTAGCCAATTTTTTAGACTCATCCGTGCATGCGATTTTCGGGATGTTGGATTAGGAAAATCAGATCAGAATTTCAAGATAATATTATTGCCATTCTTACTTATACCGCCGAGGAGAGTAAAAAATAACATCGATCGATGCATCAATCTGTTCCGTATCGTATTGAGATCTCAGTATGCGGGCCTTGATTGCTATGATCGCGAAAACAAGACAAATGATGCGTCCTTATAAATTTATGTTACCTATTCATACTTGCACAATCTGCAATCGTCAGGGATATCATTCCTCATCGATTTACTATTGATCGTCTGTCGAAATACATCAGGTTATTCTACGTAATATTTAACAGAATAGCGTTCTAAGGGTCATTATTGTTACACTGGCCGTGCGGTTGACTGTGTAGACGCAATGGGTAAAAAACTAAAAAGTTAATGATATATTTTTTTAACTATTTAATGTAAGTTAGGTGTTTCAGCTGTTAAATGCTGATGATGATGAAGTAATATTCGTGCAATCTTTGTGAAATTTAGTATGGATGAGATCAACATTATTTTTGTGGGTGTCGTGTGTGGGCAGGTGAACCTTTTAAAGAAATGCGATATATTGGAAAGGACACCACCGGTTTGAGTGTTAGTCAAACAGCTATGTTATTCTTTACTAACTTTTAGTATTATTTTTCTAAAACAGAATAACAAAAATAAAACTCAAAATCTCGTCCGGACTCGGCCAAGTCAAGTGGAAAACTTTTCAAACTTATTTTTCACAATACCGCGCGCGGGAAATTCACGCCCGACGCTACGTTACACGCGTGGGTTGTTGTAATAGAGCTTGTTTGATATCTTTCGACGTATAATGTGGTGTAACGAAACGTTTCAATGATGGCGTCGTGGTATGCCTACTGTCAAGTGTCAGCTGTTTGCGAATTTGTGAACAAAACGTCAAAAGAATCGCGAGTGAAACGCAAACACGTCAGTATTTTGCATAATTTATAGCAAAGTATAGCCTCGTTAATCTTATTATTAGTATATAAGCTATTAATGTGAGTGATAAAACAGGTATCCTCTCAACACTCGGAGTTCCTGTTGTAGTTGTACAGTTATATATTTGGTAAGTATTTTTTACATCTTTTCTCAGTTTGTCCATGATATACACAATATTATGAATTAAAATTCGAATTATAAATACACTGCAATGATATTTTTGCAATTGCAGGTCTCCGAAAATATGGAAAGGTGGAGAAAAGTCTATTTTCATGTCATAGTAACAATCTTGATTTTGCCGGTCGTAATGTGCGACTTTAGGCCTACAACAGGGGTAGATTCTAGTCTGTTTATGCAGTCTGAGACCCTAGGTGAGTGTCAGACTTGTAAACTTCTCGTGGAATCTTTTAAAAAGGGCTTAGACCGCACCACCAGAGGCACGTTTGAAGGCGGCGACGCGGCTTGGGAAGAAGAAAAGCTCAAAAAGTCTTACAGTCGCAGTGAGATGCGCCTTGTTGATATACAAGAAGGACTCTGTAAAGAACAAGCGATGTATTCTGTCCAATGTCACCTCATGGCTGAAAAAGCTGAGGAATTCATAGAAGAATATTGGTCACAAGATTCAGATAAATCCGATGACTTGCATACATTCATTTGTATAGATAAGCTTAAGGTTTGTTGTCCGAAATACCACTATGGTAAGGACTGTAACCCATGCCCCGGTGACCATAACAATTTGTGCAGTGGTAATGGCCGATGCAGGGGTGAAGGTACAAGAAAAGGCAATGGCACTTGTATGTGCAACACAGGCTACACTGGCGTAAACTGTGATGAGTGTAGCATAGGTTACTACTTGTCTTATAAAGATGACAATAAAATGTTATGTTCACCATGCCATAGATCCTGTTCAGGTGGCTGCCGTCATGGGTCACAAAAGGATTGTTTTGCTTGCAACTCCGGTTTTTCGTTTGATTCCGATGAAGGCTGCTTAGACATAAATGAATGTGATGACTTGAATACATGTTCGAGTGACGAATTCTGCCTTAACTCTTTGGGTTCTTATCTATGTGTGAAATGTGATAAGTCTTGCAATGGCTGTTTTGGTGATGGACCTGACATGTGTAGACGATGCAGTAAAGGATATGTGAAGAGAGACGATTTCTGTGTTCCAGAAAGGGACTTTGAAACTGAATCTATGGAAGCATTGACATTAGCAAGGTAATATTGAATTAAAAGATAATTTTTTTGGTGTTTTTTGTGTTTATTTGCATGGTTTGGTTAATTTTTTTTATATATTTTTTTTACAGAAAACAGGAGCTGTAATCTTAATGTGAAAAATAGCAATAAATAAAAAATAGGTAATTTTTTTGTTTATTTCGGTTGTGGGTACTTTGGGGCTTTAATATTATCAATAAGTGAATATGAATATATTTTGTTTAAATTTTTAAATCTATTGACATGACTAAAAAACAAAGCTATTATCACACTATGGGTTTCATTATATTTGAAATAAATTTCTTATTTATTATTATATGTAGGTATAAGGTATTATAGTTAGAAGTACCATGTTATTTATACCATTAAACTCATAGGCCATTCAATACCATTATACTATAAAGAATACAATAAGAGCATAAATATTATGTATGTATAAACGAAATATAAGTAATTTTCAGAAGCACAGTGATATACACAATTTTAATACTGGAAATAAAGACAAGTTGGTTGCTTATGTCAGCCGACTACATAAAATTAGTAATTCTTTTAAAGGCAATTGTTATACGCTATTACAATAAGGTCCCTACTGATATTAAAAACTTGCCTTTAGACAAGTTTAAAATATTACAAAACAGAAATTGTATAAAAAAGGTTACTATAGGATATCTGATTACTTAGAAGACAGGTGTCCATGGGAATAGATTGTTTGAATAGCAGGCTTTTTCGATATATAATAAGCATTAATTTTGTAATTGACAATATTTTATTTAAAAAGGAAACGCAAAAGACGCGACGACTGTGGAGTTTCTTTGGTGAGCTCTTCTCCACAGATTCCGCCATTGTGTTAGTGAACTCACCCAAAAAAAATGTAATGACGGATTTAAGTGATGTAATAACATCCTATGGAAATAAATAATTTTGACTTTGACTTTATTCCCATGGTAAAAAATTGTTCAGTATATATCTATTTGATTTTTATAATTCTAATTATTTATTTACAGTAATTTGTGTTGTGCTTTTTTTCTAGACTTCATGCTGTTATGAGCACTTTTGTAATTTCTTCTCTTATTTTTAGATAGTGTTGTTGTTAACATCAATTATGAATAAAAATTTACCTGTTATTATTTTTCAAAGGTACATGACCTACGCAGGTCTGATTATAGCAACTGGTATCTTGCTACCGAGTTCAGCATTCATTGGAAGCGTCATTGGAACAATGGTGTTGTCTTACATTATTGGAGCCGAGTATTACTGTATGATCAACGGACACAAAGGTTTGGTTAATCTAAAGGAGTTTGATTTGACAACGGTTTTCAGAGACATGTAAAAGGATTTGTAAAGGAGAACAGGCAAATTTTGTATGAAACATATGATTAATTTTGATATAAATGGATGTGGTTTTGTTCCAAAATTACTGTGGAAAAGTTCAATGATCAAGATGAACTTCTTGTTTTTGTATTATAATTTGTAAGTAGTCTTACTAATTAGGATAGCCTGGATGACTTATGTGCAGTGCTGAAAGATAAGAATACATAAAAAAATCACCTAAATAATACCAAATACGTTTTTTAATATTACGTTGTAATTTTTACATTAAAAAGTACAATTACATCTAAATCTTAAAATAAATACAATGTGACTTTTATAGCAAAATTATAAGGACTTCATAACATTAATTTCATCTTTACACATCGACTGCAAAAAAATGCCCATTCTCTTTTGTAATCCCACTTATTAGTTATTTATACAACTTATAATAAAATTAAAGACAATTTTAGTATTATATTATGCTCAAATTGAATTTATCGTTATGTTATAAATGCAATGATGTCATTATAACTTTTCTAGAAGTTTTTATATCATAGTGTTGATATGTTATAATAAACGCTTCTAGTAAAGTTATAATTATTTATTTTTAAGATTTTTATTTAAAAATTATTTATTGCATACCATGCCATACCATGTACGTTTAGGTCAAGTTTAGGTAGTAAGTAATGTTTTTTTTTCAAGATTGGATGATCAATTACAGAGTTTAGGCAACATTATGTTTTCACAGTTTCTGTTTTAAATATTTTTAAGTGGCGCATTATTTATCACGATTGGAGAAAACAGTGTATTAGCGGTATTACACTCTTACGAGTTCCTTACGGAGTAGAGTGCACTAATTGCTCAATAACATAGATAAATGCTAGCTCAATAACGATGTTTACTAATAAATTGTAAGAGTTACTGACGAGAAGCGAAAGCGAAAATGCCTTATTGATTTGATTACCCTTGGGGGAATTTCCTACTCGAAACCGAATTACAAAATCTCGATTGTGTTTAAAATAAATCATGAACCTAAAAATTCTTGCTTCGACTTTCGGGCTTTTGTGCTGGTGTGTTGCTTCAAGTCATTCGAGATATTAAGAAATAGGTATAACTCAATTATTTTAACTGTGCGCTTCGAGCTGTCATAGTCGTCAAGTTGGTGGCATTGAATTCACCCGCCCGCTTACTTCCTCACCTCTTCCGACGCCTATCAAAACGGATACCAAACCTACCAACATGCAAATATTATGACGCCTGTCAACGTCATAATATTTGCATGTTGGTAGGTTATAAAAATTGGGTTATAATAATAAATATGTGGAGACATCTCACACACGCCCCCACGGACCAAGTGTCCGTGCACGCCCCAAACTAAGCAAAGCTTGTGCTATGGGTATTTAAATAGATAAATACATATTTATATAGATAAACAACATCCAGACATAAGGTAAACACAAGTGCTCATCACACGAATGTTTGCCCTGGGCGGGATTCGAACTCGCGATCCTGTGCTTCGCAAGCATAGGCTACGGGGCCGTGGCATAGTGACAGTGATCTTTTGTACTCATAATTTCGAATAAATCCGATGTCTTTTGTTATTCTATCCTTCGGCATTCGATTTCGAGTAGGGGATCCCCCATGTGGTACATAATTACTATCCGTACTGTCTTAATTGTTAATAGAATAGTTAGAGGAATCGTATTGTATTTAGTTATAGTCACATTGATATTGTTTATCATCACATAGAGCTTAGAGTAGTAGACAAATAGTAGAATACATACCGTCAATCGGGGTAACTATGACAGGTCAGCACTATATTTTTTAGCTAACTTTTACAAAGAAAGGTATGAGACAAGAGAGTTAACTTAATCTGTGTTCTCCGGCTGGTTTTTACACTCTCGTGCTATGTAACGTCTACAAAAATTATAAAACATATAAAAAAGCTGCCAATAATATTGTGTGTCAAAGTTCTCCTTTATGGGTAACTTTGACATAGGATATTTGTCGCCGGAATCAAAGCTTTTTAACGTTTTCTTTTAAATTAAAGCGCCTTTATGATTAAGAACAAGTATAAAATGCAGTGGAGTCATAAACAAATCAATAAAACCACAAAGTCGCAGTTCATCAAAATTTTCGAATTATATAAAAAGTTGAACACCGAAAAAGCACACCCTTAGCGCGAGTCTATTTTAAACTCAAACTCAAAATGTTTATTTGCATTTGTCATTATACTTAACAAATATGCTGTATTGTACAGTGACGCCCCGTTAGAGCACAGCAACAAATTATAAACAAGTTTTTGACATTAACTTCGTTCGACAGTTTCTTTTTATTCTATGCAGTTCGCTTACCAAGTTTGTTAGGTACATGAATTTTATAAATTTATTCAAATCACAATCAAATCAAACGGCCCTTTACAGACTGCTGGACTATGAGCCTCCTCCAAGTGTTTGGTTTTGCCATAATCTCCACGCTTGGCAGGCGGGTTGGAGATCGCAGAAAGGTTACTGTATCAGAGAGAGCATAATTTGTAAATTTAATATGATGCAGTAAATGTTGCCTAAGTAAAAAGTAAAAATATATTTTGAGATTTGACTGTCAAAGTTACTCTCGTAAATCAAAGTTACCCCGACTGACGGTACTACAAAAAATACTTAGTTACCTACATACCTATAATAAAATCAGTTTTTTGGTCATTTTGTATTTTCCTGCAAATCTCATTTGTAGTTCGAGCGAATAGCAAGGTATGACGTCATCCCGTGTAACGGCCGTTGTATTTCAAATTTGATTTGAAGTTCATAATAAATATTTGACTGTGTTAAGTATGTACCGTAAATTCAGCTTATATAAATATAACGCTGTTTCCATGTTAGTGTACAACCTTGGAGGAAAAATTCCTCCAAGTGTACAACTGTGTAAAATATGTTATTTTGCATACAGCCAACTACCCACTTCGTGTGGGCATACTATATTATAAATAAAGAACTGTTTTCACGGTCCGAGCTATGAGTTTTGACATAAAGATCAGACGCCATTGGAACGAAGTCACGCCTATCAATACGAGACATTATTGTAGGTAATGTTGTGACCATGACATGCTTTTATGTCCGCATTTATATTACAAGTTAGGGGATGTAGCGACGGCGATTATGTACTCTTATATACCTGTTAAAGGCGTGCCGGCCGACCCGTACATTAGGGATGCAAGATTTCCTGCTTTGAATCGATTTTTTGGATCGTAATGAATCGTAAGCCTTTGAATCGATTCTTGGATCGGATCGTATGTTCTTGAATCGATCTCATGAAAATCGAATCGTATATCATATTAATATTTAGACATAAAACATTTTTTACATATAAAATATATTTATTTTATTTTATTCGGAATACCAACAGCATATTCTATAACAAAAATAGGAAATATATACAAATAAGTTACAACGTAGCCAATAATAGGTATTCGCAGATATACCTCTAGCTAATATCAAATCGTTCCTCATACTGTCCAGGCTGATATTTTGTCCAATATTATTTTTTATTTATTTTTTAGTAACTAGCAATGCAGATAAGGTTGAATAGTATAGATGTTTTTGCCAGCCGAAGCAAATTAATCACACTAGATAGTACTATGTTTACAAATATGATCTAGGTGATTCGATTCTCCCTACATTTGAATCGATTCGCTGAGAGATCGCATTGAAATGAATCGATTAAAAAAACCGCAAGATCGTATGCCATTGAAAAAAAAATCGAATCGTAACCTGCATCCCTAACCTACATACCTGTGTCATTATGATAGCATCTCTGCACTTACTTTTACAGGATTCTGATAAACTGATGAGTTTACGAGAACTGGGGGGGAGCGGGCTAAGGGATTTTGATGGATTGGTCAAAACCTAGGAACAAGGAAAGGCATGGAAGGAGGACTAAATTTACATATATCTCATTCATTTTTTACTCATATTTGTTCTTTAGCATCACCTAAGTGTGAGCGAAACCAAAACATAATTGTCAGTTTTTATTATTCTGAAATTTCGAAATCTTCAAATTTCCTTATGTCAAAAGGGTGTTCTTTCTAGGAACAAGGAAAAGGTAGATATAAAAAAGTATTAGACACGTATTTTTTTCTTTTTTCATGTAGACAAAAAATAACGGAGATATATTGAGTTGAAAAAGCGTATGACGTCACGCTTGAGACGATTTTATAGCGAGTTGTGACGTAATCAGTCCCCACTCTCCAACTTTAAAGCCCAAGTCACACAGAGCCGTGCCGGGGGCGGTCCGGGGCCGAGAAAGTGAGACGATGCTATGGCGTGGCATAGCGCCGCCGTCCCGCTTGTCCAGGCCCCGGACCGCGCTGCTCCCGCTCTGTGTGACTTGGGCTTTATGCGGTTTAATTAAGTAATTTTTCGTTATTTTTAGAAAACAAAAAATACGTGTCTAATATTTTTGTATTATTAATGATTGTCGCTAATTCTCGTAGCTTAATCCACGAACTTGTTGATATCGTTGCCAGTTAATTACGTAAGCAAAACTTTACCATTGTTTTAAAGCACGGGCATGACGTGAATAATAGGGGATCGGACTATTTTATTTTTATTTTATAAATCCAAACTTCTTAGTTTCTGCTATCGAACACTAAAATATTTTTTTCTCTATCTTTAAAATTGACCGAGTTATAAAGGTTTGAAATTCAAGATTAGACAGAGAGGCACATGCCCACCGACCCCCTTTACCGTTTTGTGTAATTTTAGCGAAATTGTTATTACAGGCAACGCAAGCGTCGATTATCCTGTAAAGTAAAAGCTGACATACCACTCTCTGTTTGTTCTCTTTAGTTCTATTGAAAAGACATCGGTATAACTAGATCAGTCCCCACCAAAGGGCTCGGTCTCGAGTCTACCATCGCATTTACTCTCTAATTAAAAAAAACGTTTATTATCATGAAAAAAAAATATAATTGCACTTTAGACTAAGTATACCTAATTATCGGATAGATTAAAATAAGCAAGTCCACGTCCGCCATAATTAGCACTTTTGTAGAAATAAATAGAGATTAGGTACGTTTAAAAAAACATAGTTGAAATAAGCACCAAGACATGAACTGTGAAATTTACGTACTTACCAAAATATCTGTTAGTATCTTAAGTTAAGAAATACACCATTACTTACATTAAATGTACAAATTTTGTACACAGTTGAATAATATGATACCTGATAAGTTTTGTAAAAAAATCAATTTTTGTGTCACACTTCATGTTCAGGAACAATGGATGTGTAGCGAATGTAGATCAAGCGTGGTAGTTTGGTCTGGACCGGACTACACCTATATTGGTATGGATGGACTAATAGATGCACTAAAAAAAAATCAGCGGCCCGTTACAGTCCACTGCTGGACTATGAGCCTGCTCCACGCTTGGCAAGCGGGTTGGAGATCGCAGATTAAAAAGTTACTGTTGTAATATGTGCGTTTCAGGAGGATTTTCTTTGATTTCAGATTTAAATAAGAACACCGTGGTATGACTTTCGACTCCATTTATTGAACGACATCTAGTAATGTCAAAATCAGATGACAGCTCAGGGTTGCGTTCCGAATCACATGAGTATGCAACATGCCCTTTTTTTAAAGTATTGAATAAATTAAATTATTACAATTTCATTAAATTATACCTATTAAAAATTTAAACAATACAATTTTTATTACTTATTATTAAAGTTAGTCTTAATTATATTTCTTACATTTTATCAGTCAATAAGTTACAATAATGGAATGTCAATGTGTTGAATTAAAAATTAATAATCCTAATTATAGATTCAGTCTTTTAGGTTTCTTTATTTGTCTACCAGATCGACTATACCTTGTTTGAGGTGTGTTACTACTGAAAGACATGTCTAACGTCTCTGGTAGATTCTGAGGAATTTCAAATACAAGATTATCGTCAAAGTTTTCGTTACTAACATTATCATTCATAATATGAGACTCAGACATACTTGAAGACTGTGACATTAATTGATTATAATTTTCGGACACAAATAATTCATCTAAATTTTCCTCTATTTCTACAAATTCAGGGGTTAATATATTATTCTCCCCATCTGTAATGCTGGACTGAGAATGATTTGGACTTGAATGTAATGACATGAAAGAGTCATGACTTAAGTTTTCTTGACTATTATCTGACAGATTGTTATTTGGAATTGAATAAGAAATTATTATATTATTATCATCATCCTCCTCCATAACATTATTTTTAGACAATTTTCTCTGATTGTTAGACTTAGAACTATGATTATATTGCTTAAGATTTTGCCTGCTAGACCGCCTGTCTGACAACATTGACTGTGACTGTTTATTACTTTGTGACTGTAATACATTATTTTGTGACTGTATATTATTTTGATACTGTATATTATTTTGGGACTGTATTTTATTTTGGGACTGTATTTTACCTTGGGACTGTATTTTACCTTGGGACTGCGACTCTGACCATGCTTGTCTACCTGACTTAGTTAGATTTGACTTGAAAAGTTTTATGTGTTGAGAATTTCTTCTATATATTGAACCGTTTAGGTCTTTGACTAAATAAGATCTTGGAAAGTTTGTTTTTGACAAAATTATACCTTTTGACCAATTAACATCATTAGGTTTTTTCTTGAAAAAGATTTCATCATTTATTTTGAAATCTGATTGAAATTTAGCGTTTCTATTATAGTAAGACTTCGTTTTTTCTAAATTTCTGTCTTTGTTCGATTTATGTTCTGAAAAATGGACAACTTTAGGTTTTAAATTATTTATATTAGTTGGTAAATTAGTTCTTAATTTTCTTGACATTGAAAGTTCCGAAGGAGATTTAAGATTTCCTCTTGGAGTGGTTCTGTACTGTAGTAGACCAATGTAAGGGTCAGTACCTGACTGCTCACATTTTTTGAATATATTTTTTATTATTTTTACGGATACTTCCGCGAGACCGTTTGATCTAGGAACGTGAGGGCTAGACACAATGTGTTCTATATCCCATTCTTTTAGAAAAGATTTGAATTCTTGTGAATTATAGGGCGGACCTCCATCACTCATCAACTGCAAAGGAATCCCATGACGGGCAAAAATTGACTTGAGTTGAATTATGACAGTATTACTTCTAGAATCGTTTTTAAGTAAAGCGATTTCTATGAAATTTGAATAGAAGTCTACGACTAATAAATATTTTTGGTTTTTATATTCAAATAAGTCTGTAGCTACCTTTTGCCATGGCAGAAAAGGCTGCTCGTGTGACAAAAGTGGTTCTTTTGTTTTATTTGCACTATAGGTAATACAAGATTCGCATTGTTTTATTTTCATTTCGATATCATGATTGATGTTAGGCCAAAAAACAATTCCTCTTGCTAGACTTTTAGTCTTTTCGATGCCTTGATGTCCTTCATGCAAAATAGAAATAATTTCTGGTCTTAAGGATTTTGGTATTATTATAGAATTATTTCGAAAAAGCAGGTTATTTAGGATGTGTATTTCATCTCGTATGTGCCAATATGGTAATACTAATGGATTGCAGTGTTTTTTACAACTTGGCCATCCATTTTTGTAATAATCTTTTAATTGTTGTAAAGAAGAATCTAAATTAGTATGAGTTAAAATTTTGTCTAATTTTTCCTGAGTTATAGCTAAATTACTTGTTAATAAATTAATTTGTGAGTTTATGTTGTTATCCAGCTCACAAAAATCAAAACCCTCTGTTGGTGTATTGCTGATTGGCGCTCTTGACAAAGTATCAGAAACATACATTTGAGAACCTTTTGTATATGTGACAATTAGATCATAACATTGAATTGCAATCATCATACGCTGTAAACGAATAGGAACATCAGCTAAAGGTTTTTTAAACAATGTGACAAGGGGCTGGTGGTCGGTCTCAACATATGTAGTTTTGCCATAGATATACTGATGGTACTTCTTACATCCAAATACAATAGCAAAGAGTTCTTTTTGTATTTGGGCGTAATTCTCTTGTGATGAAGTTAGAGATTTTGATGCAAAGGCAATGGGATTTTTGTCATGAAAAATCACAGCACCGACAGCATCCTTTGAAGCGTCGACTGACATTCTGATGGGCTTATTCACATCATAATGAACCAATGTTGGTGACTGACATATAAGGGATTTTAATTTATTTATTTGTTTTTCATGTTGGCTAGTCCACTGCCATTGGTTATTTTTCTTTAGCAAGTCTCTAAGTATACTAGTTTCACTAGAAAGATTTGGAATGTATGAACCTAGATAGTTTATCATTCCTAAAAAACGTTGGAGTTCCTTCACATTTGTTGGTAATGGCATGTCTAGAATTGCTTTTATTTTTTGTTTATCTGGTGATACACCTTGTTTATTAAAAACATGACCAACATATGAAACCTCTTCTAAACCAAATTGACATTTTGACATATTGAACTTGAGATTTGATTCTCTGGCTCTCTTAAAAACATTTTCTAAGTGTTGTTTGTGTTCTGTTTCATTGGAGCTGAATACTAATATATCATCTACAAAAACAATGACATTAGGTAAATCGTGAAATAAATCAGTCATTACTCTGTGAAAAATCTCACCACTGGAATTTATGCCATAAGGAAGTCTAAGAAATTTATATCGACCATGTGGGGTATTAAAAGTACACAAGTCACTGCTTTCTTCATCTAACTGTAACATCCAATATCCAGAATTGGCGTCTAATTTGGAAAAGATTGTTGAACCTTGGACTTGTGATCTTAATTCATCAAAAGTAGGAAAGGGATAGTGGGGTCTTTTTATAGCTTTATTTAATGGTCTTGGGTCTAGGCAGATTCTAAGAGATCCATTGGGTTTTTCTACTGGGACAATAGCATTTACCCAATCCGTTGGTTCAATAACTTTTTCTATGACACCTAAGCCTTCCATACGATTCAGTTCTTGTTTTAATTTATTTTGTAAGGCATAAGGAATTCTACGCACCGGACATACCTTTGGTTGCACAGATTTGTCAACATCTAAGTGAACTTTTGTTTGTAAACATCCTAATCCTTCAAAAGTATCAGAATATTTTTGTAGTAATGTTTGTACAAACCCGTTTGTATGAGTATTATTTTCTTGCTGTTTAGACAAAGTGAATATTCTTTTGACAATACCATATTTTTCTAGTGTTTTCCAACCTAAAATAGTCTTGCACTGGCAGGTCACAACCACAAAGTAAATACTTGCTTCAACATTGTTGTCAAACATGCACTTCAGCACACAACTCCCAATATTATCTATTTTCTGTCCTGAAAATGAAAAAATCCTATTATTAGTTTTGAACAAGGGGATTTTTTGTTTTGTTTTTACCTGAATTTGGTCTAACATTTGTTTAGAAATTACATTTATGTCAGCTCCCGTGTCTATTTGGCAATTCAAAGTATAACCATGACAATCAAGATTTATTACCCAATTTTCATTAATTTCGCTATTCTCATCATTATTTATTGATCCTATAATAAAATCATGATTACTATTAAAATTGTCTTGAATGTCTGAATGTAAATTTTGATCAGAAATGGTACTTACAGTTTTTTGTTTATTATTATTATACTTATCCTTAAAATAGCAATAATTAGCAAAATGATTTTGCTTTTTACATATTGAACAAGTCATTCCTTGTGCTGGGCATTTAAATCTGTGATACATTTGACCACATCTTCCGCATGGAGTCTTCATATTATTATTGTTCCGAGTTGGAGTCTTCTGTCGAGCATTATTTTGGCTATAGTGTTGCTTACAGCTTGAACTTCTTGAAATGGAACGAGAATTTTTTCTGGTGACACTTCTGTGTTGTCTATTATTCTTCGTGTTATCATTTTTTATAGCTTGGACCATGTCTTTTTCAGAATTTTGTATTTTTGCTGACCTCTCGTGTGATAATTCTATGCTTTTTGCTATTTTTAACGCTTCCTCTATGCTATTTATGTCTTGTTGTAATAATTTTTGTTTGATTTCCACATTCTTAATGCCAATTATGAACATATCCTTGACTAGTGATTCTTTCAATGACTCAAATTTGCATGTGTGCGACATATTGTTAAGAATAGTGACATAATCATCCAAACTTTCATCCTGTTGCTGATTTCTAGTAAAAAAGTTGTACCTTTCGACAGTCGTGTTCTTGCATGGATTAAATTTTTCGTCAAATTTCTTAATCACTGCTTCCAAAGTAGTCGCTTTTCTATCTATGTTAAATGAGTTAAATATTTGCAAACCATCGTCGCCGATACTGTTAAGAAAAATGGCTACCTGTTTCGGTTCAGGCTGCTTGTCGAGCTCGTTCGCTTCACACAGGATTTGAAATTTCATTTTCCATAATTTCCATTTTTCCGCTGAATTTTCTCCAGTAGTTATTGTCAGTGGCTTCAAATTGTTGGACACAACGATATTTGGTTTGTCGGACATGGTGGCTCTTCCTTTGTTCTTTGTTCGTGGCAATGTGGTGTTTCTCGTTTTCGAATGTAAAACCTGAAAAGCTGAAAAATAAACGTTTCTCCACTTTCTCTGTGTTCGTGGGGATCTTTTAAATAAACTGACACCATGTAATATGTGCGTTTCAGGAGGATTTTCTTTGATTTCAGATTTAAATAAGAACACCGTGGTATGACTTTCGACTCCATTTATTGAACGACATCTAGTAATGTCAAAATCAGATGACAGCTCAGGGTTGCGTTCCGAATCACATGAGTATGCAACAACTGTATCAGAGAGCGCTGCTGCCCGTTCCCTGTTCAATGTGTAGTCCCTAAGTCGCCTCTTACGACACCCACGGGAAGAGTAGGGGTTGGTGACAAATGTATTCCACTCTGCCGTCACCACACGGCGAAAATGCACTATCTTTACATAAATGGACTACATTGAGTGAAAATTTAATCGGCCGTATAATTTCCAGAAGGTGTTCACATAAAGTATATTTTAATAGAAAATAAAGTGCGCTGAAATCTGATCGATTCACCATGGAAGATGATTTTTCATCTGACAACTCAGAAACAAAAGAACGTCGATCTATGTATTTCTTTCTTGCTTTCTTTCTGAAAGTTGTTCAGTTTTTTTGGACTAAATAGAACACCAAGTAAAGTCCAAATGGTTTCTAGTGGGTATTTAAAAAATTGCATTTGTTAATATATTTTTTCCCTTTGATATTAAAATGTGTATTATATTATTATTGTACAGATCGAAACAGCTGTTGATGTAAGTCAAGTAACTAAGTATTACGATGAAATAAACTTATTGTGAATATAAATTGCTGTTTTACTTTAATCAATCCTATTCCTTCCGTATATGATGGAACTAAAATTGTTATATCTTTTAAACTATTAGCAAACATGACAACAACACAACAAACAACATGAACGAACATGAACTTAACATGTCATTTCATTCCATTTAGGAGTCGAAGACTTTCTCTACGAAATATAAATAATCTTTATTTGCGTAAAACATTGTACATAAATATGAGATGATAGTGTAAGCAATGAAGTACAGTGATGTTTTCTCAAACCAAAATTAGCATGCAATGTCTTAATTTTTGACGCTACAGTAAACAATTTATTGGTTAATTAATAAACTGAAAATAAAATAATGTCAAACATGGTACAAACTGAACAATTTCAATTATTACACAATGTTAAATTAATTCAATATATATATACTAAGTATATATACGAGGCGTGGTTGTTGAAATTCAGGTGGCCGCACCATAATAAGGCTTATTTTAGCACGCCAGTGAAAAGCCCATCTTCTAAAAGTATATAAATACCAATTTTTCGGTGCCAAAATTTGCCAAATTTGTGTCTAAATACCTATGACGTAATCAAGCTTACGGAATTCACCAGTGGCGGCGCCAAAGGCACACCACGGAGGCTGTCCATCCATTTATTGAAAAGGTACATAGAACCTACTGTAAATAGGGACGTACTTTACCCTTGATTATTCACGTAGGTGTATGCTTGCGTCAAACTCGCACGCAGCTTTTAGACAGCTCAGGTTGCATGGCGTGTGTCACGCACTTTATACCTATATATCTATAAGTATTTGTGGACAACTACACGGTGTATGTATAGAAATTTTACATCACACCTATACCTATATATATAGGTAAATGTGCTGAACAAACGCTGCACTGAAAATACTGAAAAAAGGCCCTGAAAAAACATACCTTTCAGAATTTTGGCCCCTATACAAAACAAAACTGTACTTACCTATGGTCATGCTAATATTTAGGTAGGTATTTAAAATAATATTACCGGAAATAGTACCGTATAGGGTTACATTTAATTAGGCTAATGGTTCTTGAAACAATATAGGTATGAAAATGTTACGATATGAATACGATGACTGTTGCAAACGAACGGCTTTTTTGCTGCATGATTACATTTCAGTCCTCCTTCTTTCTTAAAAAAAAACATGTACAGTAAGTAATACATCAAATTATACCCATTTACATACCTAGTTGTATTATAATATTATTATCTGCTACTGCTAACCAGTCCTGTAACTGGCCTGTTTCCGGCCGCTAACAAGCTACTAAATGACGATTGATTAATATTATTTTATTGCCAATACTTGTAGGTATATGACGATATAGGTACTCCTAGTGGAGTCATTATGCAAGCTTTAAATGACCGAGCGAGCGCAACACAGGGAACAAATAACAACAGGGAATAAATTGTTTTCTTTATTTCTTTCTTTTCCGTTTCAGCTTGACCAAAATTGCTTTAGTATGTCTATCTGTCCATCTGTCGTCTATCTGTTTATTCTCATCTACAGGTCGCGTTTCTCAACCGATTCTTGTGAAATTTTGTGAGCAGGTTCGATAAATTAATAGAATTTGTTTGTCGAGGCAATTTTTGGAAATTTTAAAAAATTACAGTTTTATGAGGGTTGATTTATATACTCGCGAGGTGTACAGCCCACAGAGTCTCTTGTGTTAGCTTTTTGGATTTGATTTTTTAAAATCCAGTCGCTGCTTCCCCCTTATAAGTAAAGGGGAGATGGGATACGTTTATCTGGCCTTTTATCAGATCGTTTTTGAATTGGTCTTGGATTTCTCTTTCATCAATAGCAGCTCATACACGCACTTACCGAGGGTAACCTACCCTGATTTAGGGTGATCAAGCCTTAGTTGACCACACTGGTCCAGTGCGGGTTGGTCTTCACACGCGACTTTAATCTTTGCTTCCTCACGAAGTTTTCCTACACCATAAAAGCGCCAAATAAGCGTACATATGATTTCAAAATTTGAAGACATTGGTACCTGCTTGAGGATCGAACCCACGTCTCCCGTACGGGAGGTGAGGCCCTAGCTACACCACTGACGCTCTTCGACAATCTTCTTCCAATCAACTTTTATATTCTCTAACAAACGTACCCTGCCGATGGTATGTACGGTCGGTGACTGAGACACCTGAGACTAATGCGCATGCGCCTAGATGTGCGTACTTGGCTGTCTCAGGTAATTTTGTAACCGGTAGTCATCAACACCAACATCAACGGCCCGTTTCAGTCCACTGCAGGACTATGAGCCTCGCCCACTTAAGTGGAGGGTTTTGCCTTAATCTCCACGCTTGGCAGCCGGGTTGGAGATCGCAGATTAAAAGGTTACTGTATCAGAGAGCGCTGCTGCCCGTTCCCTGTTCAATGTGTAGACCCTAAGTCGCCTCTTACGACACCCACGGGAAGAGTAGGGGGGTAGTAGCCGTGTGGTGACAGCAGAGTAGAATACATTTGTCACCAACCGATAGTACGTAGAGCTAAATACGATTTACCTATCCAATAGCTAATAGTATCTCCCATTACCAGTTACCTATCTAATCCCAATCGACCTCAATAAGAGCCCTATACTCTCTAACTATAGATCATTATCTGAAGGTACTGGCTTGCAATTGGCAACCATTGTAGTAGGTAGCAAGCTGGCTAGCATGCCAGTACTTGCGCGTGCGCCGCCGGTACCGTTGACGTGACACGGCGCCCGGTACAGTTAGCCTAGCTTAGTCGTGTTTATGTAGTATATTTATTGCTATTGAAATAACTTCGGTACGATTGTGTTGTTCCTTGCGGTTAGTAATGGAGCTCTTGAAATGGAGGGGTTTTGTGATATTTTTCATGGAATTGGATTATTATGAAATTTTGTATTTCTTATAAGAAGTTAGTCAATTTGAATAGTTGAAAAGTTGTTTTTGATTTCCTGGCAGATTAACTTTTTAATTTAGTTAAATTAAACAAAACCTGCCACGTAATAATTCAGCCCATGAAAGCATTGACTTAGGAAACCTCAAAGGAATAAAAGACGATCGCGCGTCTGAAATCTTTGTAGGAAACTGAACCCAAAGATTTCTGACGCGCGTCGCCTCGAGCAATCGATCGTTTTTTGTTCCTCTAAAATTGAACCACTTTTGTTTGACAAGTTTCGGAAGCGTTTCTTTTTAATTTCATACAAATTGATACTGTCAGGTGCAAAAATCTCGCATTTGCTATGTTTCTGCGTACACGATGCGCATTCCAAATAATACTTTATGTTATGATTTCAGAAACAGAAGTAAGTACTCTCAGAAAGTCTAATAAAAAACCTTTAATCGTCTTCGGAATACCTACGTGTAAAAAAAAAAAAAACTCGCAACAAGTTCCGCAACCAGCCTATAGCCAATCCTAAGAAATACTCCTATAAAGCCTTTAAATAATCGGAGCTCATCCTCGGAACCTGTCATTAACAATAGCAGAGTTTCAGTTAAGGAGACCACTCACGCGGTGTTCCCGGAAGAATAACTCGTTGGACGAGTTGGCGACTGCGATTCTACCAATAAACAACACTAAAATCTCTGTCCTCTTTAGAAAATGCAGTCTGCACAGAAGTTCGGTATTTGACAGTACAACAGTCAGTCAACTAGTAAATCTTGTCTTAAAAAATAAAATATATTTTATTATATATTTAATATTTTATTTGTGAATAAAATATTTTTATTTGTATCATTTGTTGCTGGTTGCAATAATCCTAGGACGTTTGCAGGTAACCGGATGAATTTTCCTAAGCATCTGAACGCTGATTAGCGAAAAAAGAAATTAGACCGAATAGGCGAGCCATTCCTAAGTCAACCTACTAATAAATTCGAACTAATTGTATTGGTTTGTCTCCATTTAGGCCTGGATTCCACCAAAGCGGAGAGGAGAGGAGATGTGTTTGAATAACCAATCAGATTTCGTTATTGAAGCTAAATGGAGAGGAGATGTGGAAATAACGAAATCTGATTGGTTATTCAAACACATCTCCTCTTCTCTCCGCTTTGGTGGAAACCGGGCCTAACACACAAGGCAAATACTAACTTAGCGGCTGTCAGAATCGTGCCCAGTCTAGACCTAAACCTATCTGGATTCCTAGCGATACTAAAGGGAGCGTGGTAACATGCCATCTCGACGCTTTATTTAGAACAGTTTTTGTAATTAAACTTGACGGGAAAGCTAGTTTTTCCTGTTAGATAAGGTCACTGAACTGCTCTCGGGAAGTTCTTTTTAATTAGATGTTTGACAAGCTGTTAGTGTTGAGGAATTGTAGAGTAGAAATATGTTTGCTGAAGCAGTAGGTACAGTCATCGTCATACGTCACTCGTAGGTAGGTACAGTCAACCAAGGAGATACTATAAGATAAACTGTACGAGTATATACAATTTTATGTAAAAATATAAATTACTACCCGAACTTCATCGGTTTGGAGCAGTGTAACCTTTATCTCCTTGGCTGACTGTCATCGTCATCATCTAACTGACTGTATGAACGTATCTATCATCATGCTAATCGTATTAACTTAATACAAAAATGCGTATTGCGGCATCGATTTACCTATAAGTATTATAGATATAACTAGCTGTCCGCCCGCGGCTACGCTCGCGTTATGTAAGATTTTCCCATCGGAATAAGACTTTTCCCAGTAAAAAGTAGTTTACGACCTATTCTCAGACCTATCGAATATACACAAAAAATTTAATAAAAATCTGTCAAGCCGTTGCGGAGGAGTTCGGTTAAACACTGTGACACGAGAATTTTATATATGTAGATATTTAAAGGGTAGAAATAAATATATGAGATTATTAGCAGTATAATCAATAATAAGGTCGATTATACTTCTCTACATCTATCTTAGTGTCTAACTCAAATTACACTGCAGTGTTTGGGTTGCATTTGATCGGTAAATTATTACTGCATCAGCAATGACCGGTAGTTAGCATCGGATATTTAGAGACGTGACGTGTAATCTATGATAAACGTTTTTTAAAGACGCCAGCAAAAGGTGAATGAAACTATTGCTCTAACTCGCAGTTACAACAATATAAAGCGGAATTAAACTATATTTTGAATACTTTCAAAAAAACTGCTATAAATTCAACTTGAGCATAAAAATCAGTGAACAATAACGTAACGAAAGCAAATTATATTTCTTTTTCTCATTCATAAATAAGATTTCCCATGCAAAATCGACAATGGCAGATCCGCATCAGTCTGCGGTTACTTTCTACGTATTCTTTCTGACGCATTGTATTCTCAATTAAGTATTTTATTGTTAAGATTTTGCTACTCGTTATTTAAGCGCATATAATTACTTCAATTTTTTTTTAATATCGCTTCTTCGTTCTATCTCTCTCTATGTAATTTCATTGGAAATTTATACGAAACATAATAAAACACATAATATTTTTTTACGATTTTTGCAAATCACATTGACATAATGGATCCGGTCACTTAAGGGCACTTCCCTGAACGGCTACACTCCCATGAAAGGCCACTTCTCTGAACGGCCACTTTCCTTGAACGATAAATAAGTTGAATGTCCAAGAATGTAAAAGGAAAAATCCGGACCCAAGGCTCTGCCGGAGGACACCCCTGGGGATGTGGATGCACCATCCTATTATGTGCGCTTTTGACATTCTGCTCCTACGACCCTGGTGGTGTCACGGTTTATAACAGAACATTTAATTTAGCAAAAGAGTAAAAAAAGTTTATGCTCGTAGATAAAATTGGAGTTATATTTCTTGCTTGTACAGGTTCGTAGTAGTAAAATAATAATCGGTGGTAAACTCAGTACTCAATAAGAATCTTAACCTAAATCTTACACCTTTGAGTAACACAGATTATGTAATGTTTTATCAGCTGTGACTTTATTTGTATTCCTTTGTTGAACATAAAGTTTTATTAAATCAAAGGAGAAGGCTCTAAATGCAAGTGAAGTACTTGTTTCATTAATGTATTCTTTTTCTTATTCTTACGATATATCCGCTTATTGTAAACATATTGGTATGGTTCTGTCTTAAACTGATAGGGATTATTTTAACCTAGGACTTATGTGGTTTATTAAATTTATTATTCACAAAAAATATCTACAATAAATTTATATACATCAGACGGTTTTTTATTTCCCATAGTTACTCGCTAACTCCATACAAAAGACATCAACGCGTTCACTTTTGTTTTAACTTTTTTTTCTAGGATTACAATATCCATAACAACCGTTAATTTTATATAAATATATTATAGGTATGTTAAATTGGCAGAGTAGATATCAAACTTCTTTCTTGTCCAATCAAAGTTAAGACGACTAATCCATTTAGTATTAAAATTGGCCTCGCTGTACAATGAAATCGTTTGTCCGTTTATACTGGAAAAGGTAATAGAAGCAGACATTAAATATACAGATAAAATTACTTGTTTGATTAACAAATCATGTATATGATTAATTACTATTAACAGAACATAAGTCACGTGGGCGTTTCGTTTTATTCAAACTTATAATCATCGAAAAACAACAAAAAAAAACAGGCGTTTAAAATGATTAATCATCACAAAAACGTTTAACTTTTTTAAATACTTACTAAGAAAAAGCATCTGTGACTGATTCATAATACCAATGAAGAAAATAATCCTTCGACTGGTAAGTAAACCGTACATGGAACTAGTCCTGACATGTCTAAAGGCAGTCGCACACTATAGAGGTGTCAATCGAAGTCGACTGTCAACTTTTTATTCTTCTTTTTATTGTAAGTGATAAACAGACAGACTGAGTGATGGTGAGTAATTGGTGTGTTAAGGACACCATCTCGGTTGTGATAAGAGTGATGGACAGGTTCTTTGTGGTGTAATCTTTAAGTTATTTTTATCTTTGTTCAATTTTTTTATTGACCTAATGAATGTATCGCAAACGACGATGCGTACGCTACTGGATTTTCAGCCAGTCAAAGTATTTCTGCTGAAGTAATTTTAGAATCTTATCATCAACATCAAAGGCCCGTTACAGTCCACTGCTGGACTATGAGCCTCCTCCACTTGAGTGTTTGGTTTTGCCATAATCTCCACGCTTTGCAGGCGGGTTGGAGATCGCAGATTAAAAGGTTACTGTATCAGAGAGCGCTGCTGCCCGTTCCCTGTTCAATGTGTAGTCCCTAAGTCGCCTCTTACGACACCCACGGGAAAAGTAGGGGTTGGTGACAAAATGTATTCTACTCTGCCGTCATCACACGGCTAGAATCTTATACATTTCGATAATGCCTATAAAATTGATATAGAAAAGCACATAGAATTATTCAAATAAAATATACGTACAGCTTCACAAAAAAGAGTTTGGCGCGGTGACTGGTGGAACTAAATGTTTATTTTGCTGCCATTCATGCTGGGTTGCTTTTTATTATCCCATTTGTAGCCATGTTGATTGTTATTCGTTAATTTTTCAAAATTTTATAAATTAAGTAATTTTTCCTTTCCTATTTGACGAGGAGGCCACAAGTGCGATGGAAGTGCCCTCATTTTTCCAAACTCTTTTTTGCCAAGCTGTACGTATTACTTAACCAATTAGTATTATATGAGTTTATAGTAATCGCATCGTAAGAATGCAGTCCTGTCAGCAGGCAGGAAATATGAAAACCAAATGGGTGCAAAAGAGACAGAAGAAAAATTGTACGTGTATGACATCTGTCAGGACGGCATTCTTACGATGCATTAGGTATAGTACTAACCTTTGCATAAAGTACAATGATATTTTAAGAAAGATATGCTGTTTTCTGTTTTAAAACGTAAAACTTTATCACCGCACGAATTTCGTTTCTTTCCATTGTTAAGAAAATTTACGACAGAGAAAGTTCTACGTCCTATCAAACAAATTCCACCAGTTCGATTAAATTCAAATTTGGCGTTCTATTTTCAAAAAGATGCCAAAATATAATGTATTTTTTTTTTTGCGTATCATTTTTTTATTTTAGCGAAAGTGTGAGTAATATCGCTCCGGGTGGTTTTCGCACGTTTTGAAACGCACTCTCTAGTCAATGAGTTTACTGTCAAATTGTGTTTTATTTTTGTGCCGCTAGCGATAAGTGTTCTGTATATTTTCCAATAGTGTTCGTTCTCTTTCTAAGATTATGCCTTATCATGTAATGTGTTTTGTTATTTATGTTTAATGTTCTTTACGTTTCATTTCACGCTAGCGTTTTGTTTTTTACTCTTATTTAAGCTGGGTCAGTCGGCGGGTACATGAGACAATATTTTTATTAGTATTTTTGTTTGATTACATTTTTTATATTTTAATAGTATTGTTTTTAGTAGTTTTTATTAATATTTTATTTATTTATTATTTATTATGGTTATATCAACGGCTCATAGCTCATCTGACGATAGCGAACATTTCCTGTCTTTCTCCTCATCATCTTCTGATGATAGTTTTCATAGTACCACACCTTCACTTCACGAATTACTAACGGAACAATTTGCGGATGTTAATAAAAATTTTAATGTCATACACATAAACGCGCAAAGCATCCCGGCTCATTATGCAGATATGCTTGCTTCGTTTGACATTAAAAACATCCACGCCATATTGGTTTCTGAGACTTTTCACCACCCATGTCTCCCATCCACATCCTACTCTCTTCCGGGCTTTCAACTCATCCGAAACGACCGCTCGAGTTCTTCGCATGGCGGCGTTGCCATTTATCTACGTAGTCACTTCCCTTTTAAAATTCTCAGCAAATCCCCTCAGCCCCCTCCTCCAAATTCAGCCGAGCATCTCTTCCTGGAAGTCACTTTATCCCACACCAAAATTCTTCTAGGCGTTTACTATAGTCCCTCCCTTAGAATTAGTTATTTCTCTTCTTTTGAGGCCCTTCTCGAAGAATTGCTCCCTTCTTACAGTCATTCCATAATTATGGGTGACTTTAACACATGTCTTCTAAAAAATGATTCTCGTTCACGCAGCCTACACTCCATTATTAATTCTAGCAACATGCGCATTCTCCCTCTCAACGCTACACATTATTTTCCAAACTGCACTCCTTCTTGGCTTGACTTGATAATCGTCTCCTCTCCCAACCATGTTGCTAAACACGGGCAGTTCACTGCTGACGCCTTCTCCTATCATGACCTCGTTTATCTTTCGTATAAAATTCGACCTCCAAAAGCCAAACCCCGAACTCTTTATCAGCGTAATTTTAAAGATATGGATCTCGCTCGTCTCGTTGAGGACGCTAGCAAAATTGACTGGTCTGTGGTTGATCGTGCAAACACAGTAGATGAGCAGGTGCAGGTCTTCAACTCTCTCCTCATGGGGCTATATGACACGCATGCTCCTATAAGAGCCATAAGAGTAAAGCATCTTCCTGCTCCCTGGCTTACGGACGATATTAGGTCACTCATGGACAAAAAGACTAAGGCCAAAGGGAGGTACAAACTGGACCCTTCTGATAAAAACCGTGACAAATATCACTCTATACGGAATCGCTGCAATACAGTGATAAGGGACGCTCAGATACGCCATATCCATCTTAACGTTGAAAATGGTAATCCATATAAAGTATGGAAATTCTTAGGTACCCTGGGTGTTGGTCGCAAATCACGCAATGATCCAATTTCTAAAAATATTAATCTTGATACACTAAATCGACACTTTTCCTCTGCTTCGTCTTTAGCTAGTAACATTAAGTCATATACACTACAAACTCTTTCATCGCAACCAACCCCAAACATTCCTCCCTTCACTTTGAGTCAACTGTCCGATTGTGATGTTAAGAAAAGCATACTTTCTATCGCCTCGAATGCCGTTGGTGGTGACTGCATTAGCCGTAATATGATCGTCCCCTTGATTGACATTGTTACACCTGTCATCACAAAAATTTTTAACCGTTCCATCACCTCTGGTACTTTCCCGTCAGCCTGGAAAGAAGCTCTGATTATTCCGCTTCCTAAAAAAGCCAAACCTACTTCTTTTTCAGACTATCGCCCCATCTCAATTCTCCCCTTTCTTTCCAAAGTTCTCGAGCGCTTAGTGCACCGTCAGCTAAACTATTTCCTAAATTCGAACTTACTTCTTAACCCATTTCAGTCAGGTTTTCGCTCCGGTCATAGCACGGCTGCTGCGCTGGTCAAAATTGCAGACGACATTCGTTGGGGTATGGATAACCAGAAACTTACAGTGCTAACGCTGCTTGATTTCAGCAATGCTTTTAACACTGTGGATTTTGATATCCTCCTCCAAATACTTCGCTCTCTTAACATATCTCCGACGGCAGTTGACTGGTTTCATAGTTACCTGTTTGGACGTCGGCAGCGCATTCGGGTGGAAGATACGTTTTCCACGTGGTGTTGCACTAATGCTGGCGTCCCACAGGGTGGCGTACTGTCCCCTCTACTGTTTTCTATTTTTATAAATTCAATTACTTCTTCCTTATCATCGTCGTATCACTTGTATGCAGACGATCTCCAAATTTACTCCCAGTCACGTCTTGAAGACCTACCCGTTGCCATTAACACCATAAACAGTGACTTGGCTCGAATATCAGACTGGAGCCAACGTCATGGTCTCAAAATTAACCCAAGCAAGACTCAAGTGATCATAATTGGTAGTCCATGGTTTCACTCGAGAATAGATAATGTTTCGTTACCTTCGATTATTTTTGATGGTGTCCCAATTGATTATAGCAGTA